>JARHVA010003363.1:317500-757500 GCA_037957365.1 Torreya grandis
TCGCTAAAGAGATTATTCACGAACACATGTTGAGTTTTGACTCATATTACATAATAATCTTAGAATTTATAAAATAGTTGTATAAACCAAGAGAAACTCAACTTTTAAAATAATTTAGAATAAGTAAGGAAACCTTCAATAACCAAGTATAAATATATATGTTACATTTATGTTTCTGCTACAATCACCATGTGACCTTTTAGATGTAAGTAAGATCGGCAAGATACCATGTTATCTAACCTCAATCTAGGACATAACATATAAGAAAATTAAATTAATCTAATGACCATAAAATATTCACATAGCATCATGCCAAAGATTAAAAATAATAATTTATTTTTAGCATACTTGAAAGCACAATTGTCCAATATTCTACAACTAACAACATAACATAGCCCATGACTTGATCAACAAGATAACTCACATATTGTACCTTTATAATCATTCTAAAATTTGAGAAATAAATTTTATAACATCTATCTAAATCTAAAATTATGAACCCCATGTTACAAAGAAAACAATTCATTAATGCAATTGATTAAACTAGCCATATTCAGCCATGGATAAAACAACTTCATCTATAAAACCAATAAACAACATAAATCCCTAGATGGTCTACACTGCACTTTCAAATGTGATAATTTTAAGAAGCTAAATAGTTTAATACATATGACAGTGGGTTTAAAAAGTTCAAGTATAAATTATTATAAGACTCAGCTATATAGTCCATTGAGATAAATAAAGATTGAATTCACAAACAAGAATAACTAACAATAGTTAATTCAATTGGTCCTACTCTATTATGGTTAAAACAACTCATTAATGGATCTAATTAACAAAATAAAACCCTAGATTATTTATATCTCATTGCCAAGTGTGATAATACCATTCAAACTAAGTATTTCAAAACATACAATAGTCAAGGTGTAGGGTCTAAGCATAAATTTATATAGGGCTTGACTATATATCCACTAAACCAAACAAAATGAATTTATAGTCAAGGATTAACCAACAAATATCCACTAAGCCAAATAAAATGAATTTATAGCCAAGGACTAACAAAAAACTATACATAAAATTTTATCTATGTTGAGATAGTGTTTGACCTCCTTCGAATCAACCAAAATAAGTAATCCAAAGTACCACATCAATCATTTATAAAAAATTATATTTCTCTTCCCATTTTCATTTAAGAAATATTATAACATGACAAAATAAGAAATTGAAAAAGAGTGAAAACATAAGTGTTTTTTTACACCCTAGAGTCTATTTTATTAAAGCGTGAAATATGAATGCAAGACAACCACCACTACATATTAATTAATCAAAGGCAATCAAATAATTTCCTGTTATGATAGCTGAAATTATTTTATTCCTAACATACCCATATCTACATTAGCCAAACATGAACCAACAATCATCAAATCATGAATGGTAGTCCATTTTAGGCAACGTTTGGTATAAATAAAACCAATGGACAATCATTATATCCCTAACCAAGGCTTAGGTTCATAAACACATTCCCTTAAAATGTAACATGCTTAATACTAATTCTTAATGCATATAAGCTTAATAAAAAGGGATATATAAGTGCATGTAAATAAAAACTCATGTTTTTACTTATCATTTCTCCTTACTACTATCCCAAGCCAAAATGACCAAGTGCGAGCTCAAATCTTCCAAACCCCTATTTAACATTTTCTTCCCCCTTCTTTTATCTACAAATTTATTCCATAACTATAACTACAACCTCTCATTCTAAATGGCATCTCACCATGCTCACTACATACCACATTTCCAAGCCAAATTTACTCTTTCTTCTCACAAAAATATGTAGAGTTCTTCCACTTAATAGCCGACACCAAATCCTAGCAATACAACTTCAATCAACTCAAGTGAAAAAACCTAATTGAATGATTAGGTCAAATTAAAATATCATAATGCTCTTAATGTCTCAAAATGAGCTTATTTGAATTAAATCATAACATTTGAAAATGATAAGTTAAGTTCAAGCTACGTGTAATAAGCAAAACGGTTCTTGTTACCATAGATTATGCCTAAGTATTTTCATGGTTAAATGAGACCAAAAAACCATTGATCTAAAATACATTATAGTCATGTATTACTTAGCAATAAAAATCATATGAAATTTAAATAATGAAGGATTAGGAGACATAATTGGCCTAGTTCTAATGATGGCCTCCAACTAAAATGACAAGGTCAACTCAATAATTATAATGTCTCAACCATGAGCATAAATGAAACAATATAATCAACATTACAACCTTACCTTCGATCTGAGTCATTTATTAAGTCAAACATAATAAAAATGTTATAACTTGCCAACAATCATGTTAATTCATTCAAAAATATTCTATGAATATCAATTTACAATACTGAAATGGATCAAATGAACTTTCTCAAAAAATAAAACCACTTGTTGATGTATAGATAATAATTATACAATGAACTATCTATAACAAGTACCAGAAACACAAAACATCATTTTTAATAAATCAATGAGATAAGTCCAATCTTAAGTATATTAAAGAGCCTTGGCCTCTATCATGAACCTAAGTTATTTTTTATTAGAAGCATAGCCAACTTATTTAATAAGAACATATTCCTTACAATTTAACATGCACAATTGTCTATGAGATGGTGATGAATGCATAACTAGGACAATGTGATTTAAACCACTAGCACAAGCATATCAAAATAAAAGAAACTACCCCACAACTATAATAGGGTCTTCACACATACGAAATGAAAGTGTCATAAATTGAAGTGAATGTAATGATCATGTAGATATCGATAATAAAATAATGGTTAGACAAGAGGACACTACATATCAATTATTACACATACCTATATAACAAATCATGATAACAACAATGAACAAAAACATATAAGTCATATCAACAGATCAATCCCTAATCACATAGAAACTAATCATTATTAGACATGTTTTGTGGTACTAATCACCCACAAGTGCCTTAAATCATGGTACAAGAAAAATAGGATGTTACAACGTGGGAAGAGGAAAGGTCCAACATCTATATGTGTAAGTATCATGGGTATGGTGTATCTCTGTATCACACTCAAGTATGCATGAAATACATGTGTGTATATAAAAGAAATGATGTAATATATACTAACATAAAGTAAATAATGTAGATGCTAAGGAGCTAGTAAACATGTGTTGTTGAATATTTTTTGTAATTTTTTTATTTAATTGAATGTTTTTGTATTTTCTTGGTATATTTTATTTTTATGTATTTTTAGAATATTTGTAATGAAAATTGATCTAACCTATGATCCCATCCAAGGGATGCTCATAGGAATATCCAAACTTGGAATATGGTCCATAAAATTGATAATATTACCAGAGGGCATGCATAGGTGTCATACATATAATTGTAGAAATGTGGTACTTTGCATATGTCTCACAGGGCCCTATGGTTGTGAAGATGTAATATAAGGTGTAGTGGTTTTTGGAACCCATTGTTTAGTATTGTAATATGCTCCACACCACACATAACAAAACTGTAACTTTTTTTTAACACTGCCCACATACATCTAAAAAGAATATAATATATAGAAACTAATCCCTTGACAAATATTACAATTTTCTTATTATAAACAACGTGTTGTGATTACCTTACATCCTCTCATGGAGTAAGAGGTATTTAATAAATTTTAGATAATGACCAACTAATGGTGACTACTCAGTAACACAAGCCATCAACTAGATGGAGTCACTAAGAATTACAGACATGAGAAGGATCTTAACAAGTTTTATTAGTTTGTTTTCACCCATGATTAAATAATTTCATATTTATAGATTCCCTAAACCACATGGAAGATTATTACCTTGAGGATACAATCCTCCATACAATATTCAACCATAATAATATTCAATCCCTCAATTCTATTTGCTCCTTATGAAGTTGGATAGAGAACATAACTCTTTAAGGAGAGTACTAAGGTAGCACAATTAAGATAAGTGTAACACATACTATATCCACACCCCTAATTATATATATATATATATATATATATATATATATATATATATATATATATAAAACTTAAGTCTCAATCAATAACACAATATCTCTTAAATATATAGAGTTTAATACTCATTTTGCATATAATAAATTCTATAGAAATATTTTTTTTTAACAAATTAAAGATTGATCTCATATTCTGGTGGGAAAGTAGGGATGGTTTTTTTTGTGACCAATCACTCTTGATATTATTATCATTATGGTTAAGTTTTGTTGGTCCATATAGGGGTAAAATTTTAAGGATGCTCTAAGAATAGAAGAGATAGCTTAGTTCTTATGTGCTAGATCACAAGACAAATGTTTCCCAACATATATAAAATAATAGGACATAGGTTTAACATATGTTCTAGACCTGTCTATAGAGTAGTTATAATTAATCCAAGAGAATATTACAACATTAGCACTAGAGTAATATCAATATAACATGAAAAGGATACTTTATTTGAAAATACTTCTATGTTTGAAGAATAAAAAATTTTAAATCAACAATAATAAAGTATGAAGTTCCACATATTTATCACATTTAAGGGTAGATATATTCAAACACAATCAACTAAAATACTCATCCAATGGTGCTTATGGATTGAAAATTTTACAATTATAGTTACACAATAAGGTAAGCCCACAGAAGATACAATCAAGGGGTTGTTTTTCATCAAGAAGCAAGAATAAATATCCTATGGTTATTTTTTGGCATCAAATTTAAAATATTTTTCCTTTTCTTTTCCTTTGGACCTTTGTTATTTACAATCAACAATACCCTGCGCTAAATCAATAGGAAAGTATACTCAGCTTAATGCTAGCAAGTGTTTTCTCTTCCATAACAATCCCTTAATGAATCATTATGGGTCAATGAAATATTAATAGGATCAAGGAGTACCTCCACTACTATTCCATTTTGATAAGCATAACAAGACATGGTAAAATAATAACACAATCAGTGTAAGAAAGCTACATTAACAATATTTATTTTATCTTCATAATACATGCTATATTCTCATAACACCAAACTATATAATTAATCTCCCATAAGTAAGCTTATGTAACCAGAATCATGACTATATTAAACATATTCATAAGATAAAACTCCCAACTTGACTTCAACAAAGCTAATTTTATCATCATAAATTAAGCTCCTAAAAAGGGGATGGGAGCCATTTCCCTAAAAAATTACTTATCAATTCCACCAAAAGAGTACAAATAATCAACAATTATTTAGCAAATAGAAAACATCATTAAACAAACAATGCATAGAGGATGTCGATCAAATAATACTAACATTAAATTAATGCCTTCACTATTGTTTACTCGTACAATCATGGTAAGATAACCATATAAAACAACATAAGCTTAGAAGGGAATATTACTTCAAAAAGATGATTGATCTGTTCTTAAACCACATGAACTGGCTTGTAAAAATTTATGAGGATTGCCTTCATCAAACACATATTACCCACTAGTTTTATTTTCAATAATATTACCACATAATAACTTGGTCATTACTAAAACAAAGTTCGACAAGGAATATTACGGGCCTCTCTCTTCACAATTTACTTATGTTGGGTATAAAAAATTTGAGGAGGGAAAAACATCAAACAAGGTAAATGCTGAAGTATTTATCTTTCAATTTTTCAAAGTAAATCCACTATTCACCTCAAATGGAATAATTTACCATTATCACAATTAATCAAATAGGGAAGTGCATTACATAGTTTAGGATGTCAATAAAAACCATCTAAAATATTGAGAATAACTCTAATTTACATGAATGGCCACATGTATATATGCTCAACCTGATAACTTATATACATTATTTACATTTAACTTTAAAAAAAAAAGGAATTACTTGGCTGAATATGTCTTTTTATGGATTGGACAGTTTTAAAATGTCTTCCTTTTGGCCCCTAATTATTTGTTTATTCCTCCATGGTGTAAACATTATTCACACAAATACCAGAGCAAAATCCCAAAAGGGCATAGTAAATTTCTTTAGCCACTCATAATAATGTATTCCCAATGGGTCATGGCATAAGGAGGTGATTCACTATGAGATTCTTATATTTATATATATATATATATATATATACATACATATACATACATATACATACATACATACATACATACATACATACATACATACATACATACATACATACATATATATATATATATATATATATATATATATATATATATACATACATACATACATACATACATACATACATACATACATATATATATACATACATATATATATATATATATATATATATATATATATATATATAATGGGTCGTGGCATAAGGAGGTGAGTCACTATGAGACTCTTATAGGTGTGTGCGTGTGCGCGTTAGTGCTAGCTATTTATTTTTATTTTTTATTTTTTTCTTTGGCATCGCCCAACATGGATTATGATGACACTGAGGAAAATCATTGGTCACCATGCAACCTACCTTTTTATTTGGTTCTTGAAAATAAGTCACCACACTTCTAAGAAAAAATGTCTCATCATTCCTACCTTGCCTTTTCACTAAGGCACCCCTTATCATGCTATTATTTACTATAAAATTTGACCAACATGATAAATAAACACAATCCTAATATATAACATTCAAGCTAAGAAATTTTGAGGAGGAAATTGATTAGGTAATTGAAATTAAATCAATAATTTTCATTAAATAATCATTTCACTTGAATAAGAGGGAAAATGCTGGGAGGAAACAAATATGGACTGAACCAAAGAATTTTCCTAAAATGCTTTACCCTAAAAATAAGAACCTCATGTTCTGCAACATTGTTCCATCTAGAATAATGCATCCTCCTATTCTAACTCTGTTAAATAAATATTGATATTTAATTAAAATTATTACATCAATTTAAGACTCTTGGGAATATCAAGGAAAGGAGAAACTTGGGTTGCCAACTCAATAATAATTCAAATTGGTCTCATCTAGATTTCATGTAATCAATTAATTATTACCATGTCCAAAATTAACATAATTCATGTCTCTAATAGTCCTTAAGCACCACATTTATTCATTCACCTAGTATTTCCAATATATTAGAAAATAGAAAAGAATCCACTTCCCTAAAAAAATCATAACCCTCTTGTTGCGCCCTCTTCTCTCCCTCCTCCTCCTTCTCCATACATGACACATTTATCCTGGGAATGTTGTTGTTGTGTCCCCAAAATCTTGTGTTTGCCAACTTATTTATTTCCCTTATAGTCTCTTTCCTCTCCATTAAGCATGTTTGTCTCTCAAAATGCATGCCTAAAAAAAATTGCATTTATTAATAGAGATTCCACTACCCAAACCACCAATCCATTCAAATTCTCATTAAATATTTCAAGGCATAGTCTAGATATTTTTCAAGGTAATATCAATGCCTATGCACATTTAAAGATCCCCCAAGATAAGAAGTGTTTTCACTTTAAGTATTTCAATGAGGTATACCCTATATTGGGCCTTTTTAATTTACTTGGATGAATTGACACAACATACTTAGCACATACATAATATTAACAATTACCACTCATCTAATAGCTAGTCACTTAAATATATTACACGTAATGTTATATACCACAACCTTAAAATAGGTCCAGGGTGAGTTACAACACATAAAATCTTATGTTGATAATCTTCTAACGATATTTACTACACTTATTGCCAACAATAAAACCTAGAAAATATTAACAATAAACTACTCTTTGAACTTGTGGTATCATTATTTGAGGTTTATTATAATCAAACATAGTTAGAATTCATACTGGATATTATCAAATTACGAAGGATCTTGTGCCTTATTGAGTGTCATTAATACTTTTTGAAGGTAATCTTAAATCTTATTATTATTTATTACACTTCTTCCAACACTTAAAAAACATGAGTAAGCTAGCATATTACACCCAATATGAAGTAAATAATATGGAATGATAATTGAGATCACATGGATGATCATAGTATACATGCTAATAACCATTATTAAAAGAAACAAAAATATATCCACTTATCTAATTCTATGTAAGGTTTATACAGGGCAAGTATGTTTTGATAGTGTGAAAATTGTTATGCCACACCTCCATTTATGGGCTTAAACTACCACACCTAAGTTTGATTGTCTTAAAGTCACACTTTTGCCATTTTTTAGGAATTTACAACTGGTTTTATATTACTCCTTATTACTAAGAAATAAAATCAATTTGTCTCTTCCAAAATCATCTAATGCATTGTACTTCCCCATGTTATTTCACCTTCAGAGGCAATTTTACACGTTCCAGTAAAAACATAATCGGGGGTTTCCTTCCTAGCCAAAACTAAAGTTTCATGTTTAATTCTCATTAATATTTAATCCACTATATTTGTCACTCTTAATTACCTTATTTTTACCCAAGGGGATTTTTAATATTATAACCAAATTATAAACATTCTCTGAGGTGAAATGAATTATTATACAAATCAAAATGTCTCCATAGTAAATAAGTGTTGTGATTTTTGTTGACCCCCCTTTTAGAGCAAGTACATGGACTACACCAAATAGACTAGTATTAGCACAAGATGACTCTTGGGGTAGTTTATCCCCTTTTTTATATTTTAGAACTAGCTAGAGAAGTCCCTCTGGATCTTGTCAGTGTTGAATTACATAAAGACATCTTTGCCAAGACTTGGATGTGTTGGTTCGAGAAGCATGGATGTCAGAGGAATGGAGTAGGTGAGATAGCAACCCCAAGTGATAGCTCAGCATATGGTGTGTGCTCATCCACCCTAGACAATGTATTGGAGTTTGTGGACTCATGACAGTTCAACACTCAACACGAGCCCGTCTGACCTGGCAGAGGACTCCCTTTTGCCTATAAAAGGATACTCACTTTTGAAGACAAAGAGAGGAAATTAAGTACAGTAAAGCTCTAGAAAAATAGAGAGTAACCCATTAGTATTTATATTTAAGCATATGGCAGTTTATATATTTGAATGTATAGCCCAAGCTTGCCTGTGAGCTGTTGAGCATGAATAGAGTAAAGAAGAGCATTTGCTATGTATATTTATATCAAATTTTATTTTTGAACTATAAGTTATTAAAGAAATGATGTGTTGATCCTTTTTTTATGGTTCATGAAATGTTATGCTTATGAGTTAAGTTTCATTAAGAAATGTTAGTTTCTATTGAATGTATTATGAATTGGAGGTTCATCCTTGGTTGCTAATGGCATCCGTATGCCATATAACAACCTCGACTCACCTATACAATAACTAAGTGTTAGAACTAGAATGTACCAAGGTTCCAAGACCCATGCCTAGAGATCTACCCCAAGATGAGTCCTTGAACCTAAGCCATTTCTATGAATCATTTAAGTACCCAAATGGCTCCAACTGGCTATTCCTATATCTTGTGCTCCTAAGATCCTAGCCCTTCCAAGTATGGACTTGCACCTTAGTACTTGGGCCACTAAGAGGACTAGTGCTTATTGAACTCCCTTTGAAGGACTTGGTGTTAGATGGCCACCTCAACCCCTCTGGCCAATGACTAAGTCCCTTTTAACCCCAAGTTACACCATGATGCAACTAGCCTAATATAGGCCCGGTCCCTTCGTTGTTGCACTTTGATTGAGCACACAAGGATTGTACCTTGTGTGAAACTGATGTCAATGCCATAGCATGATTAAATGTTGTGTGCCAGACCTTACTATCCTCATGCCTAGATCCAACAAGTCTAAGACTGACTTGGATTGATAGCTAAGCACATGACTAAGTGGAGAAGCCAACCTATTGGACTTTTCTACAACACTTTTCATAAAGCCTCTCCTTCCTCTCAAAGTAACTCAAGTGGTATGCCCTAATTTGGGTGTTTTAATTTTTTTTGTATGAATTTACATGACATAATTAAGATAAAAGGATGTCCATCAAGATCTATTAGACATGTCAAATACTCCTTAAATCTCCAACATAGTCAATTTTTAGTTCATAGTAAATACACTACACAAATCAAAAGAGGTTAAACATACTACGTGATCAAGATTTTAACCTCACTATCCCTTCTTCTATACCATAGTCTAAATTTCATATTCTTCCAAATACAAACATGCATGAAAGTAAATAGGGTGAGGCTAAAGGATGATATTTATAAAAATCCTTTTATCACAGGATGGGGTATGACAAGTACTATGTGTTTCTTCATTGCAGTTATAATTTAAATATGCTTATTTACTCTTAGCAATTGGGTGGATTGTGTAGGTGTAGATGAGGATTTTATGGAGTCCACTATGTATTTTTGGTGAAACTTTCTCTCAAGTATCATTCACCTAGGAAAGGGGATTGCTTTTTTCTTACCCTTTCATGTATGATTAACCTTAGTAGGTTTTATAATTAGTTACCTTAGAATATACTTCTCTTGTTCAAGTGGATGTTCATGTGGTATTATAAGAACTGTAATTACCTTGTTGGTATGAATGTATTTAATAGATCCATGCAATGTGGAAGGTATTATGTATCTAAGGTCATTCCATTAAAATATCAGACTCTCATGTATGGTATAACATAAAATGTAGTGACCACATGTGCTGGACCAACTTATAAGGGTAAATCAATCTCACCAATAACTTGTTGTGATGTCCGATAAAATGATTTGAGAATTTTGGTTGAAGGGTATAAATCATGATGTTTATGTGCAAAATTTGTGATTAAAACCATGGTACATACATTCTCACTATCACCATTATCAATATAACATTGTGTATAGGTTGATGATCAAGGTATGATCTAATAAATAATGAGTGAATATCTGAATCATCATCCAAAATTTCACTCTCATTGAGTGTAATAGAAGGTATTTGAACCATAAGAGTTATAGTATGTGTAAAAGTGCCAATAATCCCATATAATGGGTGTCCATAATATGGTGGAGGAGGATGTAAATTATATGCCATTTGCATTTCTGGATATTTATTATAATGATCTTGTAATGGATTGTTAAATATATTCTAGTTCTGATGGTCACTAGGTTGTGATCCTAAATCCTTTGGAGGATCATCAAATGTAATATTTTGATTACCAATAAGGTCTTGAATCTTGTGTTTCAAGGTATATCATCTACTTTTAGAATGTATGATGCCTTGGTTATAGTCACAATATGCATTAACATCATATCCTTTTGGTAGACTTAGACTCATATCAACCTCTATAGGAGGAGGGAGAGATATGAGATGACACTCCATAAGCTTCTTAAGTAACGAAGCTAGAGACTCAGGTAATCATGTACATTCTCTTAGGTGCATTTGATAAGATGAGTTGATCAAGCTACTATGACACTGCATTAGTCATTATGGTTGCTTATTTTTAGGTTTTGTAGGTTTTACCTTGTAGCTTAGTTTGATATTAAAATTGGTAGTAAGTGTAGTCGGTGTGTTTGCTACATACTTAAGTTTTTTCAATAAAATAAGTTTCATTTCATGATATCAGACAATATGGCATAGGTCATCAAAGGATTTAAACTTCTTGAAGATAATGGACTCATATAATGGTGCATGTAAACTTTGTTTAAAGATATATTGAATATTTTTATTTGCCATTGGATTTGTCATTTCATTCAACATTATTTTTTACCTCAAAAAATATCCATTCATAGGTTCATTGGTTCCTTAGTTGATATTAGTAATTTATGCATATAACATCTTTTTAGTGATGTTGATAGATAAATGTGCTAGAAAATGATCCACTAAAGGTTTATATGCTTTCACTAATTGTATTGGTAAGTCATAAAACCATCTTAAAGCATAGTAATTTACGCTCTTTGAAAATAATTTGGTCAAAATTTTATCATTTGAAGCATCATCAAGGCATGTTTCATATAAATATTAAAGATGTTGTTTAGGATCACCCTCGCCATCAAAAAATGTGAACTTAGGTGCAACAAAAATAGTTAGCAAATGGTGTAAAGTTATATCAAGTGAAAGAGGATTATGTAATACATCTTGTGAATCAATAGCATGAATTGATTTCAAATCATTTTATCTAATGTTGGAAACCTTAACTTCCAAATCTTGTTTTTACATTAGACTAATTGGGATTTAGATTTGATATTTGAAAAGCCACCAAAAGGGATGAAAACACCACCTATATTGATGTGGGCATTAAAACATGTAATTGAGTTAAAATATTAATTTTTCGCATGGAGGATGTGGCAATAATTGTTTGATCTTTGGGGAACAATGGTTTGAAAACATATCATGTGCCCCCACTAGATGTAGTAGGCAATGTTGTGCTCAAGGGGAGGAAGATTGGAATGGATGTGTGATAGGCATATCTAGTAGCGTTGATATTTGTACCAATAGAGAGTAATGATAGTTCACTGATACTTTTTATTGTTTTAGTTTCCAATATAATATTAAGTATTTTGTGGAGATATTTAGGATTTTCATGAATGCACTCTATAAATAATGCAATAGATTTAACTTATTCTTGATCTAATTATTGATGTTAATTGTTTTCATGTGTCTCATTATCCTCGTGATCAAATTCATCTTCTATAATATTTTTTCCATTACTTTTTCACATTGTCATTACTAGCACTCTCATCATTAGCAAAATTTGACATGGTATTAGCTGGTGACATTTTAGGTGGCCCAAGGGGTGGATAAATATGTTCAATATGAATACCACCTAATCTAGGACTATGCCTAGCTTGCATAAAATGATATAATAAATGTGAATAAATACAAAAAACATAAACCTTAAAAGTCTAAAAACCCTATAGAAAGTTACGATTTGCATGAGAAGGCTCAAAGGTCAGGTTCACCAAATGTTTAACCTTTTTTTATAAGTGTGTTAGGGTTAAAAGGGTATAATAGGTTAATCAAATGGATGAATAAAAATATTCTAGTTTGGGATAATTAAATTATTCAAATATCATAATATACTAAATCTATAATATTACTAAATATGGAAAGTATAATGCCAATTGATATTTTGATAATTACAACATAAGGAAGGGATAATACTTAACCTATTTGTAAATGTGTAGGTAGATTTGAGTTGTATAGAGGTAGAATTAGGTAGGATGTTGTTCAAGGCCCACTCATCAGATTTTATAAATATTATTTCTGGAGTTATTGACATTTGCATTGACTTATGGATAATTAAGTCAATGTTTCTATCGGTGGCTAGATGTAACTATCTTGTATGAAATATTCATTATATTTTAAATTGATCCCCTGTGCCTGTTATAATTTTTCTTTCACCTTTTTATTGATATATTTATATTATACACACAGTCTTTGTATAATTGTATAT
Organism: Torreya grandis; assembly: GCA_037957365.1. Taxonomy (NCBI): domain Eukaryota; kingdom Viridiplantae; phylum Streptophyta; class Pinopsida; order Cupressales; family Taxaceae; genus Torreya; species Torreya grandis. The sequence goes on from JARHVA010003363.1 coordinate 330,861, forward strand.
CTCAAACCCTATTTCTTCACCTTAGGTTAGGTTCCCTTGCTAAAAAAATGGGTTAGTGGGTTCACAAAGTCATGTTGGTCTTAAAGACCCATTTGTCAATGAGTGATGCCTACATATCCAATACTCCAAGGAGGGGCTCAGATATATATAGGTATCCCCTAAGTGTGAGTTTGTATGTGCACAAGGGTACAATATTCTATATGCAAGGGTATGAAATGATCTAGCTTGTAACTTGACAAATACCACTCATGGGTTATTATTTGAATGCTTCAGACCTGTAATATGATTGATCCTATGATTTAATGAGATTGAATAAGTGTTTTATTTTTATTTTTTTGTGTGTTCAATAAAGGTGAATGGTATTTATTTTGTATTTATACTGCACATTTTGAAAATATTTCATGGAAGGGTTAGATAGGATAAATAGGCTGACCCATCTAGTTTGAAAGATTTGAAATTTGGATGACTTTTGAGGTATAGACACTTGATAAGGAAATTGGAAAATAGAATCAACATTACCATGTGGAAACATAAGTGTCCAGTAGGATAGAAAATTATTGAAGGCTTGTAATTGACAATAGAAGCTATAGATCATATTTTAATCTTTTTTAGTGTATAGGTGATCTATGTCATCATAATGATAGTGTTCATATTATAATATAAGTAATTAGGCATGGTGAGATGATGAATGTGATCTATTTAGCAGCCAAAAAGTCTAAGAGTGAAGGGTAGATCCCTGATTGGTATTTATCAAGAGTATAAGACTAAGATGTTATATATAATCAGATTTTAGTATCTATATTACAATGTAGTAATCAAAGGTCTTTTATGAGTTATTTGATTGGGCATATGCATATATATATTTTGGAAACCTTGTGTCATCCCCAAGTCCAAAGGTGTAGATATGATACAAATGTCAACAGTAGGATTAACCCTTGTGGCAGGGTAATTAACAAGATGTTGCTCAATGAAATTGTATGCAACATAATTTACTCCCCTATTTTAGATTGCTAATTATGTCTTTAATTATTCCTAATAATTCACTAATTAATCCCTTTCATCATTATTTCATCTAACATTGCCTATTCCCCCTAGTCAATAATCTAGTCCCTTTTAGATATATTTCTTATCCTACACCAACCTTATATCATCCCACAAATCGATTAATTATTCTAATCATGTCTTATTTATCAACTAACCTCATTTATCCATTATATGGGAATTCAAAATTCCCATAACCCACCCACCTACCCACCTACTCCTAAGCTTTCCTACAAGCCTACCCCCTATTCTTCACCTAACCCTTCTTCTAATCTAGCCTAATCTTCCTCTAATCATCATTAGATTCCCTAATGGAATCAATAACTCACCACCACCCTTCTCCTTCTCTAGATAGTTCTCTCTCTAGAGAATTCTAAGGAATTTTAAATTCCTCTGAATTCCATCCTTTCTTTCTAGAGTTTTCTTCTCTAGAGGCTTGCAATGAATTTTTATTCATTGAAAAATCTCTCTTCATTGCTTATTTAAATCCATGCTTCCCTCCATTCCAAACAATGGGAGAAAATTATAAAATCCAGAAATTCCATGACAATATTATGATCAAATACATTAGTCCTCTTTATCAAGCTATCAACTAATCCATGTCTTGAATCAAGCTAATATCATGATGTCTGAGAAAGTCGAAGTCTATAAACAAATCCATAAGCATTTGATCTTTTTCTTGTTTAAATTGATTTGGAGCATCTAGCTTTAGGTTATAATGTTTCATTTATTTTCATTGTAATCCATTGAACCAATCATGAAATCTATGATCCTCTCATGCCAAATCAGTCTACTTGTCAAAGACATCAAGCCAACAAATGCTATCAAAATTTTAAGTCTGCAAGGAATCCATTAGGAAAAATCCTATCAATTTGGAACATGATCATTATATAAAGGATTGTAATGCTAATATAGTTATGGTATAATTATTTTAAGTCTACTTTTCATTTTCTTGCATTTCTATCTTATTGCTCCAAATTTTGATGATTCTTAGATTTGGATAGATTTTAAAAGCTCTTTGCATATTAAATTTGATTGTTTAAATTATTGATCACACATTTGATGACCATAATGAGAGCCCTCTTTTTTATAACCTTATGCTTTAAGTGCGTTGATTAAGCTTACATGTTGAAGAATTCAAAGATTTGGGTCAAAAACTTTGATAAATTTGTCTATTTTCACTTCTAGTTTTGGGACGCGAAATCGACCTATGTAACTATAAAGTTACTTGACTAGAACATGAAATTACTTCAAATTACTACTAAATTGATGATATTCCTTTAGCATATTTAGTTGGATTTAAGTTTTTACACACACACACACACACACACACACACACACACACACACACACACACACACACACACACACACATATATATAAATAGAAATTTCACCTATTTGTAACCATGAATTTATAGATTGTAACATGAAATTGACTATTCTATGCGTAAAAATGTCTTTTGTTTGCTTTGTGTGTAGGTGAATGATTTCGCATAAGTAAATAGGCATTAAATTTATTAATATAAGTGTAAAATTGACTTGTTTGTTAGTTTTGGTTAGATAATATAGACTGGGATTTATCTCTTCAGATTCTCTCTACATAGGATAGTTTTTAGAATCTACTATTAGTTACAATATATCTATTCAGACTTTCCTTTATCCGTTATAATCTAAAATAACATACTTAACAATCCATATAGACTATTTTTCAATCCTTAAGTGTGTGTGTGTGTGTGTGTGTGTGTATACACTAATCATTAATACATCTAAGATAAAACTTTGACCAACATTTATCAGTAATCAATTAAGTAGAAGTTTTTACTAGCATTCTAAGGTAATAAGACTTATGTTCCTGTTAGGACTTATATGGTAAACTTGTATAGACTGGTCACTTTGGTTCTTGGACATCATCCTCTATTTGACGGTCAACATACTTGAACAATCAATTAATCATTTAGTTTTAGAATATCAGCTAGAATAACAACTAGAATAAATTTAGATTTAGATTTATATGTTGTTAAATAGTGGCTAAATTGGCTATTCTAGTTTGCCATCCTAGTTGTCTTGGGCTTTGTTTGTTTTTCCTTATAGGTTTTTAGGCTAAAAAAGTGTGATTATGTGATCTATATCCACTTTCATTTATACTTGGATGAATGTTTGTGTCTTATTTTAGAGCTCATTGTTTTACACAAGTTAGACGTATGTTGGCAAAGGTGAACTGATCAAGTTAGATGCTCCTCTCTTACAAAAACAATGTTATGTGAGCATACCCATGTCTTTTATGAGTGAAAATTTAAGAAAATGTGTCTCGTTCAGACATTTGGTTGAACACTTGTGCTCATTTATTGGTTTTTAGCCACTTGGCATGCATATTATTAAGTTTATCACTGGAAAAGTTGATGGAGATCACAACTTTATTGAATATTACAATCGGACTAGTTCATTCTTTTATCACATCTGAGTTTATATTCATCCCAATAAAGAGTGCACAATGTGGGTTGGAGTAGGTGAGTAGGTAGATTTTTTAAAAGTAGCTACATAGACTGATGGACTTGATTTAATCTTGAAAATCTTTGATATGAACTTCTAAATCAACAACACATAATCTACAGTCTAAATTAAACCTTTTGAACTTTAGTGATCCATGGTCCAAAATTGATTTCACATGATGGAGTTGTATGCATTAATGATAATTAAATACTTTTTGACTATTTTTACTAACAATGACAAACACATAATTTATTTGGTGTCAGCTATTGGATTGAAATATTTAATATCAGACTCAAGATTTTAAATATGTATTAAACATATTTAGGTCACTTGTTAAGGCAAAACATTAATGTATCTATATTAAAACATTTTTTCCATAAATAAATAAATAAAGCATTTTTGTGTATAATATATAGTTTATTTTAAATTTTCTTTTAATTATAATTTACAGGGACATGAACAAAACTCGACTCATTAATGCCATTTTTTATAGGATCATTTGTCTCCTAACACCATTTTTGTAAAATCATTCATCAAATTTGCCAAGTTAAAATACTTACTCTCTTTTTCTTTCAAAATTTTCCTTTTGAATGCATTCTTTTTGGGGAAATTTGGTGAATTTTGACCTCATAATGAGTGTTATCCCTTAATTCCACAAGGGGCACTGCCCCTTGACTCCATGGGGGCTATCACTCCTAGAACCTCACGTCTCAACCCTTCATTAAAAAATTTATAGTGTAAAATCCACAAATTTTTTTTAGTGTTTTCATAAAGGCTTATTATACTAACATTTTGTTTGTATTTTCACAAGGGCAAATTCGATGGCAGTTTTGTCTCACTTACCTATCAAATTACTAACACATCTAGTCTTGAAGGTCATATTTTTGTCTAACATCTTGTCTTAGAGATTTTCCTTCGAGATTAACAAAATGAAAATATTAATCCCTTGATTTGCAAGCCACCTGTCAAATATTTTGGCATTTTTAAAAACCATCTTGTATATATCACATTAATTAATTAGTTAATCAAAATTTTGTCTACTTATTTGTACCTGAGGGCTAAAGTGGTGTATGTTGTCCTCCCTGCATCCTTATAGTGAGACTTAGAGGATCAAAAACCACTAACAAAGCCTCTCATTTTTATTTTTTTAGGGGGAAATATGATGTGAAAGTGATTCCCATGCACTTGCCATAGTCTTAGGTGTTGGTGACACAGATTACATCACTATGCATTCAAGCACACTATGTGTTCTAGTGGAGTATAAAAATAAGGGATAATTATCATTAGGCCAAGTGGCTGACCCCATATAGGTCTTACAATAAGGGAAATAATTAACTTTCTAACCTAAGCATTAGACAACATCCTACATGGAGTCAGGCCCTACATACCTAGTGTATATTAGGGATGGCCTTAGAAGAGCATGTATAGCCTAGAATAAGACCATCAACTATAATAGGTGACTTGATGTTGGAGTCAGTATCATATCCCAAGTGATTATTAAGTGAAAATAGCATTGAGAGGGTTTGGAAGATTCTATAACAGGTCACCATCCTATAGCCTCACACATGAAGTCATTAGATGGTGTAGTTATCGAATTACACTCCCAAATTATTTTACTAGTGATAGGTTTTTTTTTCTTGATTTGGTATGTGTTGTGTTAGACCAGTGTTGTTTGTGAGTTGAGTCAGCCTTTTACCCAAGCATATACACACCTATCTAAGCCTCCTTTATAAATAATCATCTTGTATATCCTTGTCTCATCATCATATCATCCTATACATCCTCTTGCATATATTTACTTTGTACATGCATATACATCCTTTAAGCTTGTCTTATCTTGCATCTTGTCCTATCTCTCCTCACCCCTCTCATTTTATTCCCATCCTAGCTAGTCTCCTCTATCTAGCACTATTCATACCCCTACATCATCATTCTTCTTATCATGATCTAATCTTGTCCTAATCCTATCATAGGCTTCTATATCCAAGATTGGTCTTGATTAATCATACCCATCCCTAGTCATCCTTACATTACATCTGATCATAAAAACCTAATCCCTCATCCTTATCATAATTTGTTCTATTTTCTCCTAGCTATACTATATTAGTTTATTCATATATCCACATTTTGTATAATCTTTATCATCTTATGAAACCATTCTTATCTTATTCATCTTATATATTCTTATCTTATTTATCCTTCATATTTTTTTCAATCCTACATATCTTATATATTCCTACCTTATCATTATACCCCACCATCATCTTGTCATTTCATATTTTTAACTCATACCCACATCACTTACATACCTTAATCTAGTCTTGGTATCCCTCCATCACATCTTATCATAGTATAATCTCATGCTCTTCACTTAACATTAACTATCCCTAGTGTCATCTTTATCATTTAAGAATAAATCTACCTAATCTATAACTAATCACATCCTGGTAATTTTTGTCACCATATCCTCACATCACCTTGTCTTATCTTACTTATCCTTAGAATCTTAGTCCAAACCATATTACCCATCACAAAACCACCTTGCCTTAATCAACACCCTATCACCTATCTTGACCTTGTCTAGCCTAATCACTTTGTCCACCATTTTATTCCTTTCAACCTAACCTAATCATAGCCTAACCCATCCTTACCTTGTCATCCCCTTGATTATACCATACATTGGAAAATAATTCTTTCCACATCAGGGTCCCGATTCTAAGCTTATTTATGTCTAATCAATTTTGAGTCATAATCACAATCCTATCAACCTATCAATCAAATCATCTCATCTTATTTGATTTGATCATTTTGGTCTTGAGCTAGTCTTAATTCAGTTATTCCTAGTCAAAATCACATCTCTTGGGCCAGTCTATCCCCCTATTAATCTTAGATCTTGTCATAGCTCACTTAGTTGAATCAAGCCTTAATCATCGATAGTATAGCTCTAATTTAGTTTGCTTCAGCTTGTCTTACCTCATATCACATCAAATCATATCAACATCAGGTTAAACTTATAATTATACTAAAGCAAGCCTTTTGTCCAAATTTATTCCACACATCCCATCTTCATCACTTAACCTTTCCATTCAATCCTCCACACCTGTTGATTGGGGCCAACAAGACATATCATACTTGATTTCTCCCATCTTCATACATGGCATATAAAAATAATTTGGTTGAAACCCTGATATATAAATGCCTCATGGCTAATAGGAATGTACTCTTTTCTTGCCTTCTTGAGATGAGCACTCCACATCCTACAAACTTCAAACCTATCCACCTAGCATTACCTCTATTCCACACCCATTCTTGTTAGTCAACTTCTAGTATTCATACTACCTAGTACAATTCAAACCCTCCATGGTTGTAGCCAATCATATACCCCTTCTTATATTAGCAAAGGGAATCCTATTCTAACTATTTCATTTACTACTAATTTCCCCACCTGATCACATCAACAACCATTTGATCTAAAGTATAATGCTTCATCACCCAAGTCAAGAAGTGAAGAGAGGACCTATATTCCTCTTTATATATCCCTATAAGCTCACTTCCAACAACTTATTCCAGTTGACATGATGGTCTATCCACCCATATGACATATTGATACTACCAATCCTAAGCCCTCCTAGAATAAATCTAACCAACACTATGTATATCATCAAATGTAGGGGCATACCATTAATTGATGTCATAATTTACAAAATTATGTCTAAGACCTCTCAACCATGGTGACATTAAAATAAAGAATGAATTAGATGGGTCTACATCCAAGGGTGAACAATAAGAGGTATGCCAAGATTCCATTCCTAATCACAATCAAGACCTTCCCTTTTTAAACCAAGGTCAAGACACTAAGTCCATCTTACATGGTCCACTTATATTCCACAAATCATTAATCGATGATGAGTTTGTTTCCCATAAACCTAGTCCTCCTTTCTCTCATGAGTCCTTCATCCATGGGTCTATATTTTTTGAATCCATTATCTCCCCATAATCACATGAAATACCCCATTTGGAGAGGTCAATTACAAACAAATAATCTTGTATTAGCAACATTGTCTCATTGACGCCACCTAAACCCTCACTAGAGTTAGCATTAGAGTTAACACAAATTTTATTTTCATTAGGATCATGTCCTACACTAGTATCTAAATCAAAGACTATGTCATAAAAATCATCCTTCATAGATATTGTAGCCCATAATGCCTACCTATTTATGGATACCTCCAATCTAGATCTCAACCAATCATAGGGCATATATTTTGATCCCAACTAGGATGATGAAGTCATAATATAGTTCTTACAAGCTTTATTATTTGATGAATCTAATCCTACCTTAGATGCATGTCTTACTGATAGCTTTAATGATCCTTTTGTTGATCTTAGGGAGATTTTATCTGATGTCAAAATTAGGTATCCTAGGAACCTCTATTAGGACTATGATACCCCACCACCACTCATTGACCTCATCATACCACCTCTCCCACCTTCATCCATCATAGACCCTATTCTTCCCATCAATGATCATTTAACCACCTCCCTCCATAGGAAAAAATAGGAACATACATCATTGGACTTTTTCCCAAGTAACATAACATGTGTCCAAAAATACAAAGGTCCAAGATCATATCAAAAATTCATACATGATGATTAAATCACCTTTGATCTAAAAATTCAAAATCAATAAAAGTCAAATTATCATCCTAATTAAAAATTATCTTCCCCTAGTGAAATCCTCTTTAAGGCACTAGGGGACCATCAAAGTCAAAATAATCATCATCTATTAAACTCCTCTAGTGAAGCCCAATATCAAGCACTAGAGGACGGTCAAAATATAATCAAGTCTAAAGATCAAATCCTTGTCAAAAGCACTATTAGTATGGCTAATAATCCTTCAAATAATCAAATCAAAGAAGAACCAAAAAGTCAAAATGTCTTGGATCTTTTAAAATCTTTTATCATATGACACCAATCAACTATGGAGCATCTAACATGTCCAATGGTGTGTGTGAATGCTAGTCCCACTTCTCAATCACCCATCACACATCTCTATCATTATCCTATCATCCATTCAAGTCCTATACATCATCATTAAATATAAACCCTAAATCCACCCATTCCACACCTCACAAACCCAATAAACATTATCTCTTGTAGGGGTGATGAATATATCTGGTCTAGATGTCTGATGGATCTACTTCAAGATTCAACAATAGTCACAAGGACATAAAAACATCTAGTATCGATAACATGATCCAAATTTCACATATATCTAGAATAAATGTTGGTTGAAAGATCAAGAAAGCCTTTACATTTTGCATCTCACCCACCTCTAATAAATAGAGATGCCATTAAAAATGTTAAAAAAAAACATTCCTTCAATGGTGAAAACTGGTCTTCTAACACTTTGGGAAAGTACCATGATGAAAAATAATTAATGGTGTCATGGTAAAATATTTTTTTGTCCATATTTTACCTCACCACTTGGGGGAAAAATCCACTTCATCTCTACAGTCATATCCCATGTTCTTTGACAACCCCATCCATATCATGGTCTAAAAATATTTGTCTATCATATCCATTTATCCCTTATCCCTATCTAATATATCATTCCTTCCTATCTTGACCTTCAAAATGATGTGGAAGATGTCTTGAGAAATGTTCTAGAATCATCTTGGCATATCCTCTAATGGACACTTAGGAAACTAAATATTTGGTTCTTTCATGATGTGGTCATTGGTGATCCCTAGTCCATTTTTCCTTGATCTTCATCCCCTTTTCAACATCACCCTCATCCTTTTGTCATCCAATCCATAATTCCAGCTATCTTAATCCTAGTTTATAGGCTTGGTATTACCTTTGCTAGTAATATCCTTTGTATAATGTACATACATATTCCCAAAATCCCTAAAAATTAAAATATGTCAAAAATCCAAAAAAATCATAAAATTTGAAAAAAATCCATAAATATTCCAATATTTATTGTCTTATGCATTTCCCCCCATTCACATCCATATCCATGCCCTTCACCTCTCATTTCCATAACCAAGTCATAGCCATCCAACTTACTATTGTCTTTCATCCCCTATTCTGAATTGGGGCAAATATAGTCTATATTGAGTTAACATTGACCTAGTCTTTCATCTCATCCTTATACATTTAGATAATAGTCAAGACCCTATTTTTTGGATGTGTATATATTTGTGTGTGTTATTTTTATGATCTGTGTGTTTTTATTTGTCTTTTTTCCTATACTTGCTTATATGTAAATGTTTGTATGTATATATATATATATATATATATATATATATTGTCTTATTTTGATATTTCTTGTACCATAAATATTTTTGTCTATTAAGAAATGAACAAGGATTATATGATGACACCAAAACTATAATGATGTTTTTAGGTGCCCTCGATGATGCAAAGTTCATCATTTTCCTCTTTTATAATCATGCACTTTGCCACAACGTCCTCTTGGTCATAATTATAACATGGGGCATAATACCTAGTGTTATATTTACATTGGATTGATTAGACTATGATGAGCCTTATTATAATAATGATGACTTGATAATGAAATACACTCATCATTTCTCATATCCTCTATCACCTATCATAATGCCTAACATAACATATTCAATCATTTATCTTAGTCCTTTATCTTTAATTTGATCATCCAAGTCCAGTCATCTAGTATCTAATTATTCCTCTAATTATTTTATCATTGCATCTATATCCTTTAGAAAATCATCTTTCATCTATCTAGTCATCAACATCTCAACATCTAACATCTCATCTCCCATCATTTCTCCTAGTCCTCTATCTTTGTGACTAATATCTTAGTCACATCCTCTATCTAAAAACTAACATGTCTAATAGTCATTATCATCCTTCCCCTCTAGTTTGTCTTATCATCTATCATCTAGTTTGAACTACATTAGCCTAAGGTCTTTTAAGACTATGTAGGCCTAAGGTCTTTTAAGACTATGTAGGCAACATTCAGTCATATGGTGTTCTTGAGGTTAACTCAACCATTCTCTCATCTTTCCCCACCATTCATCATCACATCTCACTTGTCCCTAATCATCCTCAAGTATCACATTAGTCAAATCCTTGAGTTATATCAATTAGTCTATTGATCAATCACCATCCCTAAAATCATCTCCCTAATATTTTTGTTAATCACTCACACCTGTCAATTGGGCTTGACAAATCATAACATCCTTCTTTTCTTCCATCAGTCATCTATTATCACTATTGAATAAATTCACCATTTAAAGTTTATAGTTTCCTCCCTCAATTGAGGCATGACCAGGACCATAACTTTAACATCTCCCAGTCCCTTACATGTGTCCTTGCTTTGGGCATTGTTGTTATTAGTCACATTAAGGCTCATTAAGTTGATACATTACAGTCTAATTCTTCCCCTTTATCTTTTAATCACTAGATCATAATGTTTCTTCTCTCTTATCTCCTTCATCATATCGCTCAACTTTAGATTTGAGTTACACTCATTGTTAATCTTATCAGTTCATTGTCTTATTTTATCCCAATGCTCTCCCAACATGCATCCTTGCTTAGAATATGTTGAAATATCATGGCCTTTATCATCTTGGTTTGTAGCTCTCCCTAGCATGTGTACTTGCCTGGGATATGTCAAAAACTTATAGTCTTTTATCTTATCATCATCATGTTATGGTTAATTCCCCCTTGGGATGTGTTGACAACCATAACACAATAATTTATATTCCTTGTGTATAGGTATTTGCTAGTGGCATCATCACTTTTTAGCTCAGTACTCATGTTGATTTCATTTTTTCATCATCACTCTCACTTTTAGCATCCCAACACTTTATCTATCCGTACATCCTACCTATCATTTTTTCTTTTTGAGTGGCCATCCATCTCATTCTTCTTTGCATGTCCCCTTGAGGGGTCATCATATGTCCACTAAAATCATTTATTAACATTCATCCATGAGCATATTTATTATTTGAAAGACCATTAATCCTTCTAATTCATTTAGTCACAATGCCCTTTCAAAGAGGGGAAAATATATGCACCATAATTTGCTCACCTATTATGGCTTACTAATTGTGTCTCTAATTTTGTCTAATGTTTCGCTAATTAATTCCCTTCATCATTATTTCATCCAGCATTTCTGATTCCCCCTAGTCAATAATTTAGTCCCCTTTAAATATATTTTTAATCCTACACCAACCTTATATCATCCCACAAATCAATTAAATCTTCTAATCATGTCTTATTTTTTAAATAACCCCACTTGTCTATTATATGGAAATTTAAAATTCCCATAACCCACCTACCTACCTACTCTTGAGATTTCCTACAAGCCTACCCCCATTCTTCACCTAACCCTTATTATAATATTGTCTAATCTTCTCCTGATCATCATTAGATTCCCTAATGGAATATAAAACTCTTCACCACTCTTCTCATTCTCTAGAGAATTATATGGAATTTGAAATTCCTCAGAATTCCATCCTTTCTTTGTAGAGTTTTATTCTCTAGAGGCTTTTAATGAATTATTAATTCATTGAAAAATCTACTTCCATTACCTATTTAAATCCATGCTTCCCTCTATTTCAAACAATGGGAGAAAAACTATGAAATCTAGAGTTTCGATGCTAATATTATGATCAAATCATTAGTCCTCTTTATCAAGCAATCAACTAACCTGTGTCTTTAATCAAGATAACATCATGTTGTCCAAGAAAGATTGAGTCTATAAGCAAATCCATAAGAATTTGATATTTTTTTGTTTAATTTGATCTAGAGCATCTAGATTTAGGTTATAATAGTTGCTATGAATGTTTCATTTATTTGCTTTGTAATCCTATTGGCTCTAAATTTAAATAATGGATTGATGTTTTGAGTAAATTTTGGTTAATTACATGATATAAAATCCATGTCTCATAATTTCCATCACACAAGAAACATTTCATTCTTTAGATGTATTAGTATGAGCATGTTTCTTTTGTTGTTGGTGAGCTACAAATAACAAAGAGTCAATTTCTTGTGGGTGGGCATCAAGATAGTCGCCAAGTTATTTTGCATCAATGAGATCAAATTGGTTTTGTTTATCAAATTCATATTCATAAGCCTTGTCATTTTATATGGTCATATTAAGCCCATCAAGAGGGTGCAAAGTAAGTCATATAGCATTTTGAATATGTATCTCTCTTGTTCATATGTCATGCTTGACTTTACAAAATTTTGCATTGATGTTGTTGGTGTCTTAAAATGTGATTTGATTCATTTGATTACATGAGCGTTCATGATGTTCCTTATCAGGGGAATACAACATGTAATAAAAAACAAATAAGATTGAAATAAAAAAGTACTCATCCAATATAGCCTTAGATTTTTTCCAGCTATGAGTAATAGGCAAATTGAAATTTAGATCTTACAAAAAAATTGTGTATGAATATTAGTAAATTTTCTTGAAATTCAAGGTCAAAATAAAATATTTTCAATGTCAGATATTAGATCCGAGGTTAAAATAAAATGCTTTTAGTGTTAGTAATTATATCCGAGTTCAAAATCAAGTTATTTTAATGTCAAATTTAGATCCAAGGTTGAAACAAAATTCTTTAAGTATCGCATGCTCAGGTATTTATCTAAACCCTAAGACATTTTTTTTTGAAATGATACTCAAAGAAAAATGCAAGTTCACTAATAATTTTTATTTAAATTTTGAATTAATGTGATGATTTAACTCTAATTTAGATAAATTAAATGGAATAAAAGCATAATGTTGTAAATCAACATGCAACAAGTAGAATGGAAGTAATCTATTGAATTCAACAAAGTGCAATTGAGCAAAAGAGAACTAACTATGAACAAAATAGAAAAAAATGTTGTTTATGTCAAAGATCTGACTATGTGAAGCTGACCGACAATTGAAACTTACAAACAAGTACAACCCTACATGTGCACAATGATTGAAATTAATAAAAATAAAGGAAAAACATCATCCAACATGGGAAATGATCGACTGCCACTATTGTCCTGACTTGGTTGACATTATGCTTTGCTAAAAATTAGGAAACTCAAGTTACGATCATTTGTGACATATTAAATTATATATGTATGCAGAGATTTGGCCTTCAAATGTGTGCAAAGAACTACATATAGTTTATTCAAAGTTGAAACCCTAATAGAGCTATGCAATGATTGAAAACCTATAAATATAAAAATGGAGTGTAATAAGGTGATTTGACCCCAATCACCTCTTGATGACTAAACATTGCCTACGCATCCAATACTATGAAGAGAGAAATTAACCCTATGTAGTTCTCTAATTTAGAGCACTTTATGCTCCTTTGACTATATGGATGTGTTTAGAAATGACTTGTTTACTTGATTTTTCTTGGACAAAATAAAATTTTGACTTCAGTGAGGATTGCTTCAAATGTTAAGAATCAGAATTGGGAAGAACATGGAAGCTTTATTCAATGTGTAGTAGTGTAAATGTGCCTTTGTATTAAAATTTTTAAGTGATAGAATATATGACTTGAAATGCCTTTATAACAATCCAAAAGGGGTAAACCTCATGATATGTATCCTAAAAATATGGACCAAACTATAAAGGAGAGTTAAAATTTGAAAAGTGATCATTAGAGGGGTTAAGGACAAAAATGTTTAATATGGGACAATAAAATTTGTCACTCTTGTCCCCTATTAGACATTTTTGTCCTTAAGGGAAACATGTAATTTTTTGGTTCTAAGGATATTCATATAGATGCTTAAAGGGAGTTTTAGTAGTTAGATAATTTATGTATGTCTCAAATAGTAATTTAGAAAATACATAGACCCATATATGTACTTAGGATAAAGTGAGGTGGTGAAATAGGTGCAGATTAAGTGTTCAAGTCAATTAAGGTGAAATAAAGCTAAAATTGACATTATCAAGTATTCATGACCAAATTCTAGTGACTATAAGCAAACACCTTTATAAAGACAAGGTGACTAAAATTTATTCAAGTTGTAAAAAACCTAAGGAAGAAAGCATATGGTCAAGGAAGGGCCAACAAATTAAAGAAAGATTTGGGAAATTCAACCCAAGTTGGAATTTCAATAGCAAAGTGATATGGAAAAAGAAACTCACATGTCCATATAGAAAAAACAAGGATAAAGATCTTAACAAACCAAGAACCATGTTTAAAAATGAAGATGCATGTTATGAGTCAACAAAATGAAATAAGACTAGTCAAATTTTAGATGAGGTCAAACTTAATCTCACAAGAGTCTAAGTAAGTTGCACCTATTTTTTTTTTTTGACATACTTTAGAAAATAATTCTTGATAAATTAACTAAGATTTAAATTTTAGATATTTTATATTTTTACATTACATATAAATAAATTATAAATTTTTAGAATAACTGTGTTCTTTTTCTCATGTTTTGGTTCCATGTAATCCTTCATCACAAAGTTATTCCCAAAAGAAGAAGAAGAAGAAGAAGAAGAAGAAGAAGAAGAAGAAGAAGAAGAAGAAGAAGAAGAAGAAGATGATGATGATGATGATGCGCTGACCTAAGGAAGAAAACATATGGTCAAGGAAGGGGCAACAAATTAAAGAAATATTTAGAGAATTAAACCCAAGCTAGAATGTCAATAGAAAAGTGATATGGAACAAGAAACTCACATGTCCATATAGAAAAAAATAAGAAGAAAGATCTTAACAAACCAAGAACCATGTTTAAAAATGAAGAAGCATGTTATGAGTCAACAAAATGAAATAAGACTAGTCAAATTTTAGATTAGGTCAAATTTAATCTCACAAGAGTCCAAGTAAATTGAACCTTGCATTGACTTCTAGACACTTGCATTGACTTGTGAACATTTACGTGGATGCTTCTATCTGTGGCTAGATGCAACTATTTTGTATGAAATATTCATTATATTTTAAATTGATCACTTGTGCCTACCAAAATTTTTCTATCACCTTTTTGTTGATATATCTAGATTATACACATAAGCTTTGTATAATTGTGTATATCTCAAACCCTAGTTCCTCACCTCAGGTTAGGTCACCTCGATAAAAAATGGGTCAGTGTGTTCATGAAGTCAAACTGACCTCAAGGACCCTTCTATCAATGAGTGATGCCTACATAGCCAATACTCCAAGGAGGGCCTTAGACATATGTCATTCTCTCCTAAGTGTAAGTTTGTGTGTGCACAAGGGTGAAATATTCTATATGCAAAGGCATGAAATGATCTAGCATGTAAATTGACAAATACCAATCACATGTTATTATTTAAATACTTCAAACCTGTAATATGACTGCTCGTAGAACTGATATAGAAATATGAAAGAATAGGGAAGTATAACTTAGTTGTGTGATTGATTGAATGAGCTCAAATAGGTATTTTCTTAGTTTTTTCTACATGTGTGTTTGATAATGACGAATGGTCTTTGTTTTGTGTTTATACTACACATTTTGAAAATATATCATAGAAGGGTTAGATAGGACAAATAGGCCGACCCATATATTTTAAATGATTTAAAATTTGGATAATTTTGAGGTATAGACACTTGATAAAGAAATTGGACACTAGCATTAACATTAATGTCCAGTGGAAACATAAGTGTCCAGCATGATAGAAATTTGTTGAAGATCATATTTTAAACTTTTTATAGTGTATAGGTGATTTGGGTCATCAAAATGATAGGGTTCAGACTATAATATAAGCAATTTGGTATGGTAAGATGATGAATGTAAGCCTTTTAACTGTTGGAAGGTCTAGGATTGAAGGGTAGATCCCTAACTAGTATTTGTAAAGTATACAAAATTGAGATGTTATATATAATCAGATTTTAGTATCTACATTAGAATGTAATAATCAAAGGTCTTGTATGAGTTATTTGATTAGGCATATGCATATAAATATGTTGGAAATCTTGTGTTGCCCCCATGTCCAAAGGTGTGGATATGTTAAAAATGTCATTAGTAGAAGGAATCATTTCTTTCTTCAGATTTGCTAGAATAAGCATGTTTATTTTATTCTTGGTAAGCTACAAATAGCAAAGAGTCAATTTCTTATGGGTGGGCATCAAGATAGTGGTCAAGTTTTTTTGCATTGATGGGATCAAATTAGTTTTGTTTATCAAATTCAGATTCATAATCCATGTCATTCTATATGGTCCTAATAAGCCCATCAAGAGGGTGCAAAGTAAGTCTTATAGCATTTTGATTATATATCTCTCTTGTTCATATGTCATGCTTGACTTTACAAAATTTTGCATTGATGATGTTGGTGTCTTAACATGTGATTTGATTCATTTAATTACATGAGTGTTAATGATGTTCTTATTAGGAGGATACAACATGTAATGAAAACCAAATAAGCTTGAAATAAAAGATACTCGTCTAATATAGCCATAGATTTGTTACAACTATGAGTAATAGACAAATTGAAATTTAGATCTTACAAAAAACATTGTGTATGAAGATTAGTACATTTACTTGAAATTCAAGGTCAAATAAAGTATTTTTAGTGTTAGATTTCAACTCTGAGGTTAAAAGAAAATGCTTTTAGTATCAACAATTATATATGAGGTCAAAAACAAGTTCTTTGAATGCCAAATTTAGATCCAAGGATGAAAGAAAATTCTTTTAGTATCGCATGCTCAAGAATTTATCTAAACCCTAAGACAAAAATTTGTGAAACGATGATCAAATAAAAATACATGTTCACTACTAATTTTTATCTCAATTTTGAATTAATGTGATGATTTAACTCTAATTTAGATAAATTAAATGGAATAAAAGCATAATGTTGTAAATTAACATGCAACAAGTAGAATGAAAGCAATAGATTGAATTCAACAAAGTGCAATTGAATGAAAGAGAACTGACTATGAACAAAGTAGAAAAAAATGTTGTTTATGTCAAAGATCTGACTATGTGAAGCTAACAAACAACTGAAACTTACAACCAAGAACCAACCCTACATGTGCACAAAGATTGAAATTGACAAAAAAGGAAAAAAATCATCCAACTTGGGAAATGATCGACTACCACTATAACACCTGAGTTGGTTGACATTATGCTTTGCTGAAAATTAGGAAACTCAAGTTACGATCATTTGTGACATATTAAATTATATACGTATGCAGAGATTTGACCTTCAAATGTGTGCAAAGAACTACATATAGTTTCTTCAAAGTTGAAACCCTAATAGAGCTATGCAATGATTGGAAACCTATAAATATAGAAATGGAGTGTAATAAGGTGATTTGACCCCAATCACCTCGTGATGACTAAACATTGCCTATGCATCCAATATTTTGAAGAGGGATATTAAACTCATGTAGTTCTCCAATTTATAGTGCTTTGTTCTCCTTTAATTATATAAATGCATTTAGAAGTGGCTTGTTTACCTGATTATGCTTTGTTTTAGCTTGGATAAAATAGATTTTTGACTTGGTTGAGGACTGCTTCAAATGTTAAGAATCGGAATTTGAAAGAACATGGAAGCTTTATTCAATGTGCAGTAGTGTAAATGTGACTCTATATTGAAATTATCAAATGATAGAATATATGACTTGAAGTGTCTTTATAACAATCCAAAAGGGGTAGACTTCATGCTATGTATCCTAAAAATAAAGACCAAACTATAAGGGAGAATTAAAATTTGAAAAGTGATCGTTAGAGGAGTTAAGGACAAAAACGTTTAATAGGGAACAAGAAATTTTGCCACTCTTGCCCCCTGCTAGACATTTTTGTCCTTAAGGGAAACATGTAATTTTTGGTTACAAGAATGTTCATATATATGCTTAAAGGGAGCTTTCGCAATTAGAAAATTTATGTAGACTTCAAATAGCAATTTAGAAAAGAAATAGATCCATATAAGTACTTAAGATAGAATAAAGTGGCAAAATAAATAGAGATTAAGTTTTCAAGTCAAATAAAGTGAAATAAAGCAAAAATTGATATTATCAAATATTCTTGAACAAATTTAAATAACTACAAACAAATATATTTATAAAAACAAAATGATTAAAATTTATTCTTGTAGAAAAATAAACCGACCTAAAGAAAAGAACATCTGATTAAAAAAAACCAACAAATTGAATAAAAAGGGGAAATTCAACCTAAATTGGAATGTCAAAAGCAAAGTGCTATAGAACAAGAAACTCACATATCTATAAAGAAAAAACAAGGAGAAATATTTTAACAAACTTCGAACCATGTTTAAAAATAAAAAAACATGTTATGATCAGCAAAATGAAATAACACTGGTCAAATTTTAGATTAGGTCAAACTTAATCTCACATAGTCCAAATAAATTGCACCCTTTTTTAAATACTTTAGGAAAAAAATCTTTAATAAAATAATCAAGGTTTAGATTTCAAATATTCTATACCTTTATATTACAAATAAATTATAGAATTTCGGAATAACCATGTTATTTTTATTTTATCCTTGATCGCAAGAAAGGGACACTTTAAAAATTAAAAAAACATTATAATTTATTTAAAACTTTGTTTTTGCAAAACATTTAACCATAAAGTTTTGGGGCCCAAATACATCTGTTTTGGTCCATTGCAATGAATGCGATAACGTTTTGCAAATGGTTGAAGTCATCATTGACACATAATTGTATACAAATATAGGAGAAATCATTGCAGAAAAGACCTGTAGAGAAAGTTCATTGCATACGGTAGCTTCTAAAATATTATCATAATCCCCAAGCTACGCTGATAGGCTCCAGCTATATACAATGCCAAACTAGCACAGCGCCAAAATAGTCTATATTTGACAAAGTGACAGCACTGACAACCCAAAGTAAAAGCTCTTTCTTCAATGTGAGTGGCTTCCAACAAGATGCCTGTAACCAAATGACAACAATTGGTACATCAATAACAATAAAAAAACACCTGCATTGGTTTGACATGTGATAGACCACTCACTGGGTCAATTCAGTTTTGAAAGGGAAATTCAAAATGTCCCACTAGGTAAACCATGGAAAACAATCTTAACAAGGGAAAGCCCATAAAATACAAGGTTCCCTTGTGTGAACATGAGGTTTAGGTCTTCTGACTCTCTCTGATTTTGTCTGCAGCAATCCAAAAGTATTCAACAGATGGCCACTTTGTTAATCCCAAAGCAGAATCCAATTAGCTGTCAACGTGGGCTGTGAACAATTGCAGTAACACGGTGCAGCCTCTGCAGTTTTGAGATCCTACATAGAGTAAATCCCAAAATTACAAACAGTATGTATGTACTATAATTACAGCTGATCTCTCAATGTCACAGAGGCTGTATTCTTCTCGTTGTATGTAGTTGTTGGTGGGCAGTGTTTTTACTGGTGGGTATTGTCCCTATACATGAAAATGATATTTCTGAGATTGGGTGTTGTGGTTAGACTGTGGGACATTCCACTGTGAAACCATGTGAAGGATTAGGGCTTTTCATGCAAGTACCCACCTGCAGATAAGATTCCTCTGCCAGCTCCTGACTGTTTCCTTCTAATATGTGTTTTTTCTTTTACAATAATTTGTTGGGTGCAGAGCTTGTTCAGATCCGTGTTTAGAAAGAGCATTGAATGAGACGTTGGTTACAAAGAGAATTTAGAAGGTGCAGAGTAGTTGTGAGAGGTAGTCAAACGTTGCATTTAAGGAGGAGGTGGTGAAGGCCTGATCTGCTTTAAAGTAGTTCACGATGGAATATTATTGCTTCAATGTAGGCAACAGTTATTCTCCTCTTGGTGAAAATGGGAGGTGCCCATCATTGAAGAAAGCAGAGTTGGATAGTCACAGAAAGCTTTGGCAATGGGGATGGTGTTGGATCAATGACAAGAAGGCCTGTTTGGGCAGAGATGTTCATGTGGGTAAGCAAGATCTGGTAATGGGTTGTTGCAAAATAGGTTGGAGGCAGCTTTTCTGGAAGCTGAGAGCTGAGCTGAGGAAAATGATAGCTTCTAGGCCAACTCAAGGGTTTAAATATGATGCATTGAGCTATGCCCTGAACTTTGATGATGGATGCTGGCAGGACTTGGATTTGCATTGCTCTGCTTATTGTGGGTGTGATCGTGATGGAAATGCAGACCCACCTGAGCTCTCCAAACCCTGCTGTTAGTTTTCCTATTTCAGCCTATGCTATGGATACCCGTTTTTGTGTGTAACTTACTGTTTACATAAAACTTTATTTGGAGATACTAGTTTTTAGAATTTAGTCAGGTGAAAACCAATCACAGAAACAATTTTGAGTTCCATATGCAGAATATCATAGGCTAGATATGTTGTATATATTCATGGCATGAAAGAATTTCAGAGTGAAAAACTGAGCACTAGTCTGTCAAAATTTTGCTTGGTATTTGTAATATGGGCATGAGCAGACTTTGTTCTTGTGAATATTCAGACTAATGTCATGATTCCCATTTCTGTCATGGATGTTAAATCTGATACCTCAGGGATTTTACCTGCTTAACTCATTTGATGAACATTGATTGATGAGTGTGAGAAGATTATTAAATTATTTTTCTGAAGTTTCTCTACATTCACCGCCATTTACCTGAGGTTTGAATATATATTTTTTTCACTTCCAATGTTTATTTTTTGAAAATTCTATCACTAAACAATCGACGTGTCATGTGATGCATGTTAAGGTTTACAGATGTAGTGGGGACCCTCCACCGTCCACCTATCCAACTCTAGATCCACTTGTCCTCAACACCATGTTTTTTATTTTGTTGGCAACGTTAGGTTAATTCTGCCACACGTGTATGGCATTTCTCCGTTCTCTCACATTTAGGGCTTCTTGTATTGGGGTGGTTTCCCCTAATATGTATATTTCCATGGCTAGGTGGTTTTACAACAATGCACTACATCTATGCACACTTTTTATTAAGTTTAATTAGATTAAAATGATAAAATCAGTTTTTATTAATATTTCTTTTAATTTAATTTATAATAATAAATAATTTAAAAATAATAGTTATGTCCCTACAACCCAATTAGGGTTTGGGTTCTTGAGGTAATATATGGAGAACTTTTGGAGTTCTCTTGGAATTTATTGTAACTTAAGTATTTATGTAAAACCTTACATTTCATATTTTAAACTTTTAATATTATAGATGCAACATTTCCCTTAAATAATAAATATATACAATTTGATTCGAGGACTTATTTTATTGAATAAGAGGCTTCAAAAACCTTATTAAATATTTTAAATTTTTATATAAATTAATCTTACCAAATACATTAGTTTGGTATTTCGTTATGGATTTATATTTACAAATCAATTGATCTTGATGTACTTTTTCAAACTCTAATGGAATAATTGAAACAAATTAGGGGTTCAGTCCCTGAGAGAACTATTGAACTAATATAAACGGTTATCACTTGATCATATTTTGAAATCGTCAAGTAAACGGCCTACCCTATGAGATTCGAACTTGGGTGGGGTTGGGCACAACTAAATCACTTCACCGATCCTTCCACATCTCATTGGCAATAATCTTCAATGTTACAATGAATAATTGATTTCTTTTAAAATGTTCAATAGAATTCAATAATAATAAATACTCTTTTAAAGTTTCTAATATTCTTGATCGTTTTTACATGCTTGCATTAATTGTTTGTGACCTTATTTCTTAATTGTATTAAAGGACATGTCTATTTATAGACCTCATGATTTCAAATTAAGACCAATTGACATGTAAATTGACATCAAACAAGTAAAAATGTTGAGAAGACAAGACCACAAAACCCGAGTGTTCTAAAATGGGTGAGACCATAGGGCTTGGGTGCAATCAAATGAACCCACATGACACACTCCCCCAAAAATGTGTACAATGTACAATTATAGGGGACCACCAAAAATACAAAGAAAGAGAGAATAGAGAGTGGGGAGAGAAGAAAAAGGGGGACACAATAAAAACGATTGATAACATATCAATAAAACCTAATTTTGACCAATAATCAACAAATACCTTAGGATAATGTAATTTTAGGGCTAATAAATACATAAGTCATTTTTAGGTGTCTCTCTGTTTACCCTAATTCTAGTTTTGCACAAAACAAGGAATAAACAATTACAATGAATATATATAATAATATATTTATGAAAGTAAAAAAAAGGATCTACTAAATGTGATAATAAGAAAAATCTAAGAGTTTGTATTTGGAATATGATTGTGCACGCTGTCTGTGCACTATTTTGAACTATGATTTGACCTCTAGATCTTCCCAGATAGAATAGTGTTTTACATGGGTTCAACTTAGGTAGACTCACGTTGTCAGGTTTGTCTCTATTCCACCAAGTCCATCTTGTGTAGGGTTGTGAAACCTAATTTTTCTATCATTGGTTTGCATCTTGTTTCTTCCTCTAATTGCGCTTCCTTGATTTGACAAGAAAAATGTGAAGAATTGTTGATTCCTTGTCTTTGACCTATCTTGGCACTTAGCAAATAATAGGTTATGGAGCTAGGCAACCACTGAAACAATGTTGCAAACTACATATCCCACATGCTGGAATCAAACCTCCATGTAGTTTTGAGTGGGTGTAAACAAAATAGCTCAAGCAAGGTTTTTACACCTCCCATTCTATAGAAGTGATGATGTAGCTATGTGAAAGCTAAAACCTTCATTTAATACAAGGAGGTGATGAAATATCAAGATGAATAAATACGTCACAATTGTGTAAGATATGACTCAATGAAGCTCAACTTGAATTAGGATCAATAAAGATATTTGATGTTTGGCTCTGCTCTATGTCTTAACCTTGATTTTGTTATTTTTTTGATGACCCCTTGATGATCTCTAGATGGTTTAGGGTGAATTGTATATATATGGCACCTTAAGACAAGTTGGGCATGTTATCTAACATTTGAAATGATAAGGAGCAAATTTAAAGGCACAAGATCAATGATAACAAGTAAAAAGATCAACATAGGCAAAATGGACAGACTCATGTAGGGCATGTGTCTGCCCTAACCTAGAGTAAACAAAGGCTTAGATCTCATGAGGATCATGATAATAAATGAGATTTAGTCCAAGGATGCCAATGGATAGATTCTGATAAGTGTTAGGTGTTCTTTTAAAGCTCAAGGGCTAAATGAAGATCAATGTGAGGTTGGAGAAGTCTTAGAAATACACATATAAATAACGATGTCGAATATATTAAATGAGGATAAGACATAATGGAAAATGGTCTTGTACTAAATTTAAGTGTCTACACTACCTTATAATACAAATTTGTGTGAGCATTCATTTTGACTATCCAACATTTTTTAGTGTTAGAAAATCATATAAAAATACTGCACCCATAGCCTACAAAGGACTAGCTAAAGATAACTCATTTCAGTATGGCAAAGTGGAGTTAAACAAGAACACACATCTTTGTTGTTTACTTTTTTTCTTTACATTTTCATGTTTTCTTTTGCAAAAAAATAGTCACAATTGTTACCAAATACATGGTCGTTAAGATAAATCATTTTTTTAAATTGAAAATCTTTTCTAATATATTGAAAATATAATATGTTACAAAAGATTTTCATACAAAAAAGTGAGTGGACAGAATCACACTATGAGAAGGCATATCAGTCATAATCGAGAAAGATCACATATGTGTTTATCCTTTTTTAGAAAAGGGTTAAGGAGAAGATTAACCTAATCAATTATGGACTAAACTAGATTCTAAAGTAGGCCACTTCAAATAATTCAGATTTTTAATATTTTGATAAATATATTGAATTTGAAAATATGCTAAATAAAGGAAAGTACAATACCAAAAAATATTCTAAAAGTAGAAATGCAAAGGAGAAATAATATTTGTCTTATTCAATAATGCATATGTAGATTTGATAGGTACATATGCAAAATAAGACAGTCTAAAGGTCCGCTTTGAGTCGTTATATTCTATAAATCAACTCTATTAGTCTAGATATTACCGTTGGGATCTAGACACTAGTTTTGATGCTTCTATCCTAAATTTGGTGCTTTTGTATTACATAGAATACAAGTCCTTTTATAGAATGACCACCAACACCTATTAGGGTTCACTATTGCCTTGCAAGTTCTCTATTTAAATCTTGTGCATAGGTTTTGGATATTAGTCTTTAGCTCAAAACCCTAGGTCCTCAAATTTAGGGCATGTCACTTTGAAAAATAAGGGTTAGTGGGATCAATTAAAGTCAAGTTGACCTCAAAGACTATTTTATCAATGAGTGTTACCTACATAGCCATATACTTTGAAGAGGGTCTCAGACCAATGTAGTTATCCCCCTTACATGGGCTTGTGTGAGAACAATTATGCAATATGTTATATGCATGTGCATCCAATGATCTAGTCATCCAATGATCTAGTTTGTAACTTGAAAAATACTGCTCATGGGTTGCTCTTTTAATGCTTCAGACTTGTAAGAAGATTGCTCCTATGACTAATTTTGAACCAGGGTAGGATAGAGTAGTATTGTTCATTTGTGAAAATGATTTTTAATAGTTTAGTGTGAGCTTGAGAGATACTTTTTAGATGTTTCTTAGATCTCTAATGAATGGTCTTTGATTTGTTTTTATACCATACATTTTGAAATGATATTAGGAGAGGGTTAAATAAAACAAATAGTCCGACCCATACACATTGAAATATTTGCAAATTTGATCATTTGGAAGGCAGGGACACTAGCATCAGATTTGGGACACTAGTCTCAAAATTGGGACACTAGCATCAATTCTAGTGTCCTAATCTAGATGCTAGTGTTATATAGGGTAACAAACTACTGAGGATCTATAATTGTCTATGCAGGATATAATTGGGTTTATACATATCGTAAGCTACAAGTGATCTATGTCATCAGAATACCAGGGTCAAACTAAAGGATAATAAATTTGGTATAGTGAGATGATGAACATGAGCCTTTCGGTAGCATGAAGGTCATGAAATGAAGGGTTGAGCCATGATTTATATTTGTTAAGTGTACAATACTAGTATGTTATATAAAATCAGATTTTAGTATCTATATTTTCCCCCCTTAATATAGTTATGCATAAGGATAAAATTACTAGGTTAAAGGAAATAAATGTGTGCCTTGGTGTGTATAACACATCTTGTCTTTGATTGATCCTTGTTTTGAGTTTTTTTTTTTTTTTTTTGTATTACCTACAGCTAAGAGCATTTTATAGTGTAAATAATGCATATACTAAACAAATAAATTGAAATGCTTGAAAGTAAAGAGAGCAAGGAATGAATGCACATGTGTGTCGATACAATTATGTTGCCCATTAGTACTTTGATTTGGTGAAGATGCTTCTTTATTGAATCATTGGAGAGAGAGGTTCACAATTGAACCTTAGAGATGTGAAGAGGGGAATTGGAGGTGATCATGCCCCCTATCTAGTTCAAATTTGATCATTTGGAAGGTAAGGACACTAGCATCAGATTTGGGACACTAGAATCGATGCTAGTGTCCTAATATAGACACTAGTGTTCTATAAGGTAAAAAGTTACTAAGGATCTATAATTGTTTGTACAGGATAGAAATCAGGTTTTATGCATACTATAAGCTACATGTGATCTATGTCATCAAAATATCAGGGTCAATCCATATGATAAGAAATTTGGTATAGTGAGATGGCAAACACAAGCCTTTTGGTAGCGGGAAGGTCATGAACTGAAGGGTTGAGCCATGATTGATATTTGTTAAGTGTATAAGACTAGTATGCTATATAGAATTAGATTTTAGAATCTACATTCACCACCTTAAATTTAGTTATGCATAAAGATGAAATTACTAGATTAAAAGATATAAATGTATGCCTTGGTGTGTACAACACACCTTATTTTTTTTATTGAGCCTTGTTTGAATTTGTTATTTTTGTATTACCTACAACCAAGAGCATGGTATAGTGTTGCATATATTTAAAAAAATGAATAATTGAAATGCTTGAAAGTAAAGAGAGCAAGGAAGGAATACACATGTGTCGATACAACCATGTTTTCCATTGGTACTTTGCTTTGGTGATGATGCTTCATTATTAAAGCATTGGAGAGAGAGGTTCTCAATTGAACCTTGGAGATGTGAAGAGGGTAATTTGAGGGTGATCATGCCCCCTATCTAGTGCAAGGGTGATTTGTGCCAAGTCCATTGAGATTACTGAATCTCAATCACACAACTCAAGTGTATACATATTATAGCCAATCTAGACAATCTAGACAAGGTTAAGTGGTGTAACCATCTCAACCTAAAAAGAGGAGTACTTTCAAGGCCATCAAGGACATTGAATCTTAACCTCACTAATCAAGGGATCCAACTACTGCATATAAGTAAAATCCCAATTGGTGCATCTTGGAAAATTCAATGCATCAATGTGTGATGAGAAAGGAATAAACCGTATTCATGTGCCCTTATTAAATCTACTATAAATGATGTATAATATGAATATGTATTTTTGATTTGGTGCATTTGCATGACTATGCACCTATATTGTGTCTTAAACTAAAGTATCTATCAAAATTTAACCTCTAGAAAGAGCACTATATATAATATTTATCTTAAATCTAAAAAACTTTGTTCCAAATCAATGAGAGTCAGTGTCAAATGTATAAGATTATGTCCCAAGTGTATATCTGAATCATTTAAGCTATATAAAATTCTACCAATTTTTCCAATTGTGTGTGTGTGGACTCATGTCTTTATGACATGCTCCTACCAATATGCCCCCATTATGAGGTGATGGGAATGTAACGTGGTAGTCACCTTACCTCAAAAAAATAATATAATCATGTCATATCCATATCAACCATGTAGTAATGAAGCATATAATTTTATCATGTGTGTGTGTGTGTGTGTGTGTGTGTGTGTGTGTGTGTGTGTGTGTGTGTGTGTGTGTGTGTGTATATATATATATATATATATATATATATATATATATATATATATATATATATATATATATATATGGAGCTCATAGTATCCAATCACAACGAACCCTATGATGAACGATATGGCTCACTAAAAAAATAATCAAACACACACTCACAAGAGCACTCAATGTCATGCAAAATGGGTCTAAAGAGACTGCAAATAAGGGTCATGTTCAAATACCTCACAATCAAAAGGATGACATGTTCAAATTTCTACACACCAAAGAAACAACACTTAGTGTCACCGTGGCCAACACACAAGGCACATGTTCAAATGTTCTAAAGTCAAAACAAGGTGTAAAATAAGAAGTTCACTCAAGTAATCCATGTGATAGGATGAATAAGTGAAATATAAGAAACCAACATAAGCATGTCATACTAGCCCCTACATACATGTGTTAACAAAATGTCTTATAACATAGCATATTGATCACACTTTATAATATGTAAGCATGAGTATATACATGTGTTAGCATTAGTAAATAAGTGACACATGATAACATAAAGTGATCATAACATATTATAAATTGTATCAATCATGATCAATGAAGCAAATGTCCCCAACATAGTGTGTCACGTGGGTGGAGGAAAAGGTCCAACATTTGTATGCTCATGTATCATGTATCTAATGTATGCTTGTAACACACTCAAGTAACCGTGAAACATATATGTGTATATAAATGAAATAATGTGCTATCTACTAACATAAATTAAATAACATATATGCAAAAAGCTATTAAACATATGTATGCTAAAAAAATTTGTATTTTTTATTTATTTGAATGTTTTTGTATTTTATTTTATTTTATTTTTTTGTATTTTTTTGAATTTTTGAATATTTAGGGAAGAGAAGGCTATCTAATGATCCCATATAAGGGATGCTCATAGGGTGATCTAGACTCAGGATAGGGTGCAAAAAACTGGTCATACTGCCAAGGATCATGTATATGTGCCAAATCTAGCATTGTACAATCTATGATACCCAAATTATGCCTCATAGGACTTTGTGGTCGTGAAGCAATAATAAAAGCTGTAGTGATTCATGGAACCCATTCCTTAGTGTTCTATGACTTATTCAGTTTATTTTTAATTTTGGGTCTATGTACCCTCTCTGAAACATGTTGGTCTATTGTTAGAAAATGGCTTAGTTGTGTAGGTGTATATGAGGGCTTCATGGAGTCCAATATGTATCTCTGATGCAACAACCTCTCAATTATTGACCACCTAGGAAATGGAATTTCCTTTTGATGCAAGTAGACATCTTCTAGGTCTCTTACGCTAGGTATTCTAGATCTGTATTTCACTCAAAGAGTCTTATGACTCTACTATGACTCTTAATGTTTCATAAGTTTATTTATTGACACCCTTTATCAACATACCAACAAGCTTCTATGCAAAGGTTTCTTGACATAAATTACACTCCTTAATAACAAGAACATGGGTATAATATGACTCTTATGGAAACACAAGGCTTATTCATCACTAATCAGTTGTACTACAACTTATTACAAAAGCTTACTCTCCCTTGATGATTTTTAACAGTGTATTACCTAAAAAGGCTACAAGAGATACAACAAGGATTTAAGACTCTTTCATGAGATTGGGGTTCATATAACAAATCATATGGATCATATCACTCTCTTATATCATAGTCAATTTAAAACAACTCTTTCAAGAAATTACAAACCTTGCTTTGCAACCAAACTTCACTTTAGTCAAAATATGCTACTAGGCCTAATTAGGCCTGTGAAAAAACTCAGTCAGTAACAACTTAAATTTTAGATATTTTAAAGTATTTATATCAATTTAATATATTTATAAGTAACTTCAATCACCCACATACAAATTTTCATATGATTTTAACCCACCGTTTAGAAGATATGCTTCTTTGAGTTTTCCCTAAATAAGGGTTTAGGCTTGTATTTATGTCTACAAAAAAATCAGTCATGAATATATTTTTTGTAGGGATATTAAAGACATAAAACTACTTTCAAAACTTCAAAAACATCATCCTTTATCTTGCTACAAAATTTCATAATGATGTCCTAATTATTTTGTAATATATTCAACTTTTGGTGAATGAAATCCCTCAATTAGACATAAACCCCCAAGTCTGAAAAAAACACTCCTCTATATATTTATTTCTAGGACTTACCAATAATTTAAAACAATTATATAATTTAAAGGATATCATATATCAACTGTATACATAATTTTAAGGCATTTGTATATTTAGGAGCTATGGTATTTTTAGTAGGCTTAAACCCTTCTAAAACCTTCATCTATAGGCCTGCATCTGTGTTTTGTGAATAAATTGATGTATAGGGATCCAAAACACTTGAAATCAATTTAAAAAATTCAAAATAATCATCCTCCACCTTTTCACAAAGTTTCATCAAGTTTTCATGGTTAGTTATTAAGATATGAAGTTTTTCATATCTCTAAAAACCTAATTTTATGTGTAGGTCGAGAACACTTTTTTTAAGATATCTTGAGTGTTAAAAGAATTTAAAATTATGATTCCACTTGGAATAGAGTATCTAACACATTATATTACTCTTAAAACTAGACCTCTAATCTTATATATATATATATATATATGTGTGTGTGTGTGTGTGTGTGTATATATATATATATATCAAAGCATTGAACAATATGAATGAACAATAAAAACATAAAAAATACCTTAAAGGAGTTTGAGACACCAAAAAAATCACAATAGTCTTTCTTTTATTGATTTACCTTCAAAATATTCTTACAATATTATATCATTCAAGACATACTTTTTCATTCTTCCTTATCAAACCTAAATACCTTCAATAGCTTCCTTATCATTTAGTAACCTACTAAATTTCTCCTCTGCTACATTATTATTATGTTTATTGACTCATCATTTATTTTTTTAAGCCTTATCAACTCTAAAATATGTTTTATATTTAGTTTGTTTGTGTTTCAAGACCACATATCTCTCCCCAATTTTTATCCTACATGTTTATTTTAGTCATATTCCAACATTGCACATGCCTTCGTTGGATTTTAGAAGAGATATTCATTGTATGGATGATTAAAGGCATTTATTTCATAAATTTATGCCCTAAGAGTCCCCCATCTAAGGACAAAAACCTTCTAAACATGAAAAAACCTCCCAATCTCTTAATTAAAAATTCAAAGTTTCAAATTTTCCATTTTGATGGGAAAACTAGAAATCATACTAAATGATCACCAATTTAGTTCCTATTGACTTAAACACATCCTAACGGGTCTTAAAAGACTCTTAACACTTAGTCTTGACCATTACAAGATACAATGAAGTATGGTCATGCTCCTTATTAACCACATATGACACTCTAGGCCTTTTAAGTAAACTTATTGACTTATCACTCAAACATTGACTTATCAACAAATATTTACATATTGTCTTGATGATGATCCTGAATCAATTTTGCTTACCCTTCTCTCATGATTAAACTTAATAGGTTTTATGGTTATCTATCTTGGAATAAAATTCTCTTGTTGTAGTGGATGCTCATATGGAATCCTTAAAACTATGACTACCCTATTGACATGAATATAATTGAGACATCCATGCACTATAGAAGGTATCATGGGGAGCTTATGAATCCAAGGTCATCCCAATAACATATCAAATACTCCCATATATAATATAACTTAAAATTTTATGGTCACACATGTTGGACCAATTGATAAAGGCAAATCAATCTCACCAATAATTTATTGTGCTTTCCCATCTAATTATCTAACCATCTTGGTTTGAGGATATAAGTCATCATGTGTGTATCCTGTTGACCAATTTTGCCCACAGGCAAAATTTTGGTCACCTTCCTCACCTGCTGTTCAAATGCCAGTCATTTTCGAGTTCAACGAGTTCATAAGAGTTCATTCCATGCCCTGGTTCAGTGGTTCAACCACCCTTGGTTCAAAAGGTTCGCCGCTCAGTTCAAACACCTCAGTTCATATGCGTTGAACTTTCGTACTGTTGAACCGTTGAACCAATTTTTTGGTTCAACGGGCTAGGTTCAACGGGCTAGGTTCAACGTACTTAGTTCAATGGGTTCGGTTCATGGAGGTTCAATGTCCTTAGTTCATTGGCGCACACGGATTAACATAAAGGCTCAACTTTTAATAAAGGAAAGGATCCAAGCGCGGCTCAAATCAATGGCTTAACGCATTACTAAGCAAAGGGCCGGGTCGCTTATGACACAAAAGCAAAGGGGGCACGACTTAAACATTCAAAGCCCATGCAAAAAAACATAAAACAAAAAGTCTGCGGGGAAATTGTCCGCGAGCCAAAGCCCGCAGGAGCCCGAACAAAACGTCTGCAAAGACATTGAAAGCCGGAGAGCAGTCCACGCAAACTGTCAGCAGTCAAACAACCAATTGGACCCGACTAGCAGGCCACATAGAAGTTTAGGAAGAGAAGCCAGCAGGCCTGATGACGTCCTATGTGGACGTCAAGTTTACAAGTCTGAAATAGCCATTTGCCTTCAAATGAAAAAGTGCGAACCATGGAAAAGAAGGGCCTAAATGTAGCGACCCGCCAGTATGTTCGCCCAAGGGGGCCAATGAGATAGAATTAAGACAAAATTGACAAAGTGACACGCAAGGAATGAGTAAGCAGTCAGTCCAAGTGGCAAGAAGTGGCACCAATTTGAGAAGTGACTCCAGCAGGTGAAATAGTTCCTTTGAATTGATCATGAGAAGACGCAACAGCTAAGTAGTTTCTTCATTTTACATTTAATGGGTGGACAAACCGCATTTTTACATTAAAAATGTGAACTTCGAGCAGACAAAACGGACAGCTCATTAATATTTTGAGTGACTTGTTCTTTTCATGAAGGGACACGTATGCCACTTGTAAAAGAAAGAGCGCCAAATGGGCCTCTTTGCTTCTCATATATATTCATGACTTGGTCATTTTTGTAATCATCTTTTCATGGTTTTAGCCAGGCGTAGCCCTGCTAAAATTTTTGCCTGAATCAAATAAAATGCAGTTTTTACCTCCATTTGGATAGATGTTTCAGAGTATGCATTGAATGTTTGCTTGTGTCCAGTCATTGTCTTTTGATGCTCTCACAGGTTCAACACCAGCAGACCTGCTGTCTACAAGGCACCATTGTTGCAACTAACAGGAGAAGATCAGTATTTAGAAGTGAAAGAGTAGAAGAAATTAATTCATAAGTGTGTGTTTCACAGCACCTTGGGTGATCTCTGTTCTGAAGTTTCCATTGAAGCCTCCCTACTAGTTTCTTGCAGCCTGGTCCTTCTGCCAAGTGCGTAGTGTATGTATGCATTTGTCTGATTCTGAGAGTGGATGTGTGAAGGTCAACCTTTAATTTTGGTGCATCACCTCTTTTAGAGTAGGTTGTTTGTTTTCTGCATTTCTTCTCCCTTTTCATCCCCCCATTATTATATCTATATATACCTATATTTTGCACTGCCTGAAACAAACATGATACATCAAAGGGAGCTAGACCTTATCTAGAGACTCTCCTCTCCTGCTTCATCATCCCACAGGTGAGAGAGGAGTTTCAATGTTGCGGGGAGAAGGCAGGAGCTAGGCCTCCTTGCCCCGGGTGCAATCTCCAGCGTCAACAGTTCTAGCACGCCCAGTGGGACAAGTTTTTAATGCAGTAGAGTGTCAGGATTGATGCTGGTCCTGTTACAACAAATCAATTTCTTCAGCATCTGGCGACTCCAAGTTATATCCACTGGTTAAGCAGTTCTGGTACCGTACCATCAAGAAACATTTTTTGGTATGTGTAAATTCCATCATTTAAAGCTATGAACTCTATTTTTTTGGCCAACATGGCTATGATCCTTACCAACCTTATGGTGATCCTTATCACACCGAATATGGCCAGTCTTAACCCTGCCACGAGCTATATCACCCTTGTGCTCAGTCTTCTCAGTATGTCACTTCTCCCACTCAACCCAATCTTTTCGCCAATCAACCAGTTTCTGCCTTCAAGCAAGCACTGCTGGGATACAACAAATATGTAATTGATCTTAACACCAGAAAGGGGTACAACCAAGATATTCCTAATCATATCATCCATCAAGTGAGGAATGCACTGGATCAGGTTAAGAAAGAATGGGCTCCTATTGAAAGAGCAAATTGGCACAGGCTTTCAAATGAGATGCTGGATGTGAGCAGTTTAATTGCATTTGTGGAGGAGAAGCTGAGTGTGCATGAGAGGTAGCCTTACCAAGTCTATCAACCTGCATACTCACTGCCCAAAGTGTCATATCAGTCATATATAGCCCCTGTTCTTGAGCCAAGTTGAGCCTGTCAAAGTTCGTTCCCCAATCATGTTGAGGAGAATTTTGAAACAACGAATCTTGTGTTTAAGACTAATCTTGATAAATAGATCGAATTGGAAAACCTTCAGATGCAGCAGTCCATTTTGGTAGCAAGGGAGGTAAAATATAAGTTTTCACTGCCTTCTCACATTATGGCCTCATCAACCCCAAAGGAAATGACCAGTCTGAATTTTTTGAGCTGGAATCAAGTGATTGAGTCACAGAACAACAAGGGGGCAAAAGACATTGTCCAAGAGTGTGAGGTACAAGATGAGGTTAGTCCTTTTCAAGTTCCCCCCACCCTTCCTCAAGAAGCTCCTTGCATTTCATAGCAATTTTCATGCACTCCCCATCTCTATGGTGTTTCCCACGAGCTCAAAGAAGTACAAGGTGAGGATTATCTGGCTAAGCGGGTTGAGGAATTGGAAGCTAGGATGAGACAGCTTAGAGAAAGAATGATGGAGATTTCAGACCCTACAGAGGAGCTGACACCAAAAGACACCCCTTCCACCAATCCACAAGCTAATTTCAATATTGATGAAGTGTTGGTAAAGTGGAGGGATGAAAATCAAGAAATTTTGGCCCAAAGTCTGCCCTCTCCTATTCTAGAGAAAACTCCCTCTTGTATGCCGAATCCTTTCTATCATATGGCCCTTGCTAATTCTGGCTCATCCAATGCATCAATCAGTCCTACCCTCAATCTCGTGCACCTAGCTTTCCAGCACGCCTCTCTTTAGGTAGATTTTCCTATACATGAGCAGACCCTCCCAAATCCTCCCCAGCCTCCTCAAGACTTTCAACATGATCTCCAAATTCCAAGCTGGAAGGAGGAGCATCATGAACCAGCCCAGGAACTTGAAAATGAAAAAGTTGTTGCCTGCTCACAAAAGCAAGATTCCAATCCTAGTATCATGAGCTAGAAGCAAATAGTTGAATCTTGGACCAGCAAGGAGGAGGAGGAGGAAGATTTCAGTCTAATTCTTGAAGAAGAAGAGGCTGCTCTCGCCCCTGATAATGATTATGACTTTCGGGAAAGGTTTTTCCAAGAAGATATGGATAGGCAGATTATAGAATTGGAATCCAAGGAGAGATTCCTCAGCCAGTGTGTGGTGGACAGTTCAGACCCAACAACACATTTCATGTCTGAACACACCCCACCTACACATCCCCAAGAGAACTACCAGGCCATGCCTGATATAGGTGAAGTGCTGACCAAATGGAAAGAGGAGAATCATTCGATTCTAGTTCAGGGACTACCTCCTCTTCCACATGAGTTTGTCCATCAGTGTTCCACTTCACCCCTTCTCGAGGAGAATCCAGTCTTGAGGGAAGCAAGTGAAGAGGAGTATGCGCAATTCATGACTAATCAGGGAGACTCCATGAGTGCGGATGAGGAGGAGATCACTTTAGGTGACATGGAGGAACATGGACAATCCCTTGTTCATGCTTTGAATGATTTGTTTGAGGTCATTGGGGCAGGATACATTATTCTTCAAGGAGGCTATGAGCTGGATAAGAGCAAAGAAGACAACATTGGGTTTCAAACAAGCATGCAAGGAGGCTACAGTCTTTCAGATTTATCCCTCTGGGAGGTTGGTGAATATGAAGATATCTTCTTTGAAATCATTAAGGAAGATGGCCATACCATGGAACCCAAGCATGAGGTAGAGGAGAGCAAGTCAATCAAGGGTGCATATCAAGGAGCTTATGGTGATGAGCCGACAACAATCATTTTCTTGATGGGAAACACCAGCTTGAAGAACCAACAGGAAGCAAGCTTCCAAGAACAAACAGAGTATGTATACGTTGGGAGCATGTTTGAATATCCACTCGATTTCCAGCCAACTCAGGTGACAGGTAGGAAGAGCAAGTTGCCATTTCTCTTTTCCATTCAGCTACTTGCTTGGCGCCATAAGTCTTCTTACCAGGAAGGGGACTTAAGAAGTTTTCCATTTGATCTAGGAGGGAATTAAGCATTCCTGGTTAGCTATATATAATAGTTTGCTTTCAGTTGTTTTTCTTGTTTCCCCTAAGTGCAGTTGCACAGGTAATGTTTTAGCCTTGTGTTTCCCTTCGCTTGGGGGTAAAAGCTTCATGTTTGATTTCGAATCTTTTGGGCTGTTGATAATTATTTCATGGCTACACCTGACTCCGCGCCCAATGGATTTTAAGGCAATTGGATTCTAAGCATAGCATGCATGCTTCCCCTGTGAGTCACCAATTTGTTGACCAATTTTGCCCACAGGCAAAATTTTGGTCACCTTCCTCCCCTGCTATTCAAATGCCAGTCATTTTCAAGTTCAGCGAGTTTAGAAGAGTTCATTCCATGCCCTAGTTCAGTGGTTCAACCACCCTTGGTTCAAAAGGTTCGCCACTCGGTTCAAGCACCTCAGTTCATATGCATTGAACTTTCGTACCATTGAACCAATTTTTTGGTTCAATGGGCTAGGTTCAACGTACTTAGTTCAACGGTTTCGGTTCATGGAGGTTCAACGTCCTTGGTTCATTGGCGCACACAACTTAACACAAAGGCTCAGCTTTTAATAAAGAAAAGGATCCAAGCGTGGCTCAAATCAATGGCTTAACACATTACTAAGCAAAGGGCTGGGTCGCTTGTGACATAAAAGCAAAGGGGGTACGGCTTAAACATTCAAAGCCCACACAAAAAAACATAAAACAAAAAGTCCGTGAGAAAATTGTCTGCGAGCCAAAGCCCGCGGGAGCTCGAACAAAACATCTATGGAGACATTGAAAGCCGAAGAGCAATCCATGCAAACCGTCAGCAGTAAAACAACCAACTGGACCCGACTAGCAGGCTGCATAGAAGTTTAGGAAGAGAAGCCAGCAGGCCCGATGACGTCCTATGTGGACGTCAAGTTTACAAGTCTGAAATAGCCATTTGCCTTCAAATGAAAAAGTGAGAACCATGGAAAAGAAGGGCCTAAATGTAGCAACCCACCAGTATGTTCACCCAAGGGGGCCAATGAGACAAAATTGACAAAGCGACATGCAAGGAATGAGTAAGAAGTTAGTCCAAGTGGCAAGAAGTGGTGCTAATTTGAGAAGTGACTCCAGCAGGTGAAATAGTTCCTTCGAATTGATCATGAGAAAACACAACAGCTAAGTAGTTTCTTCATTTTACATTTAATGGGTGGACAAACCGCATTTTTACATTAAAAATGCGGACTTCGAGTAGACAAAATGGATAGCTCATTAATATTTTGAGCGACTTGTTCTTTTCATGAAGGGAAACGTATGCCACTTGTAAAAGAAAGAGCGCCAAATGGGCCTCTTTGCTTCTCATATATATTCATGACTTAGTCATTTTTGTAATCATATTTTCACAGTTTTAGCTAGGCGTAGCCCTGCTAAAATTTTTGCCTGAATCAAATAAAATGCAATTTTTACCTCCATTTGGATAGATGTTTCAGAGTATGCGTTGAATGTTTGCTTGTGTCCAGTCATTGTCTTTTGATGCTCTCACAGGTTCAACACCAGCAAACCTATTGTCTACAAGGCACCATTATTGTAGCTAACAGGAGAAGAGCAGTATTTAGGAGTGAAAGAGTAGAAGAAATTACTTCATAAGTGTGTGTTTGACATCACCTTGGGTGATCTCTATTCTGAAGTTTCCATTGAAGCCTCCCTGCTAGTTTCTTGCAGCCTGGTCCTTCTGCCAAGTGCGTAGTGTATGTATGCATTTGTATGATTTTGAAAGTGGATGTGTGAAGGTCAACCTTTCATTTTGGTGCATCACCTCTTTTAGAGTAGGTTGTTTGTTTTCTACATTTCTTCTCCCTTTTCATCCCCCCCTTTATTATATCTATATATACCTATATTTTGCACTGCCTGAAACAAACATGATGCATCAAAGGGAGCTAGCCCTTATCTAGAGACTCTCCTCTCCTGCTTCGCCGTCCCATAGGTGAGAGAGGAGTTTCCATGTTGCGGGGAGAAGGCAGGAGCTAGGCCTCCTTGCCCCGGGTGCAATCTCCAGCGTCAACATATCCCAAATGTGTAAGCAATGTCATGGTACATGCATTCTCACTAGAGCCATTATCAACCATAACACTGTTGATATTTTGATGATCAATATGTGCTCTAATAAACAATGAGTGAAGATCTAAGTCATCATCCATAATTTTCCTATCATCAAATATAATAGAAGGCCTCTGAACCATAGGAGGTAATGTGCATGTAAGTGTGCCAATAATAGCATATAATGGGTATCCATAATGTGTTGGAGGAGGATGTGCATTATATGCCATTTGCATTTCTAGTGTTTCCTTAGAATGATCATGTAATGGATTGTTGAATATCTTCTAGTTTTGTTGATCACTAGGTTGTGACCCTAAATCCTTTAAAGGATCATAAAAGGTTAGCTATTCACTATTAATGAGATATTTGATCTTGTGCTTAAATTTATAAAATTTATTTTTAGAATGCCCAACACATTGATGATAGTCATAATAAACATTTGCATCATATCCATTTCATAGAGGTTGGCTTGTATCAACCTTTATGGGAGGAGGGAGAGATATGAGATGACACTCCACAAGATTCTTAAGGAACAAAGCTAGAGACTCGGATAATCATGTAAATTATCTCTTAGGTGTAATTGGACAAGATAAATTAATTAGGTTATAATGACACTATATTGGCCATTATTGTTGCTTCCTTTTTAGTCTTTGTAGGTTTAATTTTATAACTTGGTTTGATATCAAATTTGGTATTAGATGTATTCAATGTATTTTCTACATAATTAAGTTTTTTCATGTAGTAAGTTTCATTTCTCAATCTCAAACAATATGACATAAGTCATCAAAATATATAAACTTATCAAAGATAATAGATTCATGTCTTGGGGAAAACAAACTTTTCTTAAAGATATATTGAAGTTATTTATCTTCCATTGGATTTATCATTTTGGCCCATGTTGTCCTGTACCTCAAAAAAGATTCATTGATAGGTTCATTACTTGATCTTGGAAATTTATACATATGACATCTTTTTAGTGATGTTAATTAAGAAATGTGTTAGAAACTAATCCACTAGAGGTTTGCATGCTTTCAGTGATCATATTGGTATATCATATAACCATCTCAAATCATAGTCCTTTAGGCTTTTTGGAAATAATTTTATCAAAATTTTATCATTTAAAGTGTAGTCAAGGCATGCTACATAAAAAGATCAGATATGCTGCTTAGGATCACCCTTGCCATCATAAAATGTGAACTTGGGCACTATAAAATTAGTTGGAAGAGGGTGAAAATATATATCAGGTGTGAGAAAATTATGCAATACATCTTATAAATCAATAGAATGAGTAGCCTTGAACTCATTTTGCTCATTATTTGTAACCTTATTGTTGTCACTTGGATTTAAACCCCTTGAGGAGATGTGTCAAATCTCCTTATCCAAGTGGGACAATTGAAACACCTCTAGGTTGTGGGTAGCCTAAGAATGAGGTGAATCTCTAGATAAGGATAGCTCCCTTGATGTACCACTTTTAGATCACTACTACACCTATGATTTAAAGGAAAAGGGAGATAAAATTAAAATTAAACTATCCTAAAGGTATTGATACATCAAATTAATTGATAAATACCAACCAACTGCATGTCACACATGAGACCAAGAGACTAACTAGGCATACACTTCTCTAATCTGAATCTTCTCACATTAGTATTTCATTATGAGGTTGTGATGAATGTTTAGGCTAGGAGGACTAGATAAGAGGCTTATAATGGCATTATTGAATAAAATAAATCACTCAACCTTGACACTTCATAGAACACTTCACATGACCTACAAGAAGAAGCTTTCAAGATGCAAATAGGTGAGAGAATGAGATAACAATGCTAAGGAAACAAAAAACATCACTAAGAAAAATCAATCATTAAAGTGAAATACTAGGAACAGTCATATAAGAGGTAGAATCAATAGTCTTTATTGATCCATGGTATGCAAATGAGCAGGGCTTTGCCATACTCAAGTGGAACATCCCTACAATATCCAAAATGTTTAGTTCTTATAGAACTTAAGAGAGAGAAGAGAAGAAAGAATTACAAAGGTAACAAGGACAAGTGTCAAGTTGAAAAAAGTATTTACATGTTCATGAAAAAATAATGAACTGATCATGCAAAGTTATAAAAGACAAGTGGCACCCCAAGTCATGAAACTCTTGAAATGTGGCATGAAGTCTTTTCTGCTAGTCTAAGAAATTGCCTTCATCATTTAGACCTCTTGGGTGCCCCATAAATGAATAGGGGTAGAAGTGATGATTGGAAAAAGAAAGGGAAGTTATGGACACACATTTCCATGCATTAGTTGTAGTCCAAATCATTAGGATTCCTCTTAAAATGAATTATCACAATTTGCAGTCAAAATAATTCCTCTTTCACATGCCTTGCACACTTGGCCTCAAATTTGGATTTATTTTCCCATGTAAATCCATAAAAAAATTTAATTACATGTGCCAAGACCATCCATGGCCTTAGAGTCATCAGGCACACCTTAAAAGCAACTTACTTGAAGTTTTCACCTTTCTCACTATCATGTTCACTATGCTAGTTTTGACTGGTTGAGA
This sequence comes from Torreya grandis, assembly GCA_037957365.1. Taxonomy (NCBI): domain Eukaryota; kingdom Viridiplantae; phylum Streptophyta; class Pinopsida; order Cupressales; family Taxaceae; genus Torreya; species Torreya grandis. The sequence goes on from JARHVA010003363.1 coordinate 371,205, forward strand.
TCGGAGCTCTTATTGAGTGAGATAGGATTTTTTTTGAAGTATTAGATAGACATGAAAATTTAGATTAATTCTCAATATTTCCTCCCATATGATTTTCATCTTCAGACTCTTCCTAGAACCTGTAAAAACACAAAAAATGTCAATAAAACCTTGTTTTGTACTCTATCTGTATAATTTTGTATAGTCCAAAAGGATGGAGAGTATCCTGAGAAATTCCTTTACATCATCCAATCACTTTTCTAGGAAAACTATGCCATTTATATGTAGTAGCTGCTCCATCTTCTCAAACTAGTCACTATCAAGGGTTTTGGTGAGTTTAGGCCTGCTTTACCCTCTTAGCCATTATTCATAAAGATTTAGAATTCAAATCTCAAATCGATGAAAAAAATGGTTTTTTAGGATCCTATATAATTTTTCCTATCCCCTTGAGTCTTCATGCTAGGTGTCCAAGAAGATATAAGTAACCAAACTTCTCTTATTGGGCTTGTTTCTCCCTTTTACGTAGGTTTGAGTTGTCTTAAAGCCCAAATATGGATTCTTAATGGATTCCATTTCAACCTAATAGCTCAAAAATATCATATTTCATCCTAAAAACATGATCTAATAGGTTACAAATCTCATTAATAGTTGTAAGTGAAGTTGGAACCCCCATTTGGCTTCAAGCTTAGACCATGTTTGACAGGCTTGTCTGCAACCTTGATGATCTAAACCACCTTGTTGAGTTCCCATCCTTATGTTCTTGGTTTTACATTTTTTTACACTCCTAAAAATCTATTCTTACTTTATTCAATGTCTCATTATCCCCTTATCTCATCCCTTTCTCTCCATTCTTCAAGATTACAAGGTTTACACTCAAGGGAAGTACACTCTATCTGATACAAAATAGAGGGTACTTCCCCTATTATCCCAAATAAATTACATGTTTTATAGGATTATACATGTGATGGATGCCATATGCACAAAAATTAGGCCTTTTTTCATATCATTTGACCCTCCAACTCTTGAAAAACCCAAAATAGACCCCTATAAGGAAGACTGTGTGTAGGATTTTTACCCTAGACTGTGTATTGCTTGATTAGAGTTATTTCTTCCCCTATTTCCATGATATATTTTTTATCATGGGGTGGCCATTGTAATTTTCAAAGTTTTTATCATGTTTAACCAACCCTCTCAATCATATATGTCTTCATATTCAACCATGCTTTGGATCCATTAGGTCTGATTGTGTTTTTTCTCTTGGAAGGGCCCCTATAGGTGATCATGCTTGCTTGAACCTTGGGTATAATGTCTAAAAACCTCATTATAGCCCTTTAGGATAATTTTATACTTGTTTAGACCCATTTTTATCATCCTTATGATATAATAACACTCATACCTCACTCCTTAGCCCACTATTCCCTACAATCAACTATAATTGACTATATTGGAACAAGTACAGGCATGTGGGTGAGAATTTATCTTGGGACATGTACCACCTTAAATTTGGATCTTATAGAAAATTTATAATCATATTTTATAAATAAACATTTATAGTTCCATTTTAAATCCTCTATCATGGACTGTGTGCTCCTACAATCAGCTATATGTGAGTACCCATAAAGGTAGGGACACTTGTAAGTATAGATTGAACTTGAAACACCACATATTAACTTCTCTTGATGGTATCTATTCCCATTGGTATTAAATTCCTCAATAAGGTTATTCAAACATGAGAATATGACTTATTTTCACTTTAGGATATCAGGGTCACTTTGAATTCAAATCCTGTAGATGATAATGGAGAAACTCAGTGTTCAAATGGGCAACTTTGAGGCCCCCAACTACTATCTTCCACTGATCATCTGCTCTCTATATTTTTTAGAACTATTTTCTTGTGTGGAGGATACAAGGCATACACATTTAGATGCTTTAAATCCATTGAGAACCTTATTATAAGATATCCAAAAACTGGTGAAGTGCTCTATTTTTTGCCTTTTAGGGAAAAGGTCCCTAAACTCAATCTTCTCATGTTAGAAGGTAGTTTACACATTCATTTGCCAATTTGACACTTCAAATAGATCTATCATGACAAAAAACACATACTGGGGATCCAAAGAAGGTTTCATCACTTATTTCAACACTTTAAAATGGCTCTTTAGCTATTTGTTAACACCACTTGTAGGTGGACATTATCATGTGTACAGGTAGTGAATGGTAATGTAGGTAGTATGCAATATATACATGCTTGTGGTTAAATTTAGGCCCTCTCAAATTTTCCAAATGAAATCCTAGCATTATTAAGGATTTTAAATAATTACAAAATCTCTTGTTCTATCATGATGCCATCTCGAGAGACTCCTGTAGGTGCACCTTGAATTGTATGTAGGTAGTGAATATAATTAGAGCAATGTGCATAGATGAATGGTCTCATGAATAGAATTAATCTCATTAACAATTCCTAAAATTTAATTTTGTCACTATGGGGATCTTTAGATAATTTTCAAAACCTCTATTCCAACATGATATGCTCTTTCAAGCACCTGTTACAGAACAAGCAGTGGTAGCTAGTGACTGGTTTGTGTAGTGCATGAACTTGCAACCAATATTTCATCTTATTCAAATATTCAAATGGAATCTCTTCATCTCATAATGACTTGAATATTTTTATATAACTTCATTAAAACTCCATATACATGCTAGACAAGCTTCATACACGTGACTGCAAGTGAAAGTGAGTGAAGAGCTGACTGTGAGTATGATAGAACTAAAATTTTGATCAAAGTATCATGTTATGAGACTAAAAATGAAGGGAAGTGATAATTATGGAATTGATACATGGAAAATATCATATCCTATTCACATGAGACCCTTGTAGAGAACCAAGCATTTTGCAAGTAAGGAAACTGACTGAGATCTTTCATGGTGTCACCCTCTTGCAACATGAGATGATTTGCATATCAAAATCCCTTAAAACATGAAAAAAAACATAGATATAATTTTAGGAAAGATAAAAAATAATTTTAAATCAACATAACCAATTGGATCGTACATAACTATCCATATAAGAACACAACTTGTAGGGTGTAGGAAATAATGAGCAAAAAAATATAGTCAATTTATTAGAGATGATTTATAAAGCACATTTGACCAATATTTGAAAAATTTCTATGGAAATTAATCTCTCTGAGTGTACTTTCACCTCCTAAATGCATTTGACTTGGAAGTTCTTTAGTTGGTCGCACTAATCACAAACCTATTGATTGGTTCTATATGTCTAGAAGGGTGAATAAGGAGTTGAATGGTTTTAGACCATTTTAATAATTTACAAATTATGCCAAGCACTAAGATGAGTTTGAGTAATATTAAGATCCATTAATCTACCTTATCCCATGTGTCACACTCTTTTATGCACTATATAAGTGCCAAACTCCTCCATTTTCAGTTGATTTCTTGATTTTCAGTTAGATAACCTACAAGTTTCAGATGGGACTAACATTTATGATAGTAAATCTGACTTCTTAGATATTTTAAGGAAAACTAAGACACTTGGACACCTTGAAAACAATGCCACTTGCATTTATGACCCTCAAATGGCTACTAAGTGACTCAAAATGACATATAAACTAATTAGACCATGACCAAAGCTAAAATGGAATGAAATGACATAAAAAGACTTATAATACACCTTATTACATAATAATAGACCCCTAAAAACACTTAAAGATCAATTTTTTACCTATGGGGGTCCCAATTTGACCTATAGGGTCAAATTTGGTCAATACTTACTTTCATTATTTGAATAACTTGGAGAAGAGATTGTATAGTGGACCCAATAAGATTAAGATTAAATATTTGAGAAGTTAACAAATGGGATGTTAAAATTTCTTGTGTTGATGTAGGCATTGAAGCTTGTATTTGAGTTGAAGCATTGATTGGACCCATGGAATATGTAGTAATAGAAATTTGATCCTTGGGGAACAATGGCTTGAAAACATATTCCATGCCCCCATTAGATGTAGGAATCAATGGTGTGTTTGAGGGGAGGGATAATGGGATTGATGACAAATGGTATATCTAGTATCTCCAATATTTGGATCAATAGATACAAATTATTGTTCATTGATGCTTTTTTATTTTTTAGTTTCCAAGAGAGTATTAAGGTTTTTATCAATATATTTAAGATTTTGGCAAATATGCTCTCAAAAAATTGTAATATATTTAACTTGATCTTAGTATACTTGATCATGTTAATTATTATCATGCACCTCATTATTTCGTGACTAGACACATCCTCTATTATAACATTTTTAGTTTTTTTCTCATTCTCATCATTGGCACTCTCATTATTGATAGAATCTGATAGAGCATTAACTCGAGACATTTTAGGTGGTCTATGGGGAGGCTCAATATGGTCAATAGGTACACCACCTCTTATTTCACTATGCCTAGGTTGCATACAAATAATAAAATTAGATCTAAATAATTCCTACAATCTATAATTTTAGAAGGTTAAAAACCCTAAAACAAATTATGATTACATAAAAAAGACTCAGAGGTCGGGTTCACAAAATTTTTAACCCTTATAAAAAAAATTTAAGGGGAAAAATAGACTAATAAATTATGGACTAAGCTATTCTAAAGCATGCCAATTAAATAATTCAAATTTAAAATATTTTGATAAATATATTGAATATGAGAATATGCTAAATATAGGAAATACAATGCCAAATAATATTATAAAAGTAGAAATGCAAAGGAAAAATAACACTTAGATTATACATTGATGTGAAGGAATATCTTATAGGTAGAGGTGCAAAATAATATAGTCTGAAGGTCCACCTTGATTCGTCATGTTCTAAAAATTAACTCTTTGTTAGTCTAGACACTACCATCAAGATCTGGACATTAGTGTCGATACTTTTGTCTAGTACAAAATAAAGTTAATTTTATAGAATAACCACTTGTGCCTATTAGGTTTCACTATCTCTTTGAAAGTTTTATATTTGGACCTTGTGCATAGGTTTTGGATATTAATATTTAGCTCAAAACCCTAGGTCCTCTAATTTAGGGCGCATTATCTTGTAAAATAGGGTTAGTCGGCTCAAGTGAAGTTGAGGTGACCTAAAATACCCCTATGTCAACAAGCACTACCTACATATCTATATACTTTAAAAAGGGAATCAAACTAATGTAGTTCTTCCCCTTATGTGGGATTATGTGTGAACCATTATGCAATATGCTATATGCGAGTACATCTTCTAATCTATCTTATAACTTGACAAATACTAATAATGGGTTGATATTTGAATGCTTCAAACCTATAAGAAGACTTTTCCTATGACTAATTTGGAAATAGGTAAGAATAGTACATTATAGTTCAGTTGTGAAAATGATTTTTAATAGTGTAGTGTGAGCTTGAGAGGTGTTTGCTAGATGTTTCTTATATCTCTAATGAATGGTCTTGATTTATATTTATACTATACCTTTTGAAATGATATCACATAAGGGTTAAATAAAACAAATAGGGAGACCCATACATGTCTAAATGTTTTCAAATTTGATCATTTGGAAGGCAAGGACACTGGTGTCGATGCTAGTGTCCTATAGCATAAAAATTTATTGAAGATCTGTAACTATATGAGTGGGATATAAATTAGGTTTTATACAAACTGTAGGATATAAGTGATTTATGTCATCAAAATATTAGGGTTAGATTATATAGGATAAGCAATTTTCCATAGTGAGATGGTGAATGTGAGCCTTTTAGTAGTGAAAAGGTCATAGATCGAAGGGTTAACAATTAGATTTTAGTATCTACAATATGTAGCTTAATAACATAAAAAATAATTTTCAATAAAAAAGGTAAAATAAAAGTGATAAAGATTCATATACATGCAAAAATATACCATGATAAATCATTAGACATTGGGAGAAATATTGAATGGTGGAGGCAGAGGTAGAGGATCATATGGTTTATCACCCAAACACACCCCCCACCCCCTCACTTCCGGTAGAGGGATATAAAGAGTTAGGTATAAAATCCCAACAATCCATTTATTTTTATTTATGTTTCTCTTTATTATTAGCTCATTTTCCAAGTAAAATGGCAAGCACCATACAAGGGAATTTTCATTACTAAGGAATATACCACCCAAAGTTTCCAACACCACTACCACTATCTTGAGGACCCAAAGGTAGGTATGGAAAACCTCATCGAGGGGAGCCACTACAATGCATACTATGATAATGAGTCCTCCCTCATTATCCATACCCACAATCCTATGGAGGTGACTGGTGGCAAGGAGAATCTATGAAGACTCAGCTAAAAACATAAGGGGCACTACCCCAATGATCAAAAAAATACTAGAGGTGGGTCACCTCCAAAAAAACTTATTCATCTTAAATCTATATTTGAAGCATAACATTAGAAATAATATTAACCATGCTAGTAATAGGAAAATAATAATCAAGAATAACATGACTAAAATTAGCTTCATTTCTATTCTTCCATAAGTGAAAGAGAATCTCATCATGAAATATATGCCAAATTTACATGTATTTTAAAGGAATCATAGTCACGTCCATTAAAATTTCCATATTCTAAGTAAACATTTATAGATGTAAGGGTTAGAAGAGGCTATGAATGTAATGCTAAATTGACTTGGCATGTTTGAAAAACCAAAACATATTCCTTAGAGATCCTGAGTGGTTGCACATAGAACAAATAGGGTGTGCCAGTCCAAAGTACACCAAACACATTATAATTTCAAGACCTTGATGAATAATACACCAAAGGAAGTGTGCTTGTTTAGGATCTATGATAACAACTGACATACACTCAATTATTCTTTTCCAAACTTACTCCATGGAATTTACTTTCAATTTAGCGTTGAGAACATCACATTAAAGATAATTTGGAGAGAGGAAAAACCTAACCATGGTTTATACTAATGAAATGGGGTCTCAATTGGAAATTTCTAATTTATATACCAACTAGAAGGCATATACAACTAAATGCCACCACTATAGTGTGGCAATGAATCCACTAAGTATTAACATTCATTGTTTACTTATTCTCCTTACTAACACATTCATCATTAAAAGTATGGATTTTATCATATCCCACATAACATTACCCATTTTTATTAATTAACTTATTAATTCATATTAGTTAAGTTGATTAATCACTAATTAAGTCATGCACACAAAATTCCAAAAAAATAAAATAATAAATAAATCATTATCCACCTCATCAACCCACTTTAACTAACTCATTTAATCCATTTAGCCATCTCACTTAACTATTCAACCCTTTCATTTACTCATTTTACCTAGTCAACTAACTCATCAACCAAATTCCTTAACTTCCTCATCCATCTCATCAGCCTCCCTCATCTTACTTAGCCAACTCATAAATTCATAACTTCCTCATTAAATGAATTAAATCCATAAACTAGTTCTCCACCATTTAAATTGAAAATATCAAATAAATATGGATATATCCTATCCATCCATTCTCCCTCTAAAACATATATAAATTGACGTCTTCATCTATTGTGAGGATCATCATAATGGATATCTAAATTATCATCATTACGAACATCATAGTCTTCTTGCATCCACTTGAGATCAAATCAATCTATCTATCTATCTTCATGTTGCTAAAATTTCATTGTATAGAAGTTTATTAAGAGCAACCACATGTCGTGAATCAAGAGCACATAAAATCAATGAAAGAAGAGTCACTACTTGGTCAGTAAGGTAATTTTTTTATTTTTTTTCTTTCATTTTCTCTATCAGAGGGTATGCTAGACTAGGGTAAAAATTATATAATTATTTATATATTCATGTTTGTGAAATCTAATTTTTTCGTATTTCCTTTTGGCACATTTGGTGGGACACTTTCTGACGAGTGTCATTCAACTCCTCATTTAATCAATGTTTAATTGATGTCTTATCAATTAGGGCTGGTGTCCAAAGCTGTCTGCAATAAGGTGTAGGATGGTAGATCTAGAAGTCTGCTTGTGGGGGTGTTTGATGGTCCTATTCTAACTTTGACTAATGAAAGAAATGCGTCTAAAACTACTTGATTCACTCTTTTGCTAAAAAGGAAAAGATGTAACTATTTAATCAAATGAATCCACTCTTTTTCTTGAAAGTAAAATCACACTCCTATTTACGCTTGCATGGAAATGGAGATGTTTAACTTAAAAAGGAAATTTACTTCACACATTTGCTGTAAAAGAAAACACACTTTGCTTAGAAAGGAAATGACTTTGAAATAAGGAAATGCATTTTGAACTATGAATTTGTTTTGATGTTTTATGAATGAATGCAAACATTATCAAGATTCCGATTAGTTATAACAAAGAGTTAATATAACATAACATAAGTACCGTACACAATTCCTGGTTCCAAGGACAATGGGCCCTTGCTCCTCTAAGACTCAGGAACAAAGATTAATCAATGATGGAAACTAAAGTGATAATTCATAAAACTAAAATGATTATAATCTATCTAAACCCTGTAATATGCTTGTACGTATCTTTCATCTATTCTCCTTTTAATAACAAAAGTCTTACATTTTATGCTAATACAATCAACTCAAAATAGGATGCAAAGAGATAGGATTCCTTAGTCGATCCACTCATCCAAAGATAGGAGATTGGATTTCTAAGAGATCCAATTATTTTGATGAAATAGATATACTATCTTATAATAGTCTTAAGATCCAAATATATACAACTTTATCAAAAGCAAATCTTAAAAAATAGTAGGCAAGTATTTTCCTCATTTGACTTCAACTGGAATGATTCTCTCTCATCTTATCTTCCCACCAAATTCACCATTTTTAGCTTTATCTTTATAAAATCTATGGAATTGACCCTATAGAGTCGGTAAGAATGAGCCTACGGAGTCCATAGAAACAAGCGTGCGGAGTCCGTAGAAACAAGCCTATGGAGTTCGTAAAAACATTCTGTGTGAGTTCGTAGTTCTGCTGGATGGAGATCAAACTTGAACTTTCACTATACATCACCTGTGTCTTCTTTCTGAGCATTCTTCACAACAAAAATCACTAAAACATGCTATGTATTAGACATTAATGACAAAGTAAAGGTTTAGTCTTTGGTTCAATATAAACAAGACAAATATCTACTTTCCATGTAATAGTTATCTAAAAATCTATGATTTGCATAAGATAATATCCTTAGAGAGATTAATTGAGGGAAATAACATGTCAATAATGAGCTATATTTTGAGCTCATCATCTCCCCTAGGCTTTACCTTTTGTAAGTCCCATTACAAACATTCATTTGCATTCATAGATCTTGCATTTGCTTTCCAAACTTCGACACAAATCATAGTCATCAAATTCATTTATTATACGGCTGTCTAAATTGCTTGTAAACCCCTGATGTTCTTGAATCATTTGTTTCCATGTATTGAATTGCTCCTCTGATTGTGGAGCCCAACTCTGCCATCCTGGAATAGGTATGATCAACAAAGGGGGTCTATATCTCATGCCAATCTATTTCTTTTCTCCCCTAGAGTTTATTACCTCTATTAAGATTTACAAAATTGAGATATCTCTCCTCATACTCCATATTAAATTATTTGGATACATGACCTCTCATCTTCTAAGAGGCACTAAAAGTTGGTCCCACTTTTTCACACTTGCAGTCACCACTGAATCAAAATTTTGTCTTGAAAACAAGTCAAAAGAAACAACACAATCATATAAAGCCTGTAAATAATGAGTTTGAACTTCATCATTCAAATAAGCACAATTAAAATTATTTCTAGTCAATTTGGGGATAGGAAAGGCTGGTCTGATACACAATCCTGTAGTCTTAGCATGATTTGTATACTCCTCAAATATGCTTTTCCATGCTATTTGATTTTTGAATGTAGAATGCAATGCCCTTAGTTTAACTTCTCCTACATGAAGGTTTATCAAGAATTTATTGTGCTCATGGTCTCTTATGATCAAATCATGCAAATAAAACTCACAAAGCAAATCCTACTGATCAGGGTCAACACTATAGAAAATTTCCAAAAATGTTGTTGGTTGTATAATATTGTAAGGAAGATGAGAAGAGATATTCATAAGATGCCATCTATAAAATTGTTAAAATAAAAACAAACTATATGCAAGAGAAGAATTCCTACATGCCAAAAGAGATTCCTCTAATTTGCATACATCCTGCAAATTTTATTCTAAATCTTAGACCTTAGCTTCTAATTCTTTCTTTTCATTTTCCAATATTTTGTTTGAAGAAGTTACAACTTTATTTTTTTGTTTGAGTATAGAATATTCTTCTTCAATTTGATTTAGCATTTGCAAGGTAGGAATACTTGGATAACTTGTTTGACAACTTCGGTCAACAAATACCTTAGGAGGAGAAGGTGTAACATTAGAAGATGCTTTGGAAGAGTTTACCAAAATCTCAATCTCCTATTCTCCTTCTTCAAATTTTCTACATATATCCAAATTTCTATTTGTTCACTTTCATTTTTCTTTATTGTTTATTCTAATCTGTGAACTTTTGCTGCATGATTGGTAGATGATGTGTCCAATTTTTTCACCAATAATGAGTTGAGATGATCCTTATTTTACAATTGACTGATCAAGTCAGAAATGTCAGTTATTTGTTGTTGCTCTAGAGCTTGAGCTTGAGAAAGCTTCAAGGTTAACTACATAACAAGATCATATAGATTAGATGACTCTTTTTTTTCATTTGTGCATATAGTTTTTCTTGTATTCATTGTAGTTTCAACTAAAACATGTGGTTGTTCCACCATACTTGATTCCTCTGTTGTGATTGGCTCTTCTCTTGGAATTGGCTCCTCTATTATGATTAGAGAGTTCCTTTCAAAAGGATTTTCTTCTAAATCTACAGTTTCATGGATACTTTGATGTATGGGGGAATGAGATACCTTTTTAATACTATCCAAAATATCTACAGCTACTTGTTCGTCTTAATCTATTAGAATTAACCTTCTCCTTCTTTTGGTCACTCTTTGAGCTACACTCGGTTGTCTTTCCTTTTCAACCATCAAACCCTCGATCTTCTCAAGTTTTGTAGCAACCTTTCATTTCAATTTTCTTCTTCTTGATAAGGGAATTGGTTGCATTATAGAGTCTTGAGGTTCTTGTGGGGACCTTAAAACTACAAGGATTTGAGACCTTGTGATTATTCTTAAAGAAGGGATTTATTTTGAGACTACAGTCTGTGATTTCTTCTTTAGAGTTGTTTTCTCAACTAATGCAGTAGGTGGAGATGAATGTTCCTATGGTAAATTTGAGGTTTCTTGTGTAGCTAGATTTGGAATTTGTTGTGTTACACTATTCATAAATTCCTCCCAGACCTCTTGTCCTTACTGAAGGAAGTGATGTTGGATAATTAGGTGAATAAGGCCATGGTGCCTAAGAGCAGCATTAGGAGTTTTAGTCATAATTTGAAGGGAACCATATAAGAAGGATGGGAGGTTAATCTTGTAATGAGGGTTTTACCTCCCATACTTAAGGTCTATTAATATTTTCATGGCTTCTCCTCCTAAAAGACTATTTTTCCCTTCACAAATGATATACTTGATTACCCACTTGGCTATATATTTCCAAGGTTCAGGAAGTGAATTTATAGTAATCCCTTTTGATTTTCCTTTGAAATCTATTAGACATGAAGTCCCAGTCTGCTCATTACCATTAAACTAAATAATTAAATTATTAAATGGAATTTTACCTGACACTCTCATTCCCTCTTCTGAAACTTGTATGATTTGACTTATAATTTGAGTTGAAATAGGAATAACAATGCCTTTAATAACTAAAAACTCAAGGGTGATATTAGTGATGAATTCTCTTACCGTTATTTTGTGGAAACCCTAAAACTTTTCAATGAAAAATAGCCAACCATTTGCTCTAAACACTACCACAAAAGCTTTGTCTTTATGAAGCTTTGCTACATTCTTTGGCTCTGATCTCATTTTTTGTCCTATTTATACTCAAATTTATAGACAATTTTTTTTTAAAACTCAGATTAGGGTTTAGACCAACTTCTATTAAAATCTGTAGGCAATAATCACTAAAGATCTATAGAAATCAAATGTTTTTTGTGAAACTCTATAGCTTTATGAGTCTATAGTTTGATATGATTAATTTATACAGTTCAACGCCTCATGTTTCTATGGAGTGTGCCAACTATTTTGTCAAATTATTATAAATTGGATGAAATGATGATGTGGCACTTTGATGGTGACAACTATTTATCATTTCATTTAGAACCCCTTTATGATGTCCCATCCTTATAATTATTGATGATGCAATTGATTATACCAAAGCTTCATAGGTCATCATGAAGTAGACATACACCTTTACCATCTTGTTTGCATGCTTATCCATTATGCTATGTGTCATGTCATTCCATTTTGGAAGGCTCAAGTTTGGGTCATCTCCGTCGAATAAATCTTAATTAAATCAAAGATAATTATTTAACTAAACATAAATAAATATAATAAATGTCTCACTTACTTTTGACCTTAGATTTATCCTTTGCTCGCCATTTATTTTGCATAAATAAGTTTGCATGGATTAGTGAACAGGGGTTGAAAGAACAACTTTTATTGCATGGAGAAGACCAATCATAGTGACATGATGAGATTCTCTTTTTGTTATTTTCTTATATATTTTGTTTTTTCCCTTTGGCCAGTCATTTCTAGTTTTTTAGCCAAAACCCTTTTTGCAATGCATAGCCAACCAACAAGCTGGTTTTCTAGGCATGCATTGTCAATAGTATCCCTCAAAGGATTTTCACTATATATATATATATATATATATATATATATATATATATTATGTAGGATCATCAAGGAGCAGGTTCTCTGAAAAAAGTAGAGTCTTCCAGAACAACTACTTGATTTGAAGTAGTTTTCTTAGAAGAAACAGAGTCTTCTAGAAATGTTACTTGATCTTTTACCTTTTGAATAAATTTTTCTTTATTGAGAGGTTTCTGATAAAGCTTCAATCTATATCTAGTGACTAACAGAGCTCTTCTGATGTCATCAATAGGTATTAGCTTAACAGAACTATTTTCAAAGACCTCCTCAATCTGATAAGGTCCCAACCACCTCGTTTATAATTTTCCTTTAAACTGTTGAAATTTGGAATCAAACAACAGTGCCCAATCTTCTTTCTAAAACTTCCATTACTTGATCTATGAATCATGCCAAACTTTTCTTTGATTTTGTACCAATTCAATTCTTTGTAGTGCTTTCATCCTCATCTCATCAAGTTGATTAAGCTGTAAGAGTCTTTCTTTCTATATTTATTATAATTCAATCCCTACTTCTATAGCTATTTTCAAAGTTTGTAATTCAAACTCAACAAAGAATAAGGGATTCTTACTATAAACCAATTCATAAGGTGAAAATCCAGTTGTTGTTTTACAAGTAGTATTATAGGCCCAAACAGCTTCTGGTACCTTATTTTCCCAATCCTTTCTATTGAAATTAACAACCTTGGTTAAAATGGTTTCCAGTTCTCTATTGGTGACTTCAACTTGCCCACTAGCCTGTGGATGGTATGAAGATGTTTTTCTATGTTGAGTTTGATATACTTGCATGAAGTGCTTTATCGTATTTGACATGAATTGTGGTCCTTGATCTAAGAATATCTCCCTTAGAGCACCAAATCTTTACATGATTTTGAAATATAAAAAATCAGATACCATCTCTTTTCTTGCATGAGTTAATACTTTTACTTCCACCCACTTGGTCACACAGTGTATACATACTAGGAGATATTATTTTCCTCTAGAAGGAGGATCTACAAAACCTATAAAATCAATTCCCCATTTCTCAAATGGTTCTAAAAGCAATTGAGGATGAGGGTGCAAAGGCATCTCTGTTGAAAAAGTAGGATGCCCAATTCTTTGATAAACATCACAGTGTCTGACATATCTTTTTACTTGCTAATGAAGGTGAGACCAACAATATCATACTCCTAGGATTTTTTGTATGGTTCTTTGAGCTTAGTAATGACCTCCTCTAGGTTCATCATGACAAGCTCTAATGATATCATAAGCTTCAACATTTTTCACACACCTGTGAAACACATGGTCAGGTCCAAGTTTGAATAGCATTCCGTTAATCCATTTAAAAGAACTTTCTTTGATTAAACATTTCTTTTCTTTTTGTGAAAATTGTAGAGGAAACTTCCTTGCGGTGAGGTAATTGGTTATATCAGAAAACCATGGAGATTTTAATGAAATAAAAAATAGTTATTCATTTAGAAAGTCATCTTTGATCGGTTCTTCCTCACCTGTAGTGTTCATTCTTGATAAGAAATCAACAACCACATTAGACTTCCCTAGTTTATCTATAATAGTAACATCAAATTCTTGTAAGAGCAATAACCATCTAATAATCCTACCTCCCACAATTGGTTTGTTTGTAAGATATCTAATAGCTAAATTTTCTGTATAGAATAATACCTTGTAGCCTATTATGTAGTGTCTGAATTTGTTAATTTCATAGACTACAGCTAGGAATTCCCTCTCAGTTATGGTGTAGTTTCTTTCAAAAGGTGGCATGTTTTTGTTAATATAATATATAGCATACATGTTATCCTCTTCATCCTTTTGTCTAAGTACTACTCCTATTACTGTATTGGAAGCATCTACGTATATATGGAATGGCTGAGTCCAATCTGGTCCTCTCAATACTAGAGTAGTAACAAGTTTAGCTTTGATGGTCTCAAAAGCCTACTGGCAACTATCACTCCATTCGAATATACTGTCTTTTGTAAGCAAGGCAAACATAGGGGCATCTATTTGGCTAAAATTATCTATGAAGCATTTTTAGTAACGAACATGTCCCAAAAAAATCTTAATTTTAGTTTATGTTTGTGGGATGGGTAAGTTGGAGATTATTTCAACCTTCTTTGGATCTACTTGAATATCTTTTGTAGAAATATGGTGTCCTAGCACTATTCCTTCATCCATCATCAACAAACATTTTTCATGGCTCAAAGATAATTGATGTTCTTCACATCTGATCAATACTCTTTCCAATTTGGTAAGATCCTCTTCATAAGTTCCACCATGAATGGTGAAATCATCCATATATACTTCAACACAATCGTTTGTAAGGTCAAAGAATATTGCTAGAACTACTCTTTGGAAGGTTGCTGGAGCATTACAGAGTCCAAATGGGAGTAATCGGTAAGCAAAAGTTACCTAAGGGTAGGTAAATATAGTTTTATCTTGATCTTCAGCTGCCATCATTATCTGGTTATACCCACTAAACCCATCCAGGAAAGAAAAATATCTTTTTCCTGCTAAGTTGTCAAGAACTTGATCAACGAAAGGTAGAGGAAAATAATCTCTTAGTGTTTCTTTGTTCAATTCTCTATAATCTACACATACCTTTAATTTTCTATTTTTCTTGGGCATAATTACCATGGGTGAAACCCACTGGTTATCTGAGATGGGGTAAATAAACCCAACTTCTAGCAATTTTTGGATCTCTATTTTGACTATCTCCTTTAATGTTGGGTTTATTCTTCTTTGTGGTTGTCTACTGATTTGACAGATTCCATGTAAATGTGATGAGTGCATATGCTGGGGTGAATTCCCTTCAAGTCAATATAATTACAAGTAAAAGCCTTGGTATGTCTTTCTAGTACTTCAAAGAGTTGATCTTCCTCTTCATTTGTTAACCAACTATTGATGTTCAAAATCTTTCTTGGTAATGCCATGATTGGTTTTGTGCCTAGGTAGTTGGATTTTATTTGCTTAAATTCACTAATCAATAAGTTCAAAGGACATGGATGAGGAAGTAGATTATGAAACATGGTTACATTATCAATAAACTCTTCTCTAAGAGGAATCAGTCTTGTTAAATAACAATGGAATGCATCTAAGAAATGAGTTTGTTTTTGTTTTACCAATTTCTACACACTTTCCTAAATCAATCCATGATCATATGGTGAGGAAACAATAGAATTAGAAGTGGAGATTTCATAATATTCTATCTAACCCAAGAATCTTAAACTAAGGCAGTTCATAGTTTCTAGACTGGCAGAGTCCATAGATTTTGGACTGGCATATTCCATAGCTTTCAGACTGGCAGAGTTCATAGATTTTGGGTATATGTCTCCATTCAATTCTTCTAAGTGTTTTTTAACTGTGATCATAGATAAGGAGGAAATGTTGTTTGATGTGTTGTTTGATTCTTCTGCTCAAAGTTTTTGTATGTGATTTGTTGATGGTTTTGCATGAGGATACAAAGAGATGCATTTAGATTTTAACCTATTAAAAATGGTTATGTCTCCTGACCTGCAATCAATTAATTCTACTATATTAGCCAACCATGGTCTACCTAGGATTATTGGATATCCTAGATTCTTTGTTTTAGGTTGCAAGACCATGAAATTTACTGGATATTCCCAAGACTCTATTAGTACTTCAACATTTTTTATAGTCCCTTCTAGTTTAGTTACAGATTGGTCTGCCATTTGAAGAATGGTCAGTTGTGGGTTGTATTCTCATAAGAGATAATGTATGGAGAGTATCAATTGTCATAGCATTAATTGCTACTCCTAAATCTACCAAGATGTTAGGAATTTCTTTACCTTTGATTGTGACTGTGATCATTGGGCTTCTTAAATCTGCATATTTTGGAACTAATAGTTTTTCTGTTAATAAATCAACAACTTTTTCATCAACATGAATGGTTCCTGGAAATTTTTCTTTCCTCCCAAGTGTCTTGATACAAAGGTTTTTGATGATCTTGTTCAATTCAGGTATATCCCTATTAGCTTGTAGTAGGGGTACCTCAATATTAATCTTTTGTAACTTATAGACTAAGTTTGATTCTGGTTTAATATCAATTTCATTTAATCTTTCAGGAAAAGGAACTACTAGTGTAGTAGTGTTTTCTTTATTTGCTTCAGGGCTCATTTTGATTTCAGCTTCTCTAGTGTTTAATTGAGATGATTCTATTTTTTATTTTTTATCAGGTATCTTAGAAATAAGAACTGGATGTTTTTGTATAGTTTTCCCTGATCTTAAATGTATGTCTGAACAATTAATAGCTCCAACATTCATTTTCTCTTCCTATTCATTAACATAAACAGGTGCTGGTTGTTTATTTTTTAGATTTGCTATTGGTTGTGTAGGCATTGAGGGTTGATTGATTTTTCCTTGTTCCTAAATAACTGGGGGTGACATTATAGTTTGCTATTAAAGTGGTCTTCTTGGTTGGGTGAATTATTGATATGAGTTCCACTATGGATTGCATTGTTGATATTACTGTGGCATCCATTACTGTTGTGGTATCCATTGTTGCTGCAGTTGTGACACCATCCATGGGGGTGTTGGCATCCAATCTTGTCCTGCCCATAGATTTTGGATTGATGGAATTTGGGGTTGATTCCAAAAAGGTGAAGGAACTGAAACATTTCATGGTGCCATCCATGGATTAACTGGGTTTTTTGCATTAAACTATTCTTGAGCCTGGTTTTATGGGGCAAAGTTTTATCTCTAGATATAATTTACTTCTACAATGGACTAGACTTGTGTTTTCATTTGATTTTTTAAAATAGGCATAAGGGTGTAATGTTTGGTATCATGATCTATTGCATCACAGATCCCACATGATGAAACATTGGTTTGATCTAGGGGCAGTCTCTAAGGGCATGTTTCTGTCTGCACTTAGGATAGTAGATTGCTAAGGGTTCTATTGCATTTTCCTTAGCTTGAAGGCCATCTAAAGTACTATTTAGTGTAACCAGAATATCCATCTTTAGTTTGGCAAATTCTTCCATTAGCTTACCCACTTCATTAGATTTCCCAAACCTTCCTCTCCTAATTTTGGGTTTTATTCGAGAGTAGTTGGTACAAAGCTCAAAAATTTGATTAAAATCCAACTTATTTATATCTCCACCTCCCATCAGATTTAAGGCATCTCTAGTATCTTCATCCAACCCTTTTAAGAAAACAAATTTTTGAACTTCTTCAGTGAGTAGATAATTGCTTCTTTTATGAGTGAACATGAATCTATCCAAATAATCCTCTAAATATTCATCCTCATTTTGTTTGATTTTGAAAAAATCATCTTTTTTTTCTCGCACTCAGTTTTAATCTTGATACTTGTTTAAGAATTATGTCTCTATGTCATCCAATGTTCTAATAGAATCACCAGGGAAAACCATGAACCATCTCATAGCAGCATCTTTAAGTTTAGAGGGAAATAGTTTTAATTTCTAGCTATCTGTTGTGTACTCATAAATTTGACATAGCACCTTAAACTCAAACAGGAATTGATCAGGATTTTTTGTAGATCTTCCCCAAAAATTTGGCAGATTAGCTAGTGAAATATTTTTCATGGGGGTTTGATCATTAGGATTTGCAACAATAGGAAAGGAAAAAGTCCTTCCTGGTTGTGCAAGTTGTTGATTTTGTTAGAGAACCATATTTTCTTCTTCTGATGATGTTTCAAAGCTAGAATTATCTTCCCACTAAATATTTGTGGTATCAGTTATGGGTTGTTCAAAGTTCTCAACATTTTCTTCAGCTATGGATTTTTGAAATACTTCTTCTAAGTCCTTGGCAATTTCTAAATAATGTCTTCCTACAAGAGATTGCTCCTGAGGACTTTGTTCTATGGGGCTTGCTTGTGGCAATGGCCTGGTTTCTATCCAAGTTTCTAAAAATTCTTGCAGATAGGTTTCACTCATAACTTCTGGTTCACTACTCAGAGATGTTGAAGGAGTTTCAACTTGTGTTCTTAGTGGAAATTTTAGGATGAATCATCCTTTAGAGTCTCTAGGACAATAAATAAATTTATTGAATTTTTTTTAGGATTTTATGGTTTTTACAAATTTTTCTATTTTTCACTCTAGACCAATAATTATTACCTTACTAACACCTTATTCCCTGACACCGACACCAAAAATGATGACTATCATTCAACTCCTCATTTAATCAATGTTTAATTGATGTCTTATCAACCAGGGCTGGTGTCCAAACCTGTCTGCAATAAGGTGTAGGATGGTAGATCTAGAAGTCTGCTTGTGGGGGTGTTTGATGGTCCTATTCTAACTTTGACTAATGAAAGAAATGTGTCTTAAACTACTTGATTCACTCTTTTGCTAAAAAGGAAAAGATGTAACTATTTAATCAAATGAATCCACTCTTTTTCTTGAAAGTAAAATCACAATCCTATTTACGCTTGCATGGAAATGGAGATGTTTAACTTAAAAAGGAAATTTACTTCACACGTTTGCTGTAAAAGAAAACACACTTTGCTTAGAAATGAAATGACTTTGAAATAAGGAAATGCCTTTTGAACTATGAATTTGTTTTGATGTTTTATGAATGAATGCAAACATTATCAAGATTCTGATTAGTTATAACAAAGATTTAATATAACATAACATAACATAAGTACTGTACACAATTCCTGGTTCTGAGGACAGTGGGCCCTTGCTCCTCTCAGACTCAGGAACAAAGATTAATCAATGATGGAAACTGAAGTGATAATTCATAAAACTAAAATGATTACAATCTGACTAAAACCTATAATATGCTTGTACGTATCTTTCATCTATTCTCCTTTTAATAACAAAAGTCTTACATTTTATGCTAATACAATCAACTCAAAATAGGATGCAAAGAGATAGGATTCCTTGGTCGATCCACTCATCCAAAGATAGGAGATTGGATTTCTAAGAGATCCAATTATTTTGATGAAATAGATATACTATCCTATAATAGTCCTAAGATCCAAATATATACAACAATATCAAAATCAAATCCTATAAAATAACATATGAGTATTTTCCTCATTTGACTCTAGCTGGAATGATTCTCTCTCATCTTATTTGGATACCAACTTCCTCATTTGTAGCTTTGTATTTATAGAATCCATAGAATTGACCCTATAGAGTTAGTAAAAATGAGCCTACAGAGTCCATAGAAACAAGCCTACGAAGTCTGTAGAAACAAGTCTACAGAGTCCGTAGAAACATTCTGTGTGAGTTTGTAGTTATGCTGGATGGAGATCAAAATTTAACTTTCAATATACATCATCTGTGTCTTGTTCCTGAGCATTATTCACAACAAAAATCGCTAAACACATGCTATGAATTAGACATTAAGATAAATTAAAAGTTTAGTCTTTGGTTCAATATAAACAAGACAAATATCTACTTTCCATGTAATAGCTATCTAACAATCTATGATTTGCATAAGATAATATCCTTAGAGAGATGAATTGAGGGAAATAACATGTCAATAATGAGCCATATTCTGAGCTCATCACTTTCTCCCTTAATTTTTATAACATATTTTCACTTTTGTTGAAGAATGTTTTATTTATTTCTATTATCTGGTCTATTTTATGATAGTTATGGTACAAGCTATCAACTATTTCAGGTGAAATCTAATCATTTTCTATTTATTTTTCATATTTGTTTGTTGTCTTTTGAGTTTCAATTATTTCACACTGTGGAATGACGATTCCATACCGTGGAACTATGAATTTGTGCTACTAATAATTGATTTTTCCCTATCAAGTTGCTTATGTTTGCAAGTTATTTTTGTGTAGGTCTAAGGTTCAATAATCCTACACTGAGCTTTGGTGATTTCATATTGTAATTCAGTGATTTTTATTATTTTTTGCATTTTTTCTACTAATAATGATTTTGTACCAACAATAAATGATTCCATATCGAGAAACAATGATTATTTACTAACTATAAGTGAATTCATCAAATATCATCTCTTATGTTTTCTATGTTTTAT
Source organism: Torreya grandis (assembly GCA_037957365.1). Taxonomy (NCBI): domain Eukaryota; kingdom Viridiplantae; phylum Streptophyta; class Pinopsida; order Cupressales; family Taxaceae; genus Torreya; species Torreya grandis. The sequence goes on from JARHVA010003363.1 coordinate 391,991, forward strand.
GATAATAGTGATTTCACTTTGATAATTAGTGATTTTTTTTGTATATATTTTTTTATTGTTTTCTAATTATTATGCTTTTTTTGTCTAACTTGCAAGTTTCACTTGTTAAAGACTCTATCAAAGACTACTAACTAGTTTTATCACAACACCTTTGGCCAAAGTCTTCAAACTAAAACATATTTTTCTAAAAATTTTGAATTAGATTTTAATTTACTTGTTTTAGTACTTTATGTATCTTGTTTGTATCACTAGAAGTTGTGTATGCTCTTCTCTTACACTACAAAGTGATCTGGAGAATCAGAAACAACCCTAGTGACTTGTGTATCCCAAGGATTGGATTTGTGTATGTTATTTCTTCATACTGCAAGGTGATATTAGAAAAAAGACATAATATTAGCCTTATTTATTTCTATTTATTAGGGGTTATACTGATTAGGTTTCACTACCAAGTGCTAGGCTAAAACCCATGTACCAATAGGCTATAAAAATTCAAGGATCAATTATCTTCATTGACAAACCCTAATTAATCCCCAAGTGATGTGAAGTTGATTTCACCACCAATACCAAGGTTTTAAACATCCCCTTATAAAGGAATCAGGTCTAAACATATCAAAATTTATATAGAGGACATCCCCTTCATAAGATTGTAAAACGTGGCATAAGAACCTTTTTTCCATAGACATATAGTGGTGATGGGAAAATAAAATTCCCTAAGATCAATCACCATGTAATATTGAGGCATTAATGATGGACTATTAGTTTGTTGTAATCATACTTGAATATCATAGGTTATCTTGATTATGTGTTTTATTTGTCCCCTTTGTGATAAATCATTAATCAAGTCAGTCAAACCAAGATGACACTTGTTCTCCCAATCAAATCAAACATTTTTAAAAACTTGTTTAAAAAAAATTTCACTGTGACCCTAGCCACTAGATTCTAATCACTATTAAATCAAACTAAAAATATAGAAGACACCTTTGGTAGAGATCCATTCCACTTTGAGAATCCTAGTGATCACATAGAAATACATAATATTGATTTTCATAGCCTCGCTGATCAAAGCGAGCATAACCTTGAGATTAATGATCTTTCTAGGATATAAAAAACTCATGGCGAAATTAACAATTACCTTTTTTTTAAGAAAGATCAAGTCTTATTATAACTTATATAAATAGGGGATAGGTTACCTTTAGATGTTAACCCATAATATCTGAGTCACATCATTATTAAGAGGGAAAAAATACCTCCAAATCATAACCAAAATCTATCTAACAATTCCATTAGTAGGAATGAATCAATCTTAAAATCCACTAGTGAGAATCCCCATCATGTCTCCCATGTCCATGTCAACAAAGGGAAAATAGTTTTATATGAAAAAATCCAACATGACCAAAAACAAGTTATATATGACTGTATCCAAAGATTAAACTAAGAGTTGACTAATCTAAAATCATATGTCAATCCTCCAAGCACACATCCTTCAAATTAGAAACCAAACAACCAAACATCAAACAATCAACTTATCATTACTAATTAGACCCCCAGGTCACTAAAATCCAACCAAAACTAATCACCATCCTCACCATTCAATGGTATATCATTTTACCAAGAATGAAAATCCATGAAGGATACTATCCAAGGATTACAAGACAAGAGTCAAACCCATAATAGAAAGTATAAGTTTGAAGAATTGTGTCCCTACCCTTTCAATAGAAACATGTTAAAAGTACCTTGTCCTTCCCACTTCGAAGCTCTAAATTTTGAAATGTATAAAGGAAAATGTGACCCTAGTGAGCATATTAAATAATTATTTATGTTTTATCAAGAGGTGGCTAATAATGACATATTCTAGCTTAGGATTTTCCCATGAAGCCTAGGTGGCCAAACCTTAGAATGGTTCTTACATATACCTAAGGGATCCATTACTAAATTTGAATATTCCTCTGACGATTTTGTAAAAATACTTTTCCTATAACATACGATACAAACTCACAATGATCAACTTATGCAATGATAAATAGAAAAATGGGGATTTTTTCCCCCTTTTTTTGCAAAGATGATAAGCTCTAGATAGTATATTCCCTTAGACTTTCCCCGAGAAACAACTAATTACCATATTCATAGCCAACATCAATCCAAAGATGTTTTTACACCTAAAATTCCATTATGAAAACTCTTTTGATGAAATTATCAAAAAGGGAGTCCAAATTGAAAGGGCACTTATAGCCAAAGGACTTGTTAACAATTTCCACAAAGATAACCAATGAGGAACACAGTCTAATAAGCCCAAGTTATTTAATAAGAATAATATTATAGTTGGTGGTAAGGTTATCAATTCTAAACATGTCCAAAATATCCAACGTACCCTAAATATCACCATACTTAGGGGTCAACCAAAGCAATAAATGAAAAAGCATACTCCTTTAGGAAAATCCCTTGAAGTAGTATTTTACAAGTTAGTTGTTTCAAACATGATAATGTTCCCATAAACTAAACCATTTGATGAGAGCCAACCTAAGCCAACATGGTTAAAATAACATGAGTACTGTGAATTCCATAAAATCAAAGAACATTCCACTAATATATGCATGAAATTAAATGACTGTGTCTAAGACTTAATCGATCACAAAGACATTGTACTTGAATAAAATGCATCCACATCAAAAAATCAAGACTTAGGGATATACCAAGATCCCTTTATGAAACATGACCAACCTTATTCACAAATGAACCAAGGTAAAAAAAATAAAATAAAAACATCCATTCCAAGAAGTCTACCCTTCAATTTGATGCAGTCATTAGTCATATCCAACACATGGATAACCACATAACAACCATCAATATCAAAACTTAAGATTGCATGGCTAAAATAAGGAATGCAAAAAATGTTATCCCAAGGCCTCCTTTGCCTACTCATAAAGGAAAATATAACATCATCAATTTTTTTGAGAAAACACCTACCTAAATATCCATTATGGACCTTCTCAAAACACCCATTGCTTATAAATATATCTTGTATAACACCTTACAAGAGTCCCAAATGACATTGACCTATCTAAATTCAAAGCACTCATCAAACACTTATAATTCACTTTTTACCAAAATGATATCTCAATTGTGGTTCCATCTCATAAATTACCATTATACATTCAAGCCATCATTATGAAACATAAATTTAAAAGGTTACTTATAGATAATGGACATGGTTTAAATATTTGCACTTTAACCTTGATTAAGAATCTAGGTTTTCAACAACATTAGAGTCTAACACCATCACAATTAAAGATTATGACAACACATAATGCGAATCAAATAGAAAAATATATCTTCCCATTATGGTAGTGTATACACCTCATTTCTTCCACTTTGGTGTCATCATTTTTCACTGAATCACCTTCTCACATTATTGTGTAGATTAACCCAATTTTCGTTAGATCAAATAAATTTTCCAATCTAATTATTTTTTTCATCTTGAATTGTGATGATGCATCCATAATCACATTAATTAACTAAATCATGCTCCTAAAATTATCCATGCATCCCCAGTCTACTCATATGCTTTGCACATCACTGTCTAGCAAATTAATACCCTCTTCTATAACCATCTCCAATCCCACAAAAATCACTATCACATCACATTTAATTATTTAATCTAAAATTCCATGGAATGCACATTTCCTATTTTCCATTGATCAAATAATCCTATTTTCTATCTCAAACTTTTGATGTCATCTAAGGATCCACTTGACAATTTAAAAATCATAAAGCAAAGTTAGTTTCTTTTCCAAGAAAAATTCCATGCAAGGAGAAAAGTGTGTAAGATATATGATGTGCTCTTACACATTCCAAATATACTTAAATGTATTATCTTACACACTCCAAACTTCATAAATAGTTTTATTACATGTTCTTACACACTCCAAGCATGGCATTAAATGAGATGTAGGACCTCGTCTCATCCATTGATTTTGATCTTCATCCAACGGTCCATAATACTTCAAGAAATATATAAATTGAGAAGCCTCATACTCATTCCAAAAAGATTATTAGTGCAACGAAGTGTTGTTAATTAGTGAATTAGAGCTTCAACTCACAACCATCTCTCATCTAATCAAGATGCCCATTTCACAGTGGGAACCATGACTGAATTATCTACATGTCTCGACCCACCTTTGCAACTACATCACATTCTATCACAAGTTAATTCATTAATAAGATAGAAAAGATATAAGAAGTGCCATTTCCAATTATAATTGCATTTCTTTTTTATTTCTCAATCCAAGGATGCATGCTTAGATTAGTTAGATATTTCAATTCTATTTTGATTTATACTAACTGATACTAATATTTTTTTTCATGATGTTACATATGGAATACCCAGTGGGACCATGCACACCCCATAATCCCATTTGAAGTCTCCCAAGTCTGATTATCCAACAATTTTATACTATTATAATCAAAATTCCTGTAAATTTTCCCTAAAATCATTGAAATCTTCATTCCCAAATTTTTGGCGGAATCACCATGTGAATTAGCAGAATCATGAATGACATTCATAGAATATACCTATTAATTGGAGGAAACATGTTCATTATATATCTCTATTTTCAAACTTTAGTGGAATAAAAATAACTTTGGTGGAAAAGTATTATCTTTTAGTGAAAATATTTTATCTATGTTTGCAGGGATCATGGAAAAATTATCTTAACTTTGGAAAAATCCCTTTGATTTCATTGAAATAATATTTTATCTAAAAATGTGTTTGAATATTATTTAAATCATCCTAACTTTAACAAAATTTATTATATTTCTATGAAATCATCTCTATTTATTTGACATTATGTGTTTGCAGATTGTCAGAATCATCCTAACTTCAATGAAATTACTTAGATTTCAATGAAATTATCTTTGTTTTTTACAGTATGTGTTTTTAGGGTGGTAGAATCATCAAATTATTGGTGAAATCACTCTAATTTTGGTGAAATCATTTTTTATTTTCTGACTGTGTTTTTTTAGAGTAGCAGAATCAACCTAAGTTCGATGAAATTGCTCTGATTTAGGTAGAATTGTTTTCTATTTTGTGATTGTATTTTTTTGTAGAGTGGAATAATTGACATGAGTTTTGTTAAATTATTCTAATTTCATTATATTCATTGATGGTTTATTATCTAACAAGTTTGTGTAGGATTTTATCCTTTTCAAATTTATACAAAATAAACTATTGATCTATATTTTGTTAGTTTTCACCCATCAAAGTCTTAAATCAACAAACCAAAATCTCATGCTACCTTTTGTACTTAAGAATTGAACACACATTTAAATTTAGGTATAAAAAACTTGTTTGCTTTGTTGCTTTCACTTGATTGTGTATTTGTATTTATGCAATCTAAAACTACATACACTCTTCCTTTGTGTTGTAAGGCAATTCTTTGGAATTATAACTGACTTAGATTGATTGTTTTTATCTTAGACAAATTCTATGTAAGCTGTTATCTCACACCTTTAGGTGATCTTAGGAATCATAAATAGCGTAAGTCTCTTTTATTTTGGTTGTGTGACTTGGATCATGATCCCCAAGTGCAAATATTTAGGGTCCAATAACTGGGATTTCATCCCCTAGTGTTAGGACCAACCTCATGTTTTGGCAAGGTATATAAATTGAAGGAGGATTTGTCATTACTGGCTAAGTGTCTATTATTTTAAGCATGCCATGAAGTGGGGTTTTCATACTCCAATACACATGCCCTAGATAACACCCCTCAAGGAATGATTTTCTGGCAGAACTCCATTGAAATCCTACAGATGGAGTGGGTGTAAAGGGACTAGACCATTTTCTCAGGCCATTAATCAACCTCTTCCATGGACTTGGGCCCCATTGTAAAGTAAGATATATATGGGATGCACTTAAAAATCCTTGTTTATGCCTAAATTAAGACCTATCAACTGTAAACAATAATTAATACAGGGAATACAATATTGCTTAAGATACCCACAACATACTACTTGAAGTGACAATTAAGAGATTACCCTGGTTTAGCTTCTTGTGAGGTAGATACACTTGATACATATTGGTTACATGCATTTTATACTAAGTATATAAATTTTCATTTGTGTGATTTTGTTTAATTGTTATCAAGACATATATTTATTATAAACCTTAAACACTTCAGACAAAGTCAAACATGTCAAAATTTAAACTGAAACTATTCAAGTTAACCTTATAAAACCAAACATCAAGTTAACATTTATAAGTCAAACATAAACTATTAAATTCAAATTCAAATTTCAATTCAAACTTTGAGTGTTAAATAAAAATCCAAATCCAAATATCCAATCAAATTCAAAATTCAAATCAAAAGTCAAAGTCAAACACCAAGTTGAAGTTAAGAGTCAATGGTTAAATAGAGTCAAACATTCATTTTTACTAAGTCAAACCAAATCCATAAGTCAAAGTTAATTGAAAGTACAAGGTCAACTAAAGTCAAAGTTTTAAAATCAATTTAAACATTTAAGTGTACCTTGAGTCAAATGTCTTAAAATAAAGTCAAAAGTTGTCAAGATCTTAGTCAAAGATCACATCAAAACTAAGTCAAACATCCCAAAATTCACAAATCAATAAAAAATATTCAAAGACATCCAAAACATCAAAAGTAAAAAAAAAATCAAAATCAAGACATTGAAGAAACTCACTTCCAATCAACATACATGTTAATAATAAACAAGACAAGTTAACTAAAATTTGATTCTAAACCAAAAAAAAAGTGAACTTAAACTTAATTTAAAGGTCAAGATCATCTAACATCATGCAAAAAACTAAAATTTGATTTTGATTCAAAATCAAACATTAAGTTAAAGCTAATTTAAATCTTAAAATAAAATAAATTTTAGCACCATGCCTTGTTACACATGAAGTGGTGCTAGCTATAATCCTAACTTTAACAATGATTTTGGTGGAAAATTGTTCCATTTTGACCAAAACTGAGAATTTTTTTATATTCAATTACATTATGATGGGGAGGTGGATGCAAGTGTTCATGAAACTAAAACCAACACTAATCTACCTAGAATGGATCTAAGAAGAGCCTAATTCAAACAACAACTTTTTGAATTAAAAGATCAAATCCACTTACAATTATTAGAACTAGGTGCTAAATTTATTAGGGTTTATACCCTTGAATATTTAAGATACCTTATCTACACACACGAAGAGGATTTTCTAGCAAAAAATTAAGACAAAGATACTTCTAGTCATGATCAAAAGAAAGATCACAACATTGTTAAAAACCTGCATTAGAATACCAAGTCCATAACAAGGAGAAAGAGACTCATGTAGAGCCATCACCTCAGAATACTAATCAGTTTGTGATTGAGAAATTAAAAAATTAATACAAATATTTTTTGATTTCTCTTATAACTTGAATTCCACTGAATCCAACACACAAAATCAATAAATCTCATCCAATTAGCAAGTCCCATCTAATCCGCATGTCCTATCTGATCAAAAAATCCCACCAATAAATAGTAAATATCATCTAATCAATAATAGATTCCTACCAATAGGGTAATTATTCCATCAAAGTCCAAAAATAGGGTATTTATTCCTACCAAATCCAGTTCTAATCCACCAGTCAATCCTAATCAACATTTTTTTACACACCAACATGCATCACACTCATCTCAAATCACTTCAAATTCTCAAGAGTGGTAGGAGATGAAGGATGCTCTTCTAGGATTGTAAATAGGGAATCAAAGTCAAAAAATTTAAAATTTAAGGAACTAGGTCCTCACCCTTTTGACAAGAACATTATACAAGTCCCTTTCCCTCCTCATTTTGAGGCACCAAGATTTAATAAGTATAAATGGGAAGGGGATGCAAGAGAACACGTAAATAATTATTCATGGCATATCAAAAAATAACATTAAATGACATCTATCTACTTATATTGTTCTCACAAAGCTTGGGTGGCCAAGCCTTATAATGGTTGTTTCATTTGCCCAAAGGATTGGTCGCTACTTTTGATAACCTATCATTACACTTTTTGAAACATTTATCATACAACATGGATCATGAGTTGACAATGATAGACCTTTGTAAATCAAAAAAATGAAGTGGGGAGAGATTTTCATCCTTTTTACAAGGATGGAGAGGCTTGGCTATTAGGTTTCCTCATTCCCCCCCAAAAAATAACTAGCTACCATCTTTGATTCCAATCTAAATATGGAACTAGACTTTCATTTGGGATTGTGTTGTGCAAACATATTTGATGAAATCATCAAAAGGGTGTGTAGATTAAAAAATCCTTACGGTTAAATGACTGATAAAAAATACTATAAGGACTCTCCAAATCAACCCCAATATAATGTACAATCACAAATGGATAAACCTATATTTTTCAATAAGAATAAAAATATTGGGGGCAATGGAGTTATAAATTCCAATCATGTGCAAAATATTCAACAAAGTCCAAAACATCCAATTTGCACCAATAGTAACTCTTCAAAGAATGCCACCCAAGACACAATATTAGTGAAGGACATTATGTCCTCTTGGAGAACTATTATAAGTTTTATTTTGAAAGTTAGTTACTAAAAACATGGTTGTAGAGCCTACGACCAAGCCTTTTGAAGAAGGTCAGCCCAAGCCAACATGGTACAATGAGAAAAAGTACTGTGATTATTATAGAGTCAAAGGCCATGCAACACATAAATGTATGCAAATTAAAAATTATGTTCAAGATTTGCTTGATCATGAGGGAATCAAGCTTGATAGCAATGCATCATCATCTAATCAAAATAAGGACAAACTATAAGATACATTCCCAAATCACAATCATAATAATCAAAATAATAAGAGTAATAAAAAACAACAATACCATGATCAAAATCAAGGTAAAAAATCCTAAACCAAAGGCATTGATGATCACAACTTCCAATTAAACTATTATAATATTGTGGGCCAAATCATATATAATCATGTTGCCACTATCAAAATCAACATCCATCATCCTCCTAACACCAATAAGATGACTATCCTAGGAATTTCTCCATATCATTCTGTTAATCCTAGCCAAGCCTGAGAATGTGTTGTTACTACTTAATGCTCCAAGATTACCAGCCAAGATCATTTTGTATCAAAATCCAATGATGAAATCCAAGGCCCCCCTCCTTCCAAACCAAAACCATCCACATCATTAGCTAAAAAGCCACATGACCTTACCAAACAGTTGGAAAAAACCATGGTAAAACTATCCATTTTGGATCTTCTACAAACATCCATTGTCAATAAGGATATTTTATATAATCTCCTTCAACAATCGAAGGTTACCACAGATATTGATCCCTCACATTTTCAAGTTATTGAGGAACATTTGTCCCTGAGCAATAAATCACCTTTGACCCAGATGACATTCCACTTGTAGGACTATCCCAAGGTGATTATTGTAAGGCATAAAGTTAAAAGGATACTCATATATAATGGATAAAATATGAACATTTGTACATTCAAGTTGGTTTGACATCTTGGGTACTTAGATACATATTTTTAGGCAAACATCATTAAAATCAAGACTTATGATGACACAAAGAGAGAATCAGATGGCACTATTTATTTGCCCATTATTATTGGGTCTATCACTCAAAAAAATCTTTTCCATGTTATTGATATATAACATCTGTATAACCTACTCCTTGGACATCTATGGATTCATGATATGCACATAGTATATTGATATATAACATCTGTATAACCTACTCCTTAGACATCTATGGATTCATGATATGCACATAGTATAATCTAATTTGAATTAGTGCCTTAAATTCTCACATGCCAATATGGAGGTCATAATCCCTAGTGCTACATAACCTTATCAATATTGCAATATGTTGGAAGAAAAATATAACAAAATCCATCATTATCCCATCATAGAATATGCCCCTAAAAAGGAAAATAATGTGATTTCTAAAATTCCTAAGTCATTTTACATCCATCTTGACATCCTTGCATCCACATACAATAATCCACCTCCAAAGGCATCATCACAGTTCACAATAAAAGATAAAGGTTATGTAGAAAATGGATTTAAAGATGCATTTCACATCACCAAACTTACCACATACCCCAAAACTTGTGGCAGGCCCAAAATGATTTGGTGCAAGAATGATGATTCTTATAAAGTGGGAACCCTATCCTTCAACAAATATGGTCTTTTAGACCAAGAAAAAATCAAAACTCTTGGAGAATCCTAGTTATACAATGATGGACTTGCACCATAATATCAAAGAAAAAAATATCCCATTCCTAAAAAAAATATTGAAGCATTAACCTTACAAAGATAAAGGTTTGGAGGCCAATGAACAAGGAATTATTGAGTCAGTTCCCTTTTCTAAACAAAAAAGAAATCGAGGTATTGATTCAAACTGCCTAGAGGTGAATCCTCTGATATCGAAAGTGATGACACTACATTATCTAATGAGGAATTTATTGATAACAATACAAAGTCCTTATATATTATTTATGATGAGATTTATGACATTAACCTCTTTAATAACAATGTTTTCCTTACAATTTATCTAAACCTCCAATATCTTGAACTCATTGATTAGGGCCAATAATATTGCTTACCCTTGGATGTATTCCAGAACGATGAGGCCATTAAAAATTTCTTGGCACTTCAAGACAATATCCCACTTAGGGACCATAAGAAGGGGCTTGAAATTAATTTGGACTCTGATGCTTACTTTAAGGAGCAGGTGACCTTATTCAGTCATAAAAATCAATAAATTAAAAAATTAATATCCTCTAGTTAAAAAATCTCTAAGGCACTATTGAATATTCAAAAAAGTTAAAACAAAGACATGTTCAATGTTGAAAACCTATTCGAGGCACCAACGGATGGGAAAATCCACTCTCTCCATGAGGAAGTGCAAAGTTATGATAGTCGAAAAAATCAACATCAAAGCATGACTTAATCTTATCTAGGAGAAAAAATTTGAAAAATTAGTACAAACATTTTCAAATACATTTAAAAATAGGCCTTTTCATGGGATGAATGATTTAGATTCTTCCTTTATAGGTGATCTTGATGAGCTAGTCAAGATGCAATTAGATGAATAATATTACCTTCCTTTAGTGCCAACATTGTTAGAATATGATTCCATGTTTCTTTTGGAAGACACCATTGATGTAAACATAAATATTGAAGACAACTCTCTTGTAATCAAGTTTGGTGCTTCTCTTAAGAGGAATAGAGTGATCTCATAATTTACATCATCAAGGAATTCATTGACATATTTGTATGGTTGTATGCGGACATGCCTACCTTGAACCCATATGTAGTGGTCCATCATCTTGTGGTGTATCTTGATGCCAAACTAATAAAACAAAATCTATAAAAAAATGCATCCAAGCATAGCTATATTGATGAATAATGATCTTGAAAACCTCTTAAAAGTATGATTCCTTGAACCAATTGACTATTTTGAATGGATTTCAAACATCATACCTATCAGAAATTTTCCATGACATTAGCAAGGTTTGTCATAAAGACAAATTTCCCTTTCCAAACATTGATATGATCATCAATTCTACAACAGGTTATGAAATGTTATCACTCATGGATGGATTTTCGAACTACTATCAAATCAGAATAACACTCAAAGATCATCATAGGACAACATTCACCACTCTATGGAGGATGTTTTCATACCATGTCATGCATTTTAGTATTAAAAATATAGGTGCTACTTACCAACAAGCAATGACAATTATATTTTATGATATATTCATGATGATGTGGAATATTACATAGATGACATCCTAGGCAAATCCAAAACAAGAGCCGAACATCCAATATTTCTATGCATAATATTTAAGCATCTCCAAGAAGCCAAAGATTGTCTTAACCCTAATAAATTTGTTTTGGGGGTTATATTAAGGAAGCTCTTAGGATTCCTAGCATCTCATAAGGGCATTGAAGTCGATCTAGACAAATTTAAGGCCATAACTGGCATGCCTCCTCCATCAAATCTCAAATAACTACATAGTTGTAGAGAAAGATCCAAGCTATTCAAATATTTACTTCATAGTTGGATGATCACTATCACATGTTCACACATCTCCTAAGAAAGGGTACCACATTTTATTAGAACAATGATTGTCAAGAAGCTTGTGATCAATTGAAAAAATATTTGGCAAACCCACCAAGGCTAGCCCATCAAACACTAGAAAATATGTTGGTGCTTTAATTTTTGGCTAATCAACATGCTTTAGGGGTAGTTTTGGTTCAACACGATGAAAATGGAAAGGAATGATCAATTTATTATTTGAGACAAACTCTAGTGGCATATGAGCATAAATATTCCTCCATTGAAAAAGACTACATTGTGATAGTATTTGCATCTTATAAATTATGACATTACATGCTGAACAATAAGACTATTCTCATTACCAAAGTGGATCCATTAAAGTATCTTCTCTCAAAATCAACCCTAACAGGTTGAATGAAATAATGGATTATTTTAATGAGTGAATTTGACTTCAAATATATAAATCAAATGGCTATTAAGGGGTAGGCACTTATAGATCAGCTTGTAGAGGCCCCATTGTTTGAAAGATAACCACTTACCATGGGATTTATCGATGAGTCCATCCTAACTCTTGAAAAGTCACAACAATGGAAACTCTATTTTGATAGTTCCTTAAGGTCTTGAGGATTTGGGGTAGGCATCTTGTTGGTAACACCACAGAGGGATAATATCCCTAAAGCATTTCATATTAATTTTCCATGCACTAACATTTCAAAATATGAGGCTCTCATTGTAAGATTTTGCTTTGCTATCCAATCAAATATCTAACAATTGTTAGTCTTCGATGATTTACAACTCATCAATAATTAGGGTAATAATCAATATCAAACAAAGGATGATATTCTCATACAATACAAAGTAATGGTAGATAGTCTCAAACATTACTTTGAATATATGCAATTTGAGAAAGTACCATTGAATAACAACAGATAAAAAAATGCCATTGACATTATTGTGTCACTTCTGTAAATGTCCCCTAATGTTAGAGAATATCAAATTTTAATCAAGAAGCTCATTGTACCAGTATATGAGCATCCAAAGTCTGAAATGTTATGTGAAATTATTAGTCATCATACACCCTAGTATCATGACATTTAAACCTACCTTCATGATCATACCATTCCAAGTGAATTATCACAAACACAAAAAAAATATCTCATCCATAACGCTTCCCAATATACATTACTCATTGATTCACATAAGGGTTATGATGGGATGTTGTTTCATTGTTTAAATTTTGGAGAAGATGATTTAGCTATCAAAAAGGTTCATAAGAGGATCTATGGGGCCCATACTGGTGGAATGGTCCTTACTAATAAACTCCTTCACACGGGTGTTACTAGCCAACCATGGAAACTAATGCATGCATCTATGTCAAGAAATGTATTAATTTCTAGAAACATGGTGATTTGATTCATGCTCCATCATAGGAATTGTAACTAATTAAAACTCCTCAGCCATTTTCAACATGGGGACTCAATCTCATAGGGAAGATAAATCCTACCTCATTTGATTGCCATAAACATATCATAACATCTACGGAGTATTTGACAAAGTGAGTTGAGGCCATATCTATCACTTATGTAACTAGGTGAAAAAATTCCAAGTTGATTTTGAATCACCTCATTTTTCATTATAACATTCCCTCCACTATCATTTTTGATAATGGTAAGTCCTTCAAAAAAATAATGTAAATTCCCTCTATTCCCAATTCCATATCAAACATAGATGGTCTACTCCTTGTTATCCCAAAGGTAATGGCCAAGTTGAGACATCCAATAAAACCATTGTTAAAATCCTAAACAATATCATTAATGATGCTAATCATGACTAGCACTTGTGTTTTTTTCTACCTTATAGGCTTATGGTACCAAAATATGTACCCCCATAGGTGAAACACCATATTCCTTGGTATTTGGATAAGAACCTATCCTCCATATCGAGATCAACCTTCCTTCCATGTATATTTCACTACATGATCTCACTGATGATGAGGAGTATCAAGTAGCCCAACTATAAGAGATTAAACTCTTGAATGAAAAATGGTAAATCATAGAAAAATATGCTACACCATAACTATGATAAATGCATTAGATCTTGAGAGTTTGAAGTTGGTGATCTTATACTCAAATAAAATCATAAAAATACCAATGTAGAATAAGAAAAGAAAGGAAATTTTGAGCCTAATTGGATAGGTCCATACATCATAACAACCAAGAATGATTCTAATGCTTACTGATTGGATACATAAGATGTGAAAGAGATGCATGAGCCCATGAACATTATCCATCTCAATTACGTTTACACTTGACACATTGGCATATTCTCTATGAGTACCCCAATGCTTGGGGTAATTTCAAATCCTTTCACGTCCTTTCAACTTTCCATGATCCAATCCATATCATTATCCCAACATCCCTTTACCGTTCTGACCTTGATGGCAATCTACAAGTACCACATGATAAAACAATTTTAGCATGATCAAACTATGAAAATATCCTTGAAACAGGACACTAGAACACCACATGCATGGTTTCCATAACTTGCAATCCTCATTGAAATTTATTTAGCTCCATCCATTTTCACATCCTTTATCCTATTTCACATCCCTTATCTCCATTTTACACCTTGAATCTTATTGGTTTCCATATCTTTCCCATCCCATGTCATTTTTTGTGTCTGCTACTATATTTGGTTTCCCCTTGCAAGTGGATCCTTACATATACATCCAAAAATTCAATTATACATACATCTAGCTCCATTTGTGCATTAGCCAAACTTATCCTTATATATGCTTAAAATCCCAGAAATCCTAAAAAATAGAAAATCCCAAAATCCTAAAAATTAGAATTATAGAAAATTACAGAAGAGATTTAAAGCCACAAAATATTTGACCAGTTCATCATCTTGTTCAACATTGGACCCTTTTCTTGGCTTTGTTCTGGGCAACATCATTGAGTACATCAATGTTCTCTTTGCTCCCACATGTTTTCACATTTTATGGGGGGTGTATTTCATCTACTAACTATCATTTTTTAACTTCTTCCATTTCATCTTCCCTAAGGGGAGAAATACATCAGCCTGAGGTCCACATGGACTATGTAGGAAACACTTTGTTACATGTGGTTTTTGAGCTTAGCTCAGTGCATATTCCCATGTCTCTCACTTTTTGGTCCCGACCTCTGTATTCCTCCACAACCATGAAAATCTCATTTCCATATATATCTATATCAATTAAGTCAATTCAGTCACTCATTTAAGTTAATATTGAAATGCTTTCTCCCCTGCACATGGCATTGCTTGGGGGAAAATCATACACGTAGTTTCTTACATGCATTAACACATGGTGTTTTATATTTTTGTTTTATTTTAACATGTTTTCTTTTTCTGTGTGTGTGTGTGCACTTGCTTGCTTGTTTGTTTTATTTAATTGTTGAGTCTTGACTCAGTTCATCTGCATCAACAACATCTCATGATCCTTTATATCATGATGCATTCTATCACATGTTTGTCTTTGAGTTAGTACTTATGCAAATGACAATAATGTTATCATGGTTTTTATATAAGCATGGTGCATCATGTTCAATGCTAAATCAAAAATCAAGTTGAAAAATATATGTATAAATGTGCTAAATAGACAATGTATCCCCTTGTAAATTATATACACATCATAGTGGCAAAGTATGCTAACATGTCAATAAAAAATTAGAAGTGTTTTTCTCGTATCCTACATCAAAAATAATTTATCATCATCATTACTACATATGTTAAACATGATAATATCATACAAATGAGCATATCACATAATCATTTTCAACATCAGAATTTCACATCATATTCACAATCAACATCCAAATTCAATCACATCATAGCATGAGCCATACGTGAACATACATAAGAAATAATCATCACATCACATCAATATCTACTTCTATCAAACATTAGATAATCAATAACACATCAATGTAACAAAAATATCAGAGTAAAGTGGGCATCATATAAATAATTTCCATTAAATGTCCATAAATACAAAGGAATGTCCATGTACAAAATATCCATCTATGCATCACAACTGCATGTACATAACAACTGTGAAAATATAATGTAATACAATCAACTCTAGATATAACCCTCTATAGATGGATTCCTCCAAGGTGGTATCTATTTTGATCTCTATTGAGGTGGTGGCTATACCAAAATGTGATGTGGTGTCATATGGGGTGGTCTCACTATACTTGTTGTCACTGTCAAATGCTACTTGACTAATATATACGAGGTGGTCATCTTCATTGTCTTAGAATATCTCCCCAATATTTGACTACTATGTTCATCATAAGATGGTGCCCTCTAACTAGATGACTCTACACCCTCATACAAGATCTTATAGTAACTCACTTGAACCCTTGCTCTCATAGTATCTAACAAGGCCTTGACCAAGCCTTGTTGAGTCACAATCTGAAGATCTATATATTGTAAACCATAAAGCCATAATGCATATGTTTGTGTTGTGTCATGCTCTATGCACAATCTATGACTATCCCCAGCCCCTTTAGGTGATTGTGTTAGTCAAGTCACCTTAGCTATCAACCATGCCACCTTAGCTCTTAAGGTAGAAATTTGCATATCACCCTGAGCTACTTGTGGCTCCATCTACCAAACCTAGACATGAATATTGATATCTCTACTAATATAGCAATAATATCCTCCTCCAAGTGCTCAATCATCCTACCCTCATCAATAGAGATAGATTATTGTGAAGACCTAACCTCATCCACTATGCTCTTTAATTCTATAGTCACATTTTGATGTAACTAATAATGGATGGTAGGCCTAGATATCTCTATTGTCACTTCCATGGGCACCTCCCCTATCTTGTGAGGAGACTCACTAATCACAATCGGGGACCATCCTCCTCTAATCCCATCCTATTCTCAAATCAAACCACCCTCTTCCTAGCTCCTCTTTTCTTCTTCTATCATGGGTACGCCTATATTACAACATGGATCCTCTCATAATGTGTTCATACTGATGTAACATTGGTATAGTCAGTCACTCTAGTCTAATCAACCCACCATGTTACAAACCCATATGTCAACCTAGAATTTTTTGCTCCACCTATATAACCATAAGAAATACCCTTAACCATCACCCAACTCATCACAAACTCTGCTCTTAACATTGGAGGACCCCACTACCCTATCTCCTTGGCTGATTGAGAAAAAAATGTGTGACCCATCTGGCACACCTTGCCACAAATCAAACTATTGTTGTAATCAGTCAAGTTTGTATCTCTCTACAATGTACTCATGATGACCTAAAATATAGCATACTATCATCATGCATATGGAATAATACCTATACACTAATCATAAAAATTGTTTATATAATTATGGTCACCAAATCAAGTCCTACTTTATCAGATCATCAATAGCTTGATGGTAAAATACCTTATATTTCAAGTGTCTATGCTGACCCCTAACTATAATCACCCATCCAAATGCCATGAGCTCATCATGCGACCTCTATCGTAGTTGGCCTATTGATCTCTATATGCCTGTATGAACCTAGAACCACACAAGTAGTAATGTAGAGGCACAAATTCACTATCTACTTCGGTAAGAAACCATATGCAAATCCTTGTATAAATGGGCTACGATAACAAGACCCCATGTAAAAATCATTGTCTCATCAAACATGTCTAGAATCACTTTTAACAATTTCATATGAAAATACCATCTGCTCTTGTCAGGTAGCAAAATATCACTAACAATGTCCATCAACACTAGGGGCACCTATCAATAGTATAATATATCATTAGTGCATCTACATCTACCAACCTATACCACATATTTATATTTTTGATACCCACTAACTGATTTAGTAGATCTCATCGACTCCTACTTTCCAAGAAAGGGCCTATCCATGGATAAGTATCCATAAAATCCATTAGACATCCTCGAGTATCACCATCAACTCTCCCATTAGAAAATGGAAAGAGCTAGTCTTTGTATGCCATATCTCAATAAGTGTAGTCAATAGCACTTGATAAAATCAAATAATGGACATCCTGACAATGCACAATAATCCCATTGCCTTGATTAGCCCCACCAACTCATTGTCCCAAATATGTATCTCCAACAAGACATAATGATCAATACTCTTGTGTTGTAATCATGTACATGTGCTCCTACAATCACCAATGTTAGCACACTGTCATTTTATCATCATTTAAAATCATATATACATCCTAATTTCATCATCAAACATCAAATCAATCAAATCAGTCAAACCTTTTTGTCACATCACAAAAAATTAAATTTTGGTGATTCTACCACTTTACATGGTGAATCCACCAATCTACAGGTGATTATATCATTTTACACACAAATATACCACCCATCAAGAATTTTCCACCCATCAAATGATTCTACCATTTGATAGGGTGTTTTCATCAATTTGTGCCCATTTTTGCCATTTTGGCAATCTCGACATGTTTCTTTCAAGTTCACCACTTTTTTGTATAATTATGCTACTTTTCATGTAATTTTTCCACTATGTTATTCCTCCACTTTGTGTGTGATTTTAATGCTTTACGCAAGTTTACACTGTTTTGGAAATTTCATGTACTTTTACATTTCTTTGTTTGGTGTGCGATTTTACTAATTGCTTGATTTTTCAATGATTTCATCGATTTTTGAAGTAATTCCACCAAAATTTTGGTGATTTCACTCATTTCATGGGTGATTACACCATTACAAATTTTTTTCCATGGTGAAATTGCCATTCATGGCACTTCCTACACTAATAAATGTAACCATTTTTTTTCAAAATTAAACCTACTTACCATTGGGCTACTCCCTCATGATCATTGGTACTCTCAAACTCACTCTCCAAGTTGCTTATGGATTGGAATACGTGCCATTCTCTCCAAAGGTCATGAGCAGAAAATCAGAGCTCAAGATTTCTAAGGTTGGAGGGTAAAAATAAATTTATTTCACCCCATGGTCAATTTATAGCCCCAATTCAAATTTTACCCCCATTCCCCCTATGCATCCATTTTTCATTCGGGCCAATCATTCTTCACCCATTTCATCATTTTTCATCCTATTTTCACCAATATTTTTCATTTATTGACCTATTCTACCTCATTTCATATCATCTTCCTCTCGAGGGCCCCATCCATCCATTTTTTTCTCCATTTGACCCTTAAGGGGGCATCCCATCCTCATAATATTCATTTGGGATATCCTTGTGAGCCCATTTTCATTAGTTTTCCTTAAAAACATCACTTCTAACCAATTTCATCTTCTTCGCATCCCTTGAAGTATCTTAATATGCCCATTTATTTTTAGTCTTCTCATTCTTTGAAAATTCATTACTTCACTAGTATCTCGCAACACCCTTTCAAATAGGATCAAAATGTAGACACGTCATTTCTTCCACTTGAGTGTCATCATTATTCATCAAATCACTTTTTCATATTATTATGTGGATTAACATGATTTTATTATGATCATCTAAATTCACCAATTTGATTATTGTTTTTATCATGAATCATGACGATGCATCCCTAATCACATTAATTAACCATATCATATTACTAAAATTATCCATCACATCCCTGATATACTCTTCTCATTTGCATATCACCCTCTAGACAATTAATTCCCTCTTCCATAACCATCTTTAATCCCATAAAAATAACTATCACATTACATTAGTTAATTAATATCTACTAATTAGCTAATCTCATCAATAATGGAAAATTCCATGGAATGCAAATATCCTATTTTTCATAAATCAAATAATCCTATTTTCCATCTCTAACTTGTAATGTCATCCAAGGATCCACTTGGCAATTTAAAAATCATAAACCAAGTCAAAGTTTATTTTCCTACGAAAATTCAATGTAAGGAGAAAAGTGTGCAAGCAAGGTCTATGACATGTTCTTACACACTCAAAATATTGTTAAATGGAGTCTCTTACAAGCTCCAAACTTTCATGAATATATCTATTACATGCTCTTACACACTCCAAGCATGGCATTAATTGAGATGTAGGACATCTTCCCATCCATTGATTTTGATCTTCATCCAACGGTCCATAATCATTCATGAAATATATAAATTGAGGAGTCCTCTCCTCATTCCAACAAGCTTATTTATGAAATGAAGTGTTGCTAATTTGTGAATCAAAGCTTCAACTCAAAATCATAACTCATCTAATCAGTACGTCCTTTTCTCAAGGGGAGGCGTTGATGAATTGTCTACATGTCTATACCCACCTTTAAAACTACATCATAGCCAAGCTCATCCTAATTCATCAAGAGGATATCAAAATTATAACACATTTAATTTTCCAAATGTAATTGCATTCCTTTTTTCTTTCTCAATCCGAGGACACATGCTTAGATTAGTTATATATTTAAATTTTGTTTTGATTTATACTCATGATATTAATCTTTGTTTCATGATGTTACATGTAGGAAATGTCATGCATTAAATATTACTACATGTCATTGATCTTCAAATCCATTATAACATCCTCCTTGGATGACCATGGATTGATGCCATGTATGCCATTCTATATAGACTTCACCAATGCATCAAATACCATCATTATGGTATTGAAGTTACAATTCCTAGTGATCCCTAACCCTTCCAATATTGTAAATTTTTGTGAGGGTAATATAGAAAAATAAATTATTGTCCCATCACAGAAGATGCATATGAGGTGGAAAAATATAAAACATCAAAACCACCAAAGCTTCCAAAATATATCCATCTAGATGATTTACCATCCATATTTGAAAGCCTGCCTACCAAATCCTCAACTTCCAAATTCAAGTTCAAGATCATTGACAAAAGTATGGGAAAATACGAGATCCACCATGCATTTCACATAGGCAAATTATATATTCCTCCAAAAATTCATGGTACACCTACCCCAAACAAGAAGAAATCACAGGTGTCCTATCAATATGGTAATTCCTATTTTTTTAAAGGGAGGCTTCTTTCAGATGAGAAGATTGAGTGTTTAAATGATTCCTAGCTATACAATGATGGCATAGAAACTTGTTTCCAAAAGAATGAGTATCTTATGGTGAAATAAATCATGTGAAACATTATGAACTACAAAGACAAAGGTCTTGGTGTCCATGAACAAGGCATTGTATACCCTATAATTTTTCAAGGAAATAAAGAATATCATGGCATTGGCTACAAACCATCTAGTGGTTATCCATATGGTTACATCATTGAGCATTTTTGGGAGGTCACTACATCATCATTGGACCTATCATATCGAGAATAATCCCCTTGTAAAAATTGGGTGCATACAGCTCCACCTCTATTTGTTTCTATCCCTATCACACCTTTTTCCTCTTAGATTTATCCACTCTATGTTTTTATTTCTCACATCTCCCTTTGTTGTGATTTTCTTTTTGCAAGGTCGACATGGCTCTGTGTGTTTCCTCTTAGATGGATTTGCCTAACATCTCACTATGTGCCACTTGTGTGTGCATTCCTCTTGAGTTTTTAGGCTCTACGCATACCCATACTTAGCCGATCATTTTAACCATAAAGAATTAAGGAATCAAAGAATGAATTATTGCAAGGAATTCAAAGAATCCAACTCAATATTGTTGAAACAAATAAGTTTGGGGCATCTTTCATAAATTCTTCCCTGAACTCCGTAGATATTTTGAATGCAATCTCTATGAGGCCATCAATGACTGCTACTTCTGTGCCCAATCCATTCAAACTAGCAGTTGTTTTGGGAGTGGCTCAAATGGATGATTGAACTTGTAGAGATTCTCAATAGCTTCCTTCACTAGGGTCTTTATTTGGAGCTTTGAGAATCACTATTATAGCTCCTCATTTTTGGTGCTTATTGCCCTATCCATTTCCTCCACCTCTTTTACGAGCTTCATGTGCTCCTATTTATTCCTCATGGTGTATAATTTCTTGGCTAGTGATTTATGTTCTTGCTAGTCTTTATAGAGGCATGCACCTATTATGGCTACCTCCATAGAGAAATTAAAAAACAAATGTTCTAATGCAACTGTGCTCTCATAAAGCTTTTTCAATATGGCTTCTTCAAAAATTTACAATTGCTCGACGAATTCTAACTCGCCTTTCTGTGTCTCCTCTTACACATCATCAGTGCCTACTCCTATATTTATGAATTGATAAATTATTACTTCTATCCTCTTCATCGGCATAGCTTGAGAGATACCTATGCCATCGATTAGGATCGACTGATGCCTTCAACTCATTCACACAATTTTAGATAATTATGCTCCATATCAGCTAACTTATGCTTTGCTGCGTGGAAATGTTATTTTTCCTCCTCCAGCGTGCTTTTTGCTTTCGAGCGCTTCTTCCAATCTTCCTCGACGGCCTCAGATAGTTCGGTGTGCCCATGCTTCATACAGGTTCTATTATTCAACAAATCTTTCCTATTCAATTCCCCAGCTAGTTTCATTAGTGTGCTTCCTACTTTCGCGTTGCTCATATTCACAGGGTTTATGATAACTAAGTCTCGACGTGCGAGGGATTCTCCAGAAGGGCGTATTTGTGTGGGTGATGGGACTTAAAAAAAAATGGCTCTTCGGTGTAATATTCCATGGAAAAGGACACATGCTTGTGTGTTGTTATGGTTGCATGCTTAGGATTCATTGTTTCACATAGATATAACTCTCCTTCATTCATACCTCTTTAGATCTTTGCGTTGATGGAATCCTCTACTTCTACCCCTTCCCATTCATGAGGGGGGGACGGGGTGCGGAGGGGGGTTGTCTTCAACCATGATAGTTTCACCCTGTGTCTCCCCTCTTCGATTTTATTATTATATCTCAGGCCGCATCTGTTCTAATCTTTCACCGACTAGTTATTTGTCTTGGGGCTCTTCCATGGAGTCCATGTCCCTTACATGATGCATGGCTACATCCACTCCTGGTACATCATTGCAACCAAGATTTTAGTGTTCTCCATTTCTACTTCAGGTTTTTCTTTCGCGCTTGGCCCTGGTTTTGTGTGACATTATTTCTACCCTTTGTGCTTATTTTTCTAGTACAGGGGGAGTCTTGTGTTAGTTTCTATAACCCAACAACAGGGTAATTCCACAATAATTCACAGACATAAATCTGATTTATAATGATTAATACAATTGGATTAATTAACAACTAATAACAGCAGAAGCAAAAATAACAATAAGCCAATACAAAAAAAAGACAATAACACAGATATACCCAGGAAACCCCAATGCGGGGAAAACCCTGCAAATGTTGGATCTTTTATTCAGCCTTAACAGCAAACTTCTCTTTTGCAAGAATACCATTTATAAGTTTGCTACAACAATCTTACTTTTATAGAGAGCCTCGCTGCTTTCCTTAGCTTGCAAGAAAAGAAGCTTTCCTTAGCATGCAAGAAAAAGAAGCTTTCCTTGCTTTCTTTGGCTTTTCTATTTTTACACATAAAATCACACTAAGATTTATCTCATCCTTACAAACTCAAAAACATTCTAGAAACTATTGTTGCTGAAAATCCAACTCGAATTGTTTTAAAGCATATCTAATCTTGAGTTGCTTTAAAACAATTCCACATTCCACCTTTTGAGCTACAAAAATCAACACTCCCTCTTAGCGAGGAAGGTGTTCTACACCACACCCAACTTGCCCCTGAAGAATTCAAACTTGCTCTTCATCAAGGCCTTCGTCAGGATATCTGCAATTTGTTCATCCATAGGAATGTAATTGAGCTTCACTATCCCCTTCTCCACACAATCTTCACCCTGCACGTCTGCAACGGATCGGGGTGAAGATTGTGTGAAGAAGGGGATAGTGAAGCTCAATTACATTCCTACGGATGAACAAATTGCAGATATCCTGACGAAGGCCTTGATGAAGAGCAAGTTTGAATTCTTCAGGGGCAAGTTGGGTGTGGTGCAGAACACCTTCCTCGCTAAGAGGGAGTGTTAATTTTTGTAGCTCGAAAGGTGGAATGTGGAATTGTTTTAAAGCAACTCAAGATTAAATATGCTTTAAAACAATTCGAGTTAGATTTTCAGCAACAATAGTTTCTCGAATGTTTTTGAGTTTGTAAGGATGAGATAAATCCTAGTGTGATTTTATGTGTAAAAATAGAAAAGCCAAAGAAGGCAAGGAAAGCTTTTTTTTCTTGCATGCTAAGGAAAGTTTCTTTTTCTTGCATGCTAAGGACAGCTTCTTTTCTTGCAAGCTAAGTAAAGCAGCGAGGCTCTCTATAAAAGTAAGATTGTTGTAGCAAACTTACACATGGTATTCTTGCAAAAGAGAAGTTTGTTGTTAAGGCTAAATAGAAGATCCAACATTTGCAGGCTTTTCCCTGCATTGGGCTTTTTTGGGTATATCTGTGTTATTGTACATTTGGGGAAATAATGATAACAGGAGACCGTCCATGCGGAGCGATGAGGCAGACATGCCGTCAAGGTCCAATGGGGTGGACAATTGGGCTATCTCCAAGAAATTGGCCTCATCGACCCTGTTGAGCCCTGAATATGTGGCATCACGAGCGGATGGCGTGGATGACTGGGGCGCATCTAAGTTGCCATCCTCCCAGGGGAGACCTGATTATGTGGTGTCACGGGTAGATGGCTAGGATGACTAGGGTGCTGGCAGAAAGCCATCCACCAATCCGTTTAGGTGTATTTATGCTGGGACATGGGCGAATGAGGCAGAGGAGTGAAGGTGCTCATCGGGGAGATTAGACAAAGAAGGGTCAAGATGGGGCCCTTGCACACCCAGCAGGGGTGGCATTGGTAAGGGGTATTTAATGTGTAAAACTAGAAAAGCCAAAGAAAGCAAGGAAAGCTTCTTTTTCTTGCATGCTAAGGAAAGCTTCTTTTGCTTGTCCTTATTTTTCTTATTCGGACATTGACTGGCATAGTGACCCATCTGATGACAGCAAAAACATTTAATCTTGCTCAGATCTTTCTTCTTCCAAGAGTGGGAAGAAGAAAGATTTGAGCAAGATTAAATGTTTTTGTTGTCATCAGATGGGTCACTATTCTAGTCAATGTCCGAATAAGAAAAATAAGGACAAGCAAAAGAAGCTTTCCTTAGCATGCAAGAAAAATAAGCTTTCCTTGCTTTATTTGGCTTTTCTATTTTTACACATAAAATCACACTAGGATTTATCTCATCCTTACAAACTCAAAAACATTCTAGAAACTATTGTTGCTGAAAATTCAACTCGAATTGTTTTAAAGCATATCTAATCTTGAGTTGCTTTAAAACAATTCCACATTCCACCTTTCAAGCTACAAAAATCAACATCTTGCACTATCTCTTCCACTACAAGCCCTTGCTCACCCACGCATGAGGAATCTTGAGTTGCCTTTTCTTCAAATAGCCCCTTTTCTGGTTGTTGTTCCTTCTCTCATGGGGGGTTGGTGCTTCTAACCTTATATCAGGTTTCACCTGTGGCTCTGGCCTTGGTGTCTCTTACATGACTTCCTTTGCATCTATCACCCCAGACTAAGATAAGGTGTCCTAGTCGGTTGCTTTCACTGTTGTATTTGCTTCTTTAGGGGATGTTGTCTGAATCGGTATCCTCCAAACCTTATGGTGTAGGAGTGGGTGACCTTGTTTCTCTTTTTATCACTGTTCTCTTCTTCTTTCAGAGGTTCCTCTTTGGATTCTGTTTCCTCTAAGCTTACTTGCACATGTGATGGAAAACTTACCTCCTTTTTCTTTAATTTCCTCTTCTTGGAGGTGGAGGCGCATGAATCTATTGGCTTCTTCCCTTTCTTGATCATGTTGTCTGGATCTGTCTCTTCAGACTCTTCCCGAAATGGAGAGAGTGGCTCTAACTCTTTCTTCTTTGTCTTCTTATTCTTGGAAGGGGAAGCTTAGGAATTGTTTACCTTTGTCTCAGGTGGCAAGTTTATTCCTCGCCCTTGCACATCGATGCCAATAAACTATTTCTTGAGATTCAGATAGTAGAACAGCGTATGTGAGCGGTTTCTCATGGTAACAATTTGGATTGGGCTAATGAGACACCCACTACTATCTGCCTCGTCTTCCTCCTTCATCGTGGCCTTGTTATGACATACATACTTTGCGTGGAGGGTATGGATGTCCACATTGATCCTTTGCACATCGATTCTTATTTTCTTGGCATTATTAATGCCATTGACTCATTCAACAAAATAATGCATTATGAAACCATAGGGAAAATCCAGCCCGGCCAGTTGGATCTTCACCAATGAATAGTGTTATATTATGGTGAACTGCACATAATACTTCACCAGTGTAAGAAGCATTGTTGGCATGAACCATTCTTATCCTATGGTCTCCTTTTAAGTGTGTGAACCATTGATCAACTCTAGCATTATACCTTGGGGTGACTATCCTATGTAAAGTATATATGTGGTACCTAAATGCCAAGGACTTATCATGCAAAGGGTACATCCATTAGGTTGTTTGGGTTCCTTTAAGTATGCAAATATCATCAAATAACATCAAAATTAGGATTGTGCCAAATTTAAATTTCTTCCAAGTTCTATGCACTTTCTTCACACTTTCAATAAGTGTGTTTGATTATAACTTGGATATATTAAATAAGGATCCCTTGGCCATTTCATACACGATATATAGGATGTTCTTGTTAATCTCTCCTCAATGCCCTAATCTAACCAGCTTGGTGTTGACTAAATGCACTATAACTCTAGTGGCTCTATCTTTTATGTTGAAAATAGGGAAAGTAAACCCTCCATTCTTATAATGAAGTTCTCTGGGTACACACTAATTATCCTTGATATTTGCCAACACCTCTTTGATGTCTCTGCCTAACTAGGCTAATCCAATTACGTTGTGGATTTGGGTCATTGTGATCTTCATCCTCCATCTCGCAAAGTAGAATCTATCTTCGTAGATGTGTGAAATTTAAAAACACACATCTTTAGCGTTTCCTAAAAATGGAAGCTCATAGAGTTGGAAAACCCCAACTATCTCCAGTAATCGCCTGAGAGAATCATCAAAAATAGGATTCCCATCACAGGTTTTATCTTGGAATTATTCCTCAGCTTCATTGCTTTCAGTGTGGTGGTTAAATTCATCCACCTTGAATTTTTATATCTTGGATTCCCACTCTTCTATGTGTGCCATGATCTCAGGGTACAACATCACTAAGAAGCTCATCCTTACTAGCCTTTGTCCACTGCTTGTCTATGGAGTGCTTGGGGAGACATCCTTTCCCTTGCTCTTAGGTGTACTCTTCCCTTTCTTCATATTCATGCTTGATGAATCTACCATGATTTCTACTTCTTCTTTGATGATGGTAGAGGGCCCCTAAAACTATGTGTTGCTTGGTGCCTCTTCCTTGACATAATCTAGTCCACTTTCTAGTTCCCTTTCCTAGACCAAGCACCTATAACTTCTATATTTTAGGGGTGCTATGATTGTGGATGCCTTCTTACTCTTTTTAGTCATTGCCCTCAATCCCCTTTGGTTTACCTTCAACTTCCCTACTTGGTCGTATCCTCAAATTTTTGTTGTTGTGTGCTTATATATACATCTAAAAAAACCTCACTCCTCCATCATGACTAATTTCATCCTCAGTCCATACTAAATCCTCATATTAATCGCTTTTATACCATTGTCCTCACATATCTTTTATGTCCCCTTAACATTTTCGTCAACTAACTCAACCTTATTCTCCCCAAATCATCATTTGCATCCATTAATCCTATACTTAGCATCCCACTTAACCACTAATCATGCTTCCACAATTATTAAATAATTTAAAATTCCTCGCTACCTACCCTCACCTACTCCCACTAACACTCCTACAAATCACAACACTAATCTAAAAATAATCTTCATTTATTATCTCAACCTCCATCTATAATCCCCTAGCACATCTCAAGAATCCTCTAATCCTTCTTGAGCCACTCCTCAACCCTCTCTAGATATTTCTAGGAATTTTTAATTCCTATTCACAACCACCCAATCTTCTCATTCAATATTAACCATTGATCTTAATCGCACATGGCTAAACCCTAGCCCTTCATTTCATACTTTGTGCACTTACCCATACGATATAGAATTATTAGATAAGAAGAAATCTAGAGGATGAATACTATTAGACATTTCATTTTTACAAGCCATTTTAAATTTGTTGACCCAAAATAAAACAAATATGACAAACACCAATCCTATTACTAACAAATAATCATTCATACAAAGAAAGAAAGGATATTAATAAGTGTGGCTAAGCAAGGTGTGTTTGATTTTTAGGATTTTAAATATTATGATTCCAAGTGTAGATAATGAACATTGACTAACAAGAAATTAACTACAGAATATTCCACCATCTTGTAGTCGCACTATCCCATGTCTAAGGTACGCTAAGAGTATCTTTTGAGAGATATCTATTTAATGCTGGACTACAAGAACAAATGATTGAAAGACTTCTTAAGGTTGAAAATCAAAACCTAGGTAATTTTGATATACTATGAGGTATGTGAATATATATATATATATATATATATATATATATATATATATATATATATATATATATATATATATATATATATACTCGAGTATTACTCCTCACACCATAGCTCAAGTTAAATTAGAAACCATTTTGTACAGAATGACAACTCCTATGACTTTTAAAATTGCAAGAACATAATTTCTAGGAATAAAGAAAAGAAAGAAAAAAATTGAAAGCCAAAAAAAACAAAGATTTTGTTTATAAAAATAAGGAATTCAGTCTAAAACCACTAGGTTGAAGATAAATACTAGAGTAATGCTTAGTCAAATCCAATTAAGTATAATCTGATTTCTCTTTAGTGTATGGGAATCATGAATTTTTAAACCTTAGAATTTAAAAAAAACAATGCTTGAAAAAAAATACGAGTTCACCTATTTTTTTAAAATATTTTTTATTTCACAAATAAAATATTGTCTAATAGGTGTAAAACTTGAAAGAGATCAAAATGCTAAAAATATAAAATTATTAACAATTCTAATTTACAACTTGTTAAGTTTAGAAATATACTATTTTTAGAAAACATAAAGAATAAAGATACTTAGTTCAGATCAAGGACTTTGATTGACTATTTTGAATATTTGACAATGTGAATTAAAAAATAGGACTCTGACTATGGATGATCAAAAACAAAATTTGAAACCGCATTTGGATAACTCCACTCTCTTTGTACAACAATGAAGGTCAATAATATATGTTGACTGTGGACTTGTCTGAGTTGACTTTGACTAATGTTTGATAGTGAAAATTAGAGTGAGGTATAATTATGATCTTTCAAGATCAAAAGCATAATTTGACAATCTTGATGGATATGATAGTGATCTTTAGACAAAAACATAGGTCGGTTGTGTCATTTCACTGTGGACTTGTCCATGTTGACTGTGATGAACTATTTCACCCTCTACAGTTATTTTGACTGAGATTGTTGATGCACTTCTATAGCTGAAATATCACATGAAGTTACCTACAAAAAAAATCTTTAGTCCCTGCACACAACCAAATTGCTATCAAAGAGGAAGTTTTAGGTAAAAGGAATTGAGTTGGACCAACCTTGGTTAATCCCCATTGAATGACCAAGTGTTGTAGTACATTCAATTTTTATATAAATTTTACCTTTCATATTCATAGTCAATGTTTTGTTGAATTCCACTATCATATAATCAAAACAATTAAACATGGATCAACTCTAAGTATATTTTTTCTTAGTATTTTCTAAAAATAACATATTTCTATACTGAGTAGGATGCAAATTAGAATTGATAATAATTTTATATTTTTAACATTCGAATCTCTTTCAAATTTTACATTTATTAGACAACACTTTAATTTTTAAATAAAAAAATAAGGTAAAATATATTGGTTAATCCCATGTGAAAGAGACATGAAATATCATGCAGAGATGTCTACAAATCAAATATTTAGTTCCTACACAAACCAAATTGATAGAAAATAGGGGGTGTCGAGTAAAAGGATTTGATTTAGACTGATATTGGTCAATCCTCATTGAATGATCATGCATTGCCCTACATTGTCAATATTTCAAAGAGGGCTCAAATTCAAATGTTGTTTTCCACTAACATGTGTCAAATTGTGAATGCAAGTCTAGACGCTCCTTCTCCTATTTGACATTTTGCACAAACATGCAAATGTGAATTCAATTTTTTTAATATTTTAATCTAACTCCAACAATTTTATCTAGATAAAACATATAATCTTTGTATAGATTTACCCTTCATAATTCATAATTTAGTATTTTGTTGATTTCTACTGTGAGACATCCAAAACATTCAACCAGGGATTGAAACCAAGCTAAATACATTTGGTCTTAGTATTTTTAAAAATAACATATTTCTATACTTAGCAAGCTGTAAAATATAATTTTTAATAATTGTATATTTTTAACATTATGATCTCATTTAATTTTTACCTATTAGACAACATTTTAATTTTTAAATGAAAATTAAAGTAAAATATAATGGTGAATTCAATGTGAAATATCATGCTAAGATATATGCAAATCAAAATCCTAGTTCTTGCACAAATATTAAATTGATATCAAATATGGAGTGTCAGGTAAAAAAGATTGAGTTGGACTAACCTTGGTCAATCTCTGTTGCATGACACACACTGTTAGTTACATTGTCAATATTCTGAAGCGGACTCAAAATCAAATGTAATTATCTCACTAATATATATGTGTGAAATTGTAAATGCAAATTTAGATGCTCCATTTTACCATTGGCACAAACATTATGTAAATTCAGTCTTTGCAAACTTTGAATCTAACTTCAACAATTCTATAGATAATATATGTCATCCTTACATAGCTTTTGAAAGTGTGGAGTGTCGTCTAAAATGTTTTAGAGTAGATTTATATTTATAGTTATTTTGAATTCGAATAAAGAGACCCATTGACGAGTAAAATTCAACTCAAAAATAATCAAACAGATAAAAATAAGATTCAAACAAAACATGACTTGAAAAAAACTCTATAAATTATCCCTGAACAATTTCACTTCTTAAAAACAAGTTTGTGGGTTTGGACATGTCTAGAAACAATGAACTTCTTTGAAAAGATACAATACTAAAATTGAGGATCCCCATAACAAATTTAAAAGATCAATAACAATAAACAAAACATATAAACTATATAAAAAAAACTCAAATTAATATACCAATAAATAAACTCTATTCATTTACAATTTTATATATATATATATATATATATATATATATATATAATAATAATTAAAAAAAATATATATTAAATATAAATTTACACCAAATTTAAATGTCTATAAAGTCCCACCAAATCAATATTGACTATATGATCTTACAAAATCATTGCCCCATCTAATTCTTTTATGTTTTCATTAATTTAATTAAAAAATAATTTAAACAATATAAAAAATATTTAACAAATTAATGGTAATGCAAAATAACACCATGATAAATACTAACCACTTCATAACAACTATGTCATATAAGATCCATTAATTCATTTATGATTTTATTATAACATAACACTTTTTAAACAATGTTGGACTTTCCATTATCATTTGATTTTTTTCTAGCATTTGATGGTATTGTGCTAAATGATTGACTCCATGGTTTATAATATTACATTAGGTTAGTTTAAAAGTGACATGGTTTACATGTAAGATTAAGAATTGGAACCAAAATAAAAAAATCAATATTTAATAATAAAAAATAAAATTATCTAAATATTCCCCGCTAACAAGGTTATGAAGGTGGATTAAACAAATATCAAATGGAGCCCATTTGCATTGCATTGGCACAAATGAAATGTAGATGGCACGGAAAATCTCTTAAATGAGTTAACAAAATGTTATGTTATTTTGACAAAATGCTTCCTAATTCTTAATATTTCATGATAAAAATACTTTTGAAGTAAAATTGTCATTATATGATTATATATATATATATATATATATATATATATATATATATATATATATATATATATTGATTTTCTAAGTCTTATGGGTATGTATCATCCCATTTTTGATTATTTTGAAAGAAGAAGGATTGTTTTCAAGATCGGGACTTCTTATAGTACAATCATGGTAAGTTTTATCCTCTTTATATCTCCTCTCAACTTCTTTCTATTTTTCATGATTGTGAAGCTCCTTCTAGAAGGAGAAGTTATTGTAGGGAGTGTTAAATCTCTTTCATTAAGTAGAGTTTTTGAAGGCAACAACAATTCTTATTCCATCCCTGACTCTTACACAATAGAATTGTTAGGTTGTGGAGCTAAAAGCTTCAATTATGCAGATGAAGAGAAGGTTGCTAAAGTTCTATAAGAATCGGTGTCGACAGTATGACCGACGTCAGTCAGGATGAATGCAAAAGGCAACCGAAATCGGTAGGTAGTCGACCGACGTCGATCAGCACCAGTTAGACAGGGACCGATGTCTGTCGCCTGTGTGTTCCAGAACTGTTCGTTGCACGAACAGTTAGTTGAGTGAACAAAGAGTTTGCATGTAAAGACCAGTTAGAGTCTTGAGCTGCGTGGATATTCATTCCACATTAAGAGTCTAAGTTATTGTTTAAGTCAGGGATCTATTTATAGACCCATTGGCATGTATTGTATAGTATGAGATAGAAAGGAAGGCAAGGAAGTTCCTTCCATTGTAAGATCATTGAGTTGCAGGTTGTTGCAAGCTCATAGGAGATCTACATGTGTGAGTATGGTCTGTTGAATTGCAGGTTGCAGGTTCATGGGAGATCAACTTGAAGTGCTATAGAGTGCTTGGTGTACTGGCAGGGTTATTACTGAATGGTTGGAGAGGTGAACACCAATTCTGTGTGTGAGTTGGTTGTTGGGACCGTTTTTGGTAGGAGAGTGTTTTGAAGAAGAATTACTGTACACTTGAGGTGTGGCAATCCTCTGTAAGGTGGAAGAGTGTGGCGGCTCTTTATTGTATTATTTTCTTTAAAGTGTTAATACAAGATAGTGTATTGTCTCTCATATTCTGTGCTATTGGTGAATTCTAGTTACTTGTGTTTCTGGTTATTTTCGCATATTTAATTGCTTATATTTGGTAATCATATTGTGCTCTTTTTGAGGAGCAAGATCCTAACAAGGAGGGATCAGAACAGGTGTGTTTGTTCTTGGATTCCCCTTCAATTGGTATTAGAGCATGTTTGTTGTTCTAGTTACCTGACAAGAATGAGGTGGCCTCCACCGTTTCTCAATCTTGTCCAAAATCAAGAATTGATATGAGAGCTTATTCGAAAAGGAAAGGACGAAGATTGAAAGTTGAAAAGCTCAGAGTAGAAGCAAAGATCTTAGTAAAGGATGATGATCAATGGTCATTGGAAGAGCTTCTTTCTCTTCGAGGGACGAGGATGGCCTCTACTTGTGGTTAGCTCTTTTCTCCTTGCTTGTAGTCTTTGAAATTTTGGAATAAGTTTATCATACTTAATTTTTTTCCTTGGGTTATGCTAATTTGTTGTTTTTAAATTGTTGTTCTTTTGTTATTAATCAACATTGTTGTCTTCTTGTTTCTTTATTTTCCCTTTTGGGTGTTTTTTTTGGGTGGTTAGATCTTCCCTTTATGTGCGTTGTTTCTCTTTGATATTGTTTGGTCTTTTAGATCTTTAGGGACTGAGCACTTATATTGTGTCTTTGAATCAGTTATCAACCTCAGTCAAATGATGTGTAAGAGAAAGGGCTCCTCTCAAAACCCTACTATTACCATTACCAAAAATAATATGAGTTTTTGAAGAATGTTGCGAAGGATATCAATTTTATTGAGATTCTGTAAAATTTTAAAAATACAAGTAAAGTTTACAAAACATTAAAACTGAAGATTAAAGTCGTAATTTTAAAATTTATCTAAATTTTAAAAATGTGAACAAATATTTTTAAAATTTTAAATAAAAATGTGATCATGAAATCAAAATCCACACAAATAATTTACTAAATCTGGTTTCACAATTACAAAAATATCTCTATTCTTTTATAAATATCTATAATGTCTATATAGTTTAAAAGACTAATATTTGTTCCCCATGATTTTATAAGTTTCGTTCACTTTTTTATTTAAATTTAGTTTGAGTTATTTGTTTCTTATATCAATTCTAAATTAAATATACATTAGATATTCTCATTAAACACTCATTCATTATTTATTATAAAATAATATTATTTTATATAATTAAAATTTATTTTATTATTTTAAATTTAAATAAATTTATTTTCGTATTTATAAAGAAATATATTGTATATTAATATAAAACTCAATTCTCTATAAAATTAATATATAACTTTAGGCATAATTATGAACATAAAAAACTCAATTATTTATAAAATAAAAATCTAAAAATTACTATATAATTTAATATATAATTATACACATTAAATTAGTATATAAACATGTATCTTACATCTATTTATGTTATAAACTAATATATATCTTAAAAGTTAATCTATTTCTATTAGAAATCTAATTTTATATAAACAAACTGAAGAATGATTTATATATATATATAAGAATTTATATATATATATATATATATATAGATATATAGATATATATCTTAGCTATAAGAATATGTGATGAAATTAGTGTGTTTTAAGATCATAACTTGGAAAAAAAAGAGGAGAAAATATTCTGAAACAGTTAAAAAAGAAAACGCAATTCCAGATTATTCACCTGAAATGAATTCGACAGTAACAATTGAATAAGTGAGAAAATAATCCTAAATAAATAAATAAATAATATATAATAATCAAATTAACCTTTGAGTTTAGTGGTTAAGTATGTAAAATAAAAGAGAGTTTAAAGTGGTAAAAAATACCCTGTTGAGAGGAGTTCTCAAAAAACACATAGTTAAGTAGTCATATCTAAATGAAAAGATTATCCAGACGAGATAAACTATCAAAAATTAAAACTCTAATATAATTCTGCAATGAAAATATTGTTTTCACTGAGCGAATTCTTTTATTGTAAGTAGCTCTGTAAACTCTGAATGTCCATATACTAAACTCCATGTCTCGCAATATCAAATACACGATCCAGGTTTATCTTCACAGGTTTAGTTCTTTACAGAGTAGAATTTTGGCACCACAGTCATAACCAAAATAAATATGGCGGCCAGAAGAGAGACAAGATACCATAGCTTTGAGCAATGCTCTTCCTCGAAATAGTTTATCGACACCCTCTATAGACTCTCGTGATCTTCTCTAACCTTGTTCAAAACATGTGTAAACGGATAATCTTTGTGAACAGAGATAATTGAATATGCCAGCTGTTTCTCATCATTTCTCGTCAAACTTATTATGGCTTTCTGCTTTCTCAAGAGTGCCACATCTTCCTTGCAGTCAATTAAACAATCCATTAAATGGACGCTGCAAAATTTTTAATGCTTGAGTCTCTTTCCATCTTCGAGACTCTTCAAAGGCCATCAAATTCATGAGGAGTACGTCTGTGTTATTGTCAACAATGATTTGAGGGAGGAAAAATGTGCTACTTCTCGATACATCAGCGCTTGCCTGAAATTTGTTCCAGCTTTTTCTAACGTTTCAACTGAGGGGAAAGACGCATTATATCTTGCTTATGATCCAGCCATTCAATGGCCACGTTCATAGCCTTCTCAATCTTCAATATGTCTGTCGAATGCATATAAATATTTTCTATATAGATTTTTAAACACTGGGTCGATTAACGCTTGCTTTTTTAACTCTTGTTGGTCATAAAAAATGATTACAACCTTCCACCATCCCCTGTAATAACAATAAGACCTTATGGTTGCCTTTAAACTTAGTCCAATAAACATCTAAACTACCATTGTTTTACTTTAATCTCAATTAAATAAGAGTATATCTTTTTAAAAATTAAACAAAAGGCCCAACAAATAAGTTGCTTATGCTGTTCATTTGCTTCTAATATGCTTATATGGAAAGATACGTATTCTTTTATCATTCACTCCCTAATACGTTTCACAAGCTTTTGTTTTTCTTATTTTGTTTTTGTTTTATATATATATTTTAATTTATTTGTATTTTAGAAAAAATATATCTTTATTAATAATATAATGTATATATTGTTAATCTTATAGAAATGAATAGACATTATATTTTGAAATATCATATCAATTTTAAGATCAAGAAAGATTATTTAATTAATTTTACAAAGTTAAATATAAATATTTACAATAAAATGTCTTGTCAATAAAGAAAGGACATAAACAAAAATAACAAAATAAAAACTTAGCTGAAAAAGCAAAGAAAAATGCTATGCTACAGGGACAACAATCTATAAAAATAGGAATCGGGGGATTATCTGGTTTGATACGTTAGCACCTCCAACCACTTATAGCAAGAGGATTTGTAGTGTCAAGTGAAGGATCCCAACGATCACTCATATTTTATTTATTTTCCTCCTCTGTATTATCCTACCTACTTGGTGAAACAACAAAATATTTTCCCTTACTAGACTATCCCCCAAAATATAAGGGTCTATATAAGTAAAACCACCACTACCACCACCATGTGAATTGTGAGTTGGTTAAGAAAATGCATGCGTGGGGAACCATTGTTGCACCTGCTATAAGAATGGGGCCTAATTTTATTGCAAAGCCACATGCCCGAGGGAGGGACTGGTGGTGAAGTGAGTCAAAAGAGACTTGACTAATATCATATGGGGCACTCCTCTAGTAATCCAGTAGAGTCTAGAGGTGCTTCACATCTAAACATACCTTTTTTTAATCTACACTTGGATATGTAACATAACATTAGAGAGCACTTGAACTCTAATAGTAACAAAAAAAAACTGTACTATCATAATATGTGTGAAATTTTTATTATTTATTTCTTTTTATAAATGAATAAGAATCTCAGAATAAAAAATATATACAAAATTTGTGTAAATTTTGCAAGAATCATGGTTGAGTCCCTTAGAAACATTATATTTCAAGAAAACATATCTGGATGGAATGGTTTAAGGAGAGTATGCTTGTATAACCAAGAAAACTAAGCATACTTTTTGAACCAAAAAGTATGCTTTAAAGATTCTGAGTATTGGAAAACTATGCATGTAGGTTAAGCCATACCTATATGAACCAAACGATTCTCAATCAGGCAGATCTTGCTAAATGATGCACTAAAGGAAGTGAGCTTTCTTGGGCTCAATATTGGCTGCTCAAACACTAGAATACCTAAGTTTTCACATTTTCTTAGAGGAGTTAACTTTCCAACAATCATTCAAAACACCCACATGAATATGTCAAGGAGAAAGGAATTGATAACCTAACCAAGGTTTGTATTGGTTAAAATGGGTTTCTATAAGCCATTTCCAACTTGTCTACCCTCTATAAAGTGATTGAACCCCAATTTTATGTATATGCACATCAAGTATAGAATTTTGCACTTGTATAATTGATTCATGGTCACTAGCCCAAAGCTGAAATTTGTCACATAAAAAATACCATGTAATCTAGTCCCTGGAGTGCTTACCAAAAAATATAATATATGACTTTAATGACCTTTATAAAAAGCCATAGAATTTTAACCTAACAGACTAAAACAAAAGAAATACATGGATATTAAGATAAAACTAAAGACCACTATAGAGATTGTGAATTTATAGAAATCCTAGTTATGAAGTCTTCTTCATCCCAACTCTTGAATGAGGATCAAGCATTTCCCATGCTTTCTAAATATTTTAGCAATAAAAGTGCCAACAATTTTAATATGAACTTGTGTGAGAATAAGAGATTGAAAATTTAAACCATTCCAAGACTATTTACCCATATGGTAGCTTTGGGTAATATATGTCCTAAGAATAAGTTTTCAAGATCATTCACCTTCCATTGCATGAATGATCCACTTAGGACAAAGGGTATGACCTTCCAGGTGGATCCATGTACCGTTATATTTTTGAAAGTCTTCAAATTCTGGTCAAATCATTTGCACATCATAGAATTCATTGAGAGCTTTCTAGCACTTCTTCTGGAATGAAAAATGGAGTCCGGATGCTCAAGATATAGCTAGTTGAAGAAATCTTGTGACAGGAGAATAAAGGGGTGTTGAAAGTGACATGGTACTATTTAATATGCCAAGTGGACCAATAACCATTTGACACATGGCAAAAATGTGTTTTTATTCACATGTTATTTATTGTATTTTCAAACATTTATCACTTTTAAATAAGGTTCCAAAGACCAACATTCACCAGCTGCCACATGGCCACAAAATCATGCCATGACCAAGTCTAACGGCGGCCTAAGCTAGCGCCTAAGTCTTGGCATTTGAAAAGGGACCAAATTATCTATTTTAAGCATTGAAAACTGTCATACCCAACACATGTGGGATAAAGAAGAGTAAAATGTGCCCAAGGAGGAAGACCGATGGTTCCCAAGCACCTAAAAAGGAGGTCATCAGTTTTGAACCCTGCACCTTTAGCGCAAAAGGATTAGGATTTGACCACTTGAGCTATGGAGGTTGAATTACTATAAGAGGAATGAAATTTTACTTGAAGAACAACAAGAAGCTGACTGTGTAAAGAGATTTAAGAAGGTTAGAGTCTTATTATTGCTTTGTACGGCCTTGGGCCATTATTTTCAGGTCTGAGAGATATATTTATAGGAAAGCAGAGATCAGAGAAGTTGAATTGAAGATTTGTATTGATTTTGGAAGCCATTTGTTGCACAAAATTAATGAGAACGGTCCTCACTTCGAATGGACCCGGAGATGTAGGCTATTGAAGCCGAACTCCGTTATCAATTTGCTGGTGAATTTTTTAAATTTCTCTTATTATTATTTAAATTTTGATCTTCATTTAACATCTAGTTTTAATTTCTTTATACAAAATTAAACAAAAAATTGATAAATTGAAGGATCTCTTAAACATGAAAAAGTGTTCTTCAGATGTACGACACTCGTATTTTTTGTTTACAGATCAATTTTGATATCCAAAATATCTAACCCTTATATTTCTTCAAGTATACAGTGAAACCTTAGGCTATCTTATGAACCCCTTTATAACCTTTGTATTTGGCCAAATAAAAATAACTGAAAAGTGTATTAATTTTAGCATAAACAACCTTGGAAAGAGCTTAACAATAGGAGTAATAGATATGAGTAGAATTCAACACTTTAGATTAGATCTGAAATTTTCATACTAGGAAGAGTAGTTTGGTGACCCAATACCCATTTTTTTCTCCATTCTTTTCACCACATAATTCCAAAGGTTTGTTGGGTACCTAGCTTGGAAAGAAAAATAGATGCCCATATATTTAATTTGTTCTCTTAGTTGTATCCAATATTACTTATATTGATGCAACCAACTTGGTAGGAGTCATAAAATATTGACCATTAACTATATGCTTCTGATAATGGGGGAGGGATATACTTTAAATCAAACTTCTCAATGTATAGTTAACTACCAGATAACTAAAACCTTCAACAACCAAATCATAGAGAGAGGGATCAAGTGGAAACCATTGACAAATGGATCTAAAAAAGTTGAATGGATTTGAGTGAACAACACTAATGGTGATACAAACACCAACTTATTGGAAATCATGTTCACAGTTTTAATAAATCTGAACCCAAATTACAATCCTTGTAACATGGAAAGAATAAAATTCCACTTGATCCTATCATAAGCATTTTCAAAGTCTATTTTGATGAATAATTCCTTTTGCTGTGAGGAATAGGTCGATTCCATTCCTTCACAGAAAACTATAATAATGTATAGGATGGATCTATTGTGATTAAATCTAGTTTTCTCAAGATGGATAATAGTAAGACGCAATGAACCCAAAGATTGAGAGTTATAAAAATGATTTTTTAGGATACATTAAGGAGGTTAATTAGCATCTAGTTGGTAATAAGTTTTGGGTCCCCGAATTTGGGAATAAACTTAATATTGAGTTAGTTGATAAATTTACAAAGTGTGTTGGTTTAAACAACTTCAAGGTAGACTTTGTGGAGATTTGGACCAACAATATCCCATAGCACTTGGTAAAACTCAAAGGGAAACCCATTGAGGCCATGTGAATCATGAAAAACTATGTACATAACGGCCTCTTTTAGATAATAATTGCAGAGAAGATGATGACAAGATAAACACTGTCCCTCAGCGAGTTTGCATGGAGCAACTTACACACATTTCATAAGAGCATTTTCACGCATACATGTGGAAAACTAATCAACAAACACATTATGGTAGTGATAAACTAAGGTTCACAAAATATCTAATAGATGGGTGATACACATGTTGGTATCTTTGATAGATTTCACATTGTGGAAAACTAATCAACAAACACATTATGGTAGTGATAAACTAAGGCTCACAAAATATCTAGTAGATGGGTGATACACATGTTGGTATCTTTGATAGATTTCACATGATCTGCCAATTTCTTGGAAAGAAGGAGAGAAAAAAATTCTTTAGACGTTCTATCTCCAATTTTTTAACTACTGCATACAAACTTGAATGTGAGCTCCCTGAGCTTGATAATTTCCTTCCACAATGAGTTTGGGTCACCATAAGATAGATTATTTTTTATAAATACTCATTGAAAGGAAAAATCTTGGTCTTACAAAATCCTAATATATTCACAGTATGAGGCATTGTGAGCTTTGCGATGAAACTCAACTACTTGTTTACCATAAATGCAAAAAACAGAAATATCAATCCAATTAATGATGAATTCTCACTAGACTCTATCCTTATAAATCTCTAAGAGGCCGAATGTATAAATTCCAAAATCTAATAAAGTGTTTCTTAGTCCATGATTAATGTAGATGACCAATGTTGGGATAAAATTGTAACTAAACATCCTTGATTTGGGGAGATAACTACTCAATTTCAAATTTGATGGGAAGGCGGTTTGATAACAAAGCTTATGGAATGACACTAACAATGCAATCAATATTATTGGCAAAGGTAAACATATTCCTCTCTACAAATAAAGTTATTGGCAAAGGTGAAGATAATTTCTTTCTACAAATAAGGTTCTATCAAGTCTTTTTGCCATGCAATGGCCACCTTGTCTAAAATTGGACCATGTGAATCGAAAGAAGTGGCAAGGAGGCATCGATGGTGGTTGGGATTTGAAAACCCAAGATTTTTACACATGTAAAACCATGCCTCTAACATCAACGCAACATTATGTCCAAAAGAGCTTTCTTCATCTTCTAGAGATTCAATCATATTAAAATTTTCATAGAGGATCTAATTGTCATCAGGGAATGTTTTAGTAATCCATCACCAAAACACTGTCTTTTCAAAAGCATCATTGGAGGCGTAAATGTTAGAAATTTCAAGGGATTATTCATTAAAATTAAAGAGGGTCCACACTAACCAATTTGTGGGGTACTATCCCAAAGGTGTTAAATAATGGGTAGTAAATGTCACTCCTTCATTTGGAAAATAACCCTTGTTGAAATTGATCTGGTGAAGAATTTGAGAGAAAATTCAATTTTTTTAACTTCTTGCAAATATAATATCTTCGTTTTAGCAAAATATTGACAAGTGTCCCTTACAATGAATATTCAAGACATGTCTTACTGAACTTGTACATTCCATGAGTACACTAATATTGGGAAACATTTAAATTCATATTAAACAAATTGCAATACATTACTAAATTTAACTATTGATTTCGTTAATTTCAATGTTTGATTACATAGATTTTTTTAATTGAAGTTATTGAGTTTAGTTATTGATTTCTTCTTAGTTGAGTATGTTAAATTTAATTAAGGGAAACTATTTACATAAATTTCTTGTTGTTGATTTTTTAAAGTTTAATTAAGATAATATTTTTATAATTTAAGAATTTAAATGTTTATTATATTATATTCTATCTCAATTTTATTTATAATTGTTTTTGGCATAATAATATTTACGTCAAAAAGTGTTCTAAATTTAGAGAAATTCTGGGGTTCTTTAAAAACCAATTAATCTGAGTTCTGATTTTAAAATAAGGCCTAGCATAAACGTATCACGTGATAACTAAGGATATTTTATTTATTTATTTATGATTTGTTTGTGTATTCAAAGGGCCTGGTTGGCCGTTTGTTTGTACCCTTAAATTACTCGTCTTATGCCATTAGGAACCATTTGCATAGGCCGCTTGCATGTCACATCCGAGTTAGTCTCGTCCTCCCCATTTCCTAACATTCCTCAAGTCTATGGTGGCCATAGACATGTCTGCTGCTCGAGCTTCACGTCAAGATTTGGCCAAAACTTCTTCTCCGCCGCCTCACTTTGTCAACTTCCTCTTGGCTCATTTTGTAACAGTGAAGAAAGGAACCTCGTTCTCATCATCATAAGCCGAATCTATATCAATTGACATTATCTAACAAAGACATTGAAAACTGCTCAAAAATGTTTTATATTTGAAACCCAAGATTTTCCTAGGTGGTCACAATCAGCATTAAGCTGCTATAATTAGCATTGCATTTCTCTGTTTAATGTACATTGTGAAACCATGAAGATAATATGGGTTTTTCTTTTTGCTCTCTTATGCTATCAAGCCAAATCAGCTGCTGTGAGGAGCAGAATTTTGGGGTTCAATGGGCTTGGCCAGAGGCCTCAGATGGGGTATAATGTTTCTCAGTTACAAATTCCCAAAACTAATTATGAAAAATAAGGGTACAGCAGTATATAAATTTATCATTGCTTCATGCATTGATTGATGTAGTTCTGTTCTTTGATCAGATGGAACAGTTGGAATCATTTTTCATGCCATGTTAATGAAAAGATTATTCGTGAAACAGGTACCATGTTTTTTTCAATTGGCATTAACAGTTTTTTAAACTTCTTACCATGGAGAAGATTGTGTTAAAGCTAAAACAATAATATAAGTTATGAACGTTTTAAAGTCTTTGAACCGTTGCCATGGTCTTGTCTTCTTAGTGGTAGCAGAGTACAATTGATATTGTATACTCTTAAGATTTCAATAGAATTTTGGTTCATTGAGATTGAATTTATACTATCTAAATTGAAATGGAGAAAATATGAAATAAATATTTATATACATCTGTGTTATACAGCTGATGCAATGGTGTCCACTGGATTAAACAAGCTGGGGTATGAGTATGTGAATATAGGTCAGCTATAGTACTCACCAATTCTATTGAGTGTATATTTTTTGCCTTATTCAATTAACCTGTACTAATGTTAGATTCGTTGTGTCAATAAAGATGACTGCTGGGCTCAATTGAACCGAGATGACAAGGTACATTGTAATTCATATACATCGAAAAAGAATATTGAGAATTCCCAAAGTTTCATGCAAAAAAATTTGATGTACTCATCTCAAAATCTTCTGTGCATTGCCAGGGTAATCTAGTTGCTAGAGCTTCAACATTTCCTTCTGGCATAAAGGCCTTGGCAGACTATGTTCACTCTAAGGGACTCAAGCTTGGAATATATTCAGACGCTGGGTGAGCATAGATTACAGTCATCTTCTTATGGGAATAGATCATTTCTAAACCTAGTTGTGATTATTCATGTTGATATTGTTTAAATTGGGTTTCAGATACTTAACATGCAGCAAAACAATGCCTGGTTCTCTTGGACATGAGGAGAAAGATGCCAAAACATTTGCTTCATGGGTAACATATTATCATTAGAATTGGAACCCTCTTCCATTGTGTTTTCATTTGATTTATGCAACCTTGGATAATTGTAACACTATAGGGAAAAAAACTAAATGAATAATGAATGGGCAGGGAGTAGACTATTTGAAATATGATAATTGCCACAATGGCAACAAAGACCCTAAAGAAAGGTAAGTCTCATTTATGCCCTAGTTGATGATGTGTTTGGGTTTGTGTTTGTATTTTACACATTAAACTTGTTAGAAAACACCAGGTACCAAAAA
This sequence comes from Torreya grandis, assembly GCA_037957365.1. NCBI lineage: Eukaryota > Viridiplantae > Streptophyta > Pinopsida > Cupressales > Taxaceae > Torreya > Torreya grandis. Next base: position 435,982 of record JARHVA010003363.1, read on the forward strand.
ATGAGCGAAGCTCTCAGAAAGGCAGGACGTCCTATATTCTATTCAATGTGTGAATGGTAAGATTGAGTTTTTATATCATTGTTTTAATGTTTTAAAAAGAATTAAGGAAACCATTGGGCTTAATATGGATGTAATGTTTCTGCAGGGGCCAAGAAGATCCTGCAACTTGGGCACCCGAGATTGCAAACAGTTGGAGAACCACAGGAGATATACATGATAGATGGCAAAGGTAATAGAATAATACGGAGAAGACATGGTCTTTGTGTAATGTTTTATCCTGTTAAATGACACTTACTAGGAATTGATTGTTTTCAGTGTAACATCTAGAGCTGACCAGAATGATAAGTGGGCTGAGTATGCAGGCCCGGGTGGATGGAATGGTAAATTAAATACCCTCATGATAATTTATATTATAAGGTTCACTAGCTGGTAATTTACATGACAACCATATATCTCTATTTTTAATGATACTTGTTCTTGGATATATGAATCAGATCCTGACATGTTAGAGGTTGGGAATGGCAACATGACCACAGAGGAGTACCGATCACACTATAGCATATGGGCTTTAATGAAGGTAATCTGCTTGGAAATGGGTATATGTTTTATATTTTTAATTGGAGATTATTTTATATTTTGTATAAAGTATTATAGGTATTAAGAGTTTTTTCAATCCAGGATAAGAGTTTAAAGAGTGGAAAGCTTAAATGATTAATTATGTTTATGGATCATGCTCTCTTCTATTAACATTATCATGAGTTATTTTTATTTATAAATTTCAAATTGTTATTTTTATATGATTTACAAAATCTTTAATTATAAATATTTGAAAAAAAAATTAAAATTAAAATTAAAAAGAAAAAAACTAAAAAATATAACCCATATAAGTTGAGGAATTTCTTCCACTGAAGTTCTCACAATTGTATAATATCTATCTGCAGGCGCCCTTGATTATTGGGTGTGACATAAGGTCTGCAAGCACTGAAACTTTTGAGATTCTAAGCAATGAGGAGGTCATCAAGGTTAACCAAGGTCAATAACTTAAATAGTTTAACATGAACGAGTGCCAATTAGTTCTTGGAAACTTATCATTGTATTACTTACATGTTTATTTTGGTTTTCCCTAGATTCATTAGGTTCACAAGGAAAGAAAGTAAGCAAAGAAGGGGACCTTGAGGTATGAGATACATTTGAAATGAAATTAATTTTATTTTATATATCTTAATTTTAATTTTATATAATAGGATTATTTTTAAAGAGAGAATTTTTTTGTGTAATTATATAAATATTGGTTGGGTCATTGTAAATTGAAAGAGTAATTTCAATTTTATAGATTAAAATTTTTAGAAAAAAATATAATTATTAATTGTCGGAAGATATTGATCTTTTATATAAAAATGTCGTTGAGGTTAGAGACTTGTGAGATGTAAGAATATTCACATTTTTTTTTATGTTAAATTAATTTGGTTACTATATATAGGTTTGGGCTGGACCATTGTCGAATGAAAGAGTAGTTTTAATCTTATGGAATAGAAGTTCTAAAAAAGCTACCATAACTGCAAAATGGGAAGATATTGGTCTTTCCCGTGAGAGTATTGTTGATGCTAGAGACTTGTGGAATGTAAGAGCATTCTTCCATTCTCTATTTTATATTTATTCAGAATTGCATATCTATACTATCATATAATATTAATTATAATAAATACTATTTTATTTGTTTTGTTTAGAATTTAAATTAATTATTTCATGTTAGGTGAATCATAACTTCATATATATTGTTTCAGCGCTCAAATATTTCAGACAGATTGCAAGACAAGCTCACATCAAAAGTTGATTCGCATGCTTGTAAAATGTATATTTTAACACCGCACTCTAGTTAAACTTTATACTTTGTACTAGAGAGTTTTGAATATCACATTTAAAGAAGAGTTGAATGATTTCATATCACTCCAATATTTTGAAGTGCAACTATTGTTTTAGTTCAATATGATCGAGCAAGGTATGGAAATAATTAGCATAACATACCCTCTGCATGGTTGTGTAAGGAATTAAGTACTTTTGGTTCATATTATCTCATGTTTACTGTTAACTCTGCTAAAAATGTTTTATTAAAAATGATAGTTATCGCAAAAGAAATTTTGAGTGACAACCAAATCCCAGTTATCTTAATCCATTTAGTACCTTTTAATTATTAAAAATTAAAAATTTAAATTTATTAATTGATTTATAATTTTCTTAAAACATGAAAAATTGTAAACATTGTTATATTTTTCATGAATTTTTCATTATCATCATCATTATTATTATTGGTGAAATGATATGTATTTATTTAGATGTTTAATTAAGATAAAAGTATCTAATATTGCAATAGGTTAGTTGGATTACTTCACTAATGCCATATTATATAATAGGTATTAATATGAAAATACATTTTGATTTAACATTAATTTAAGAATAAAATTTTGAAAGTAAAAATTATAATATTTTTATTAAATTATAAAAAATAAAATTATTTAAATATTCTTCAATAATAAGTTTGTGAAGATGGATAACTAAATATATAATTAATATTTTTGAAGAGAATCTAAATTTAATAAGGGTTGTGTAGTGGTTAGTCCTTATCTTTAAATTGTAGTTATGAACTTAAAATAGATAAAAATAAAAATGATTCTAAACAAAAGTCATTTACAACAAATATTTTATGTAGCCAACGAAATGAAAATTATAAGTGACCATTTTATTTTTATAATAAATTGTCCCTTGTCTAATACATTTTTATAATCATGTCACTTTTTATCAAAAAATTAAAAAGAATTATTTGAAACTATGAAATCTAAAAACTCAAAATAACTTCAATGCATATTTATGCAATCAAATTTTTTAATACAATGTAAACTAAATAAATCATTACTTTATTATAAAAATGATACACGAATCTATCACTATTTTTCAAAGATAAAAACATTCAAACTCTTTATTTATATTTATATATATATATATATATATATATATATATATATATATATATATATATATAATTAGAACATGATTATACAGTTACAAGTGAATAGAATCTTAAAAGAAATTTGACTTACAATTATCTTCGAGCAAAAACTTATCATGTCACGTATTGGAACTTTTTCCAATGCAATAAAGAGATCTATATAAACAATGGTATGATAGGCCCATCTAATACTGAGCTTTCATCCATATGCTTTATGTGGCAAGCACGTGGACAAAATTACTGCATACTTAACCTTCAACCCCATAGCAGGCTTGAACTAACTCCAAAAGAATGAATATGTTGAATGCAATGGAAGTGTTTAAACTACGACTCCATTATGTTACAGTTTCTAATCAATTCATCATAGTAATCTACGTATTTTGTCCTGAAAGATCTTAACTTTGGTAATGCAATCTGTAGCCATGGTTTTGCCTGGTCATTGTAGTGAATAACATCAACTTTCCTAAAAGTGTGTTGATTGATAACCCAATCCTAGCATATGACAAGACAGATTAACAGGATGGATGTGGCCATTAAATACAATTAATGCAGGCGATAAAGTGCCCAAACGTCGAAGTGATAATTTTGAGTTTAGATTCCGCAAAATAAAAGACGAACATTTTTAAGAGTTCTCAAATTTGACTATTCATATCTATGAAAGAACTTCTCAAGAAGGATGTTTCTGAGACCAATGGATGAGGTTCAACAATTAACTTAACTTTTTTTAAGCCAATGATGATAAATTTCTTTGATGTTTGTCGTCCATCAGGGTTGTAGGTCAAATATATTCATACCATATGGTCATGCACATTGGTTAGGGTCAAAATTCATTGTTATAAGAGGATGAGATAATTTAAAATATCTCTTCAAAGTCTTTTACTAACCCATAGGTCAACAGCCCTACATGTTTCTACTGCCCTATTCACCTTGCCTTCAAGATCAATATTCCACATTGGAAACAGTCGCATTGAATTACCACATCATCGTCAGAAAAATGACCTTCTGAAGATTTGGGAAAAGCTATCACCAACATGATGTCAATAAGAAATGAGATTTTGATTTGAAAGTAATGTGACACCTCCACCATTCGTTCATTAATTAATATTATATATAATATTAATGGAAAAGAAATAATCAAATTAATTAGAAAATTCAAACTATATTTAAAAGTTATTATATGTGAAACAAAAAAAAGATATAAAGAGAAACAAAGATACAAAATATGATTTGAAGCTTTTTGCAATTACCATTCAAAAATATAGACTGATGTTTTTTTCAATAGTTAATTTCAATGATGTCTAAGCATGCTGTGAGCTTAGGGTTCCACATTTCAACAAAAATAATTAAAGGTTTATGGTCAGGCCTATGGTTAAATATGGTGTAGTTAGTAGTTTCATTTTAGCTAAAATGATATGCTTTTCATATTAGTGATTGGAGAAAAGGCTTAATATCATTAATCACTGAGTAGTTAAAAGGTGGTTAGTGATTTGAATACATAGTTATATGGCTTAACAATTTAAAAATATAATAACACATTAATTTATTCATTGCTACTTTTAATAACTTATAAATTTCAAATATTAAAACCTTGGTATTAATGGGCTCATATTAGTAGATACATGTTGATAACTTGTACATTGCAATATTTGAAGAATTAATTTTAATCCCATTTTTATAGCCATAGAATGCAGAGCATCAAAATTATTTAGAGGAATGTGCTTAAATAACACCTACGAAATATTCTAATATTTATATGTTAAATTTTATTGAGATTTTTATAATTGTTAAGATAATATGTACTTGAGTCTTTTTCATTGATTGTATACACACATATGTATATATATTTCAGGATTTATTTTTAATTTTTTAAATATTTCACCAAATACTTAGCATACATAAAGTGTTGGTTAGAAGTCATCTAACCACCTCATCCAAAATAAATTATATGAATTTTTATAATTTTATAAGTACATGATATAGCCATAACCATTTCAAAAAGTAAGACCTAGCTCCAATTTACAAGGACAAGAAAATCAGCATAAGAATTAAAAAACAAGCCAAAAACTATTTTTTTATGAAAGGGTTTAAATCTCACATTTTGATATGTCTTTAGGATGTTTAAAAAAGAGAAAATATGTAGAGAAGGAAATTTTAGGAGTAACAGTAAAAACAAATAGAATTACAATCGAAAGAAAAGAGAAAAATTAGATGTTTGGTGTATGTGAGAGTTGAACCATTATAAAATATAAACCAATACTTTTTATGGATTTTTTTGCATAAATAATGAAAACAAAAATGTTCGGAGTTATTTGTCTTCAATAGTGATAATTTGAGCTCTAAAGTTATATGTAAATGTTTGAAAAAATACTTAAGACTATATGTGGAATGTTGTAATTAGTGAAAATAATTGATACATATGTGATAGGTCATATTGTAGTGTTGTTAGCTTAAATATTGTGTAATAAAGAGAAGGAATTTTGTTTCATGATATTTTTTTATTATTTAAGTAATTGGGTGTGTTTTCGAAGGCCTTAAAAACTATATTTTAGTCAAATAATATCTTAGTTTTGTATGAGGTCCACATGAGAGTGATAGAGTGTTGGATTAAATTTTTAGATTCTTTTTCAATACTCATACCTTTTTGAACATCTTATATTTAATTTTTTTTGGACTTTTAAATTATTTACCTTCTTTATTAGTTATAATTCACATTAAATGATAAAATGTAAAAATAAGAATATTAAAAGAATTAGAATATTAAAGGAAGGGATAAATAAGTATGAAAAAATTTGTTTAGTTAGCTAGAATTAAGGTCATCTTTCATTGGACCTCTTATTCTATATCGTATTCATTGATATCATATCAAAGTTTTCCTTGCTAGGTTGTCTTGTGAGGGTTTATTGGTTTTTTTCTCTAGTGTGAGAAATGTGAGAGAAATAAATGGCACACAGAGGTAATCCCATAAGAGGAGCAAGACTAAGGGAATCTAAAGTTACATACTTTTCCAAGATGATGAGATAAATCCAAACAAGATTGGATGCAATGAAGATAGATCAATATAGATCTCACATTGAATATCTAAGTGTTGATGAAGAATTAAAAGCTCAAGAGATTAAAGTAAAATATTGGTGGAAGAACCTAAGAGCAGGTTTCTAAAATTCAATGCAAATTTTAGTAGTAAGCCAATGTTGGATACCCATTTCTACAGTGGAAGCTTAAACCCTAAGGAATTTATAGATTGGATCATGAAAATAGGAAAATACTTTGACTATGATTCAATTTAATAACCCAATAAAGTAAAATTTTCTTGCACAAAGTATAATGATAATGCATATTTATGGTGGGATCATGTGTAAATAAAAATATTTAAAAAAGGTAAAGAAAAAGTTAAATCTTTAGATATTATGGTGAAAAGGTTGAACTCTAAGTTCTTGCATTTAGATTATCATATGAGTTATTTAAATAAATTACATAATATTACAAAAAAGGAGATGATTGTGAAAGACTACACGAAGGAGTTATACAAGCTCACCGTCTAGACTAGTCATGTGGAGGATGATGAAGAGGATATCTCAAGTCATGTTAATGGACTCTAACTTTCTATTCAATATGAATTTGGTGTGATGATATTGAGATCAATGGAAGAAGCATATCAATGTGATTTGAAGTCAAAATAGAAGTTTTTAAGGACACAAAACATAATTCAAGAGAAAGAAGAAGATTATCTAAAGGTATAAGACAATAAAATAATGGTAGAGTATAACATACACATAAAGGAGAATAAAACAATTCTAAAAACACAAATTGTAATAAAAACATAAAATGGAAAAGGTATTCTTCAAGAGGAATAGGCTACTATAATAAAGGAAAAGGTAGAGTATTCAGAACATGTTATAAGTGTGGAGTTGTGGTTCATAGGCCATTTGAATGCCCACATGAATAAAAAAATATTAGCAGAGAAAATGAGGTTAGGAATCAAATTGATTAAGTGGATGAATAGAGTGTTGTTCCACCCAAACACATGAAAGAACTGGAGTATGGATAAACCCTCATGATGAAGATATTATTGTTGAAACCATCAAAAAGGGAGAAGGAGTTGATGCAAAGGAGGATTATTTTTAGAACCATATTCAAATCTGAAGGTAAGTGTTGAAAAATTATTGTTGATAGTGATAGCATGGACAATTCTGTGTCTATAGAGATGGTAAGAAGCTTGGGTTAAATAATATTGTACACCAAAACCTATACAAGGCTTCATGATTACAAAAAAGACATCACATCATGGTAAGTGAGCAATGTTCAGTGACTTTTCAGATTGGTTCCTATAAAGATAAAAAAATATGTGATGTTATGCCCATGGATGTTTGTCACTTTTTTGGGTAAGTCCTTATAAATTTGATATAAAAAATATACATTATGGTAGGATGAATACCTACACTCTTGTGAAGGATGGAAGATATTTTAGATTGAACCCATTGAAGGATAGATAAGAATAAATAGACAATAGTACTAAGGTTTTTTTGATCTTGGGAAAATAATTCCTAAGAGAGGTGAAGGAGTAAGCTTGTTTTTATTTCATTCTTAAGCCCATTGAGGTTGGAAAAGCAGGTAGAGTTCATGAAATACATATGGGGTGAAAATTTTGTTGGAGGAACATGGTGTATTTATCTCTAAGGAATTGTTAGATGGGTTTCCACACATGAGAAACATTAGATATCATATGGACTTTGTTGGTCTCAATTTGTGACTTGTAACAAAGACAATTATTTGATTAATTATTCTGATGGGACAAAGGGAGATAAAAACACATAGGACATAATGTCCCCTCATTTTAAAGATCCAAATGGTTGAATTCAAGGGTCTTAAACTTTGCAATCATTTAGTTGGGTGAACAATGGCAATTAACTACTAAACTTTCAATCCACTTTATGTTTGATAAATCTTCTTGATGTTAGTTTAAGTCCTTTCTCCTCGTTCACATTTGCATCACACTATAATTTACAATGGATAAAATATTTATCATAAAAAAAAGACAGAAGGGGAGAAATATTAAGACAAGAAAGTAAGTAGTTTCTAGACTGAAGCAAGATTGTTAATGCTAAAAATCAAAAGCATGCTTGATCATAATTATACCATTGTGCACTAGGTTTAGTTATAGCACAAACCAAAGCAACTCAATGGGCACGATTCTGAGAAATTAATTGAACATATTACCCTAAAGTTATATTAAATAAAAATATATGCAAGGCTTATATCTACTACACACAATGGCTTAATACAACTTCAAGTTAAACAGAATGAAAATCTAGAACTAATCAGACTAGTGATTGCAAAATCTAACTACATATTCATTAGTAAACAAGAATTGCAATCTCTTCTTAACATTAATCAATTATGTTCCATCAAGAAATGAAAGACATTACTAAATAATTATTGGTGTAGACTTTTATTCTATGGGTTTTGTCTACACAGTTCATTATGCTTGCTTAAGGTCTTAGAGGCCATTTGGGTCATTTGGGAAGATTAGTTCCACATTCATTGGAATGTGGGGTTTCACTCTCTCCCCCACCTATATATGTACATCTCTCCCTTTGTATTCATAATCCAGAGTTAATGAGAAAATTTTATGCATTATTACGTTTTGCACTTTCTCTCTCACCTATTCCATAGTGTTCGTGTGTGCATTCGATATTGTTGAGAGGTGGCATCAGAGCCTCACTCAACGGTCATTCATCTTTTCTTAAATTCTTAATGAGATTCCTTATTTTATTTGAGATTTGACCAAGTTTTTGCTTTGTTTGTGTTGTAGTAACATTGTAGTTTTTATTTGTAAAGTATAAGGATTTATCTTCAATTTTTTTAGAGGGTCTATGAAATTTTATGGTTGTTTTTAAAATAAAAATCTCAAAAACTCAGCCTTTTTACTTAAAAATTGTGAGTTTATTACTACAATAAAGCTTGTCTTTTCCTCCATTATCAAAAGGTCTCTTTGTGGATGTATTTCTGTTTGTATGCAGGAAAGTCTGGTTCTAGTTTTGCTTGATATGTCAATGGTTTGAATATAGGTTTGAATCCCTCCTCGACCATGGCTTGGACACGCTGCAACCTGCTCAAAGTTGTTCGACATTGCTACATGGAGCAATAAAAGGTCAAAACAATGCATTTTTGAGACTGGTTTGTAATTGGGTAAAGCAAAACCACTCATTGTTTCACAGATCGGGAGCCTTCCATCTGAGGAGGATTAATCAGACATTGGTACCCTACAGACCTGCATCCTTCCACAGATTTTTTTAAGGCCATCGCCTTCCAACAGCTCGCCCTTGCTTCACGTGGCTTCTACAGCAGGCGACCTGATTGAACGCAGACCGTGTGGAGGAATCTAGGTGGCATCGTGGGTAGAAAGGATCTAAAGCAGGCAATTAGAACCGAAGGAGCCGTGGTCTAAGGAAATAACTCTGTGAAGGCAAAGTGGTGATGTGGGGACGTTAAATCATCTGTTATAGGGTTCGTTGAGAAGGCCGAGGAAGTTGCTTTTATAGCCTGGCTTGGCTCAAATCCTGACTTGCAGACCTTTAAACCTTTAATGGCAGTATAGATCTGAGTTATTTCTCTTTGGATGACACCACTTGGTGCTTTGAACCCTGAGTTTATTCTATTTCATGGCAGTGTAAACCTCTTTCCAGACTTGTGCTTGCATCCCCCTTCAAATGGCATTCATTGCTCGACATGAGCAGATCTCCAATGGTGGTTGCTTGAAAGCTGAAAACGCAGGGTATGGTGACTCATTGACACCTCTTTCATTGGTGTCTTCCTATTCTTTGACCATAATGGCGGCGTACATCTATTCTTTCAGACCTACAACCTCTCTCATGGCGGCACTTTTTCCTTTCTTTTTGCAAAGCTGTGCTTAACCTAAGATTCTGCCCAAATCACACATGTTTTATTGTTTTTAGAATAGCTTGATTTTGTTATTTTGCCCTCAAGTTTAATTTTTTTCATAAAAATTAACATAGGGGTGCATAGGCAGAGTGGTTGAGTCTTTGAATTTGTCTTAGAGAGGTCTATAGTTCAATGTTGTTCACCTCCACCTTGTCTATAGGTCTATAGTGAGTGGATAAGTTGATTAAAGATAGGTCTATAGTGAGTGGATAGATAAGTTGATTAAAGATAGGTCTATAGTGAGTGGATAGATAAGTTGATTAAAGATAGGTCTATAGTGAGTGGATAAGTTGATTAAAGACTTAGTGTTGTCCCGTCATTCAGTGTTGATTTTAATGGGTGGTTACATAACATGCTTTGTGTTTAAATCTATCGAGCATTTAAACTTTTAGTGCAATTTTTTATTAAATAGGCATTATTGACAGAAATGTAATTATTTAATAACTTTTTATCGATAGCTCAAAATCAAGTACCATTTTTTATAAAAGTTCGTGTTTTTCAATTTACCATGCATTGGACTTATTTACATTTTAAAACACACTAAAGTTATAAAGTGTCATATTCAGGGGGTAATTTGTGCTATGGGCCCCACTACTTTCTGCATTGTTATCTTTGTGCACTAATTGATCTCATTTATATGGACTCATTTTCGGCCCAATCCAAAGTCCATATCTAGAGCGTGTACTATTTTTTACCCACTCTAGTAATGATTGCTCATTTAGACACATTCTCAACTGTCCCCGACATCCTCATCTTTGAGTGTGCATTAGGGGATCTTTATAGTTTGTATCTTGTGTAATTTTGCACTTCCTTAGTATCTTTTCTTAGTTATGTCGACCCCATTTGAGAGACTCTAGAGGAGTGTTGTTTCATCTCCAGTGGTTCTTCTTGGGAAGGATAATTATGCTTCTTGGCATGCTTACATGGAAGACTTGCTCACATACAAGATTTGTATTACATTCTTATATGGACATATTCTTGCACCCACTGATCTTGTTTGATTCAATAAGTGGGATAATACTTGTGACAAGGTTTTCACCACTCTATTACTACATGTTTCCATGGATCTTCATTACCATATGGAATATATAGAGTGTCTATGCACTATTTGGAGCATCTTACAATTTCTTTTTGAAGATCTTGCTAAGACCTACATCACACCTTCTCAACTTCCTATTGACTCTTATGAGACTATTTTACTCACTCCTCATGATTTTATTCTATGTGATGATACATCCATGGTGGACAATGCTCTTCCTTCTATCAAGCCCTCACCATAGGATGAGGTTATGCCATACCTTAGTTATCTCATTGCAGATTCTACATCTATTTTTGTGCTAATTATTGATCTTCCAGAGCCTTCACAGACTTGTATTTTAAAGGATTTTTCTAGTGAGAGTATACACATTGAGAGTATTGATGACTCATATATGTTCTTGTAGACATTCATCTTGTAGATCTAAGTGCTTCATTTGCATACTAGTCTTCAATTTTGATGGTTATTGAGCTTTGCTTCCTCTGTCCATGGACATTCTTTCAACGAATGTTCCATGTCTATCGTCTTCTTTCGTTGTTCTCTCTCCTTTATTGTATGCTTCTTCATTGCCATCTTATATGATTACTCCTGTGATACCTGATCAAATTTTGGTACATTGAACATTAGCAAGGAGACTTTTGATCATTTTCTAGAGATTTACATCATGATTCCTACACACATTCCACTTGAGTAGGAATTCAGCAATTTGACAGCTTGGGTTTTTTTTTTTCTTTCGAAAGGAAGAGACAATATTTATTGCAAAGGGACCTAGTAAAACATTCACCATGCGATATAATATGTTTACCTTCTCTCTCTTCTTTGTGAAGGCACACATCCTTCATGATTTATATGATATTGGGGATCATCATTATGTACTTGGAGTGTTGATTTATTCAACATCATCTTCTGGGGGGTCTTGTAGTCTCCTCTTGTTTACTATTTTTTGAGGGGAAGTTTTTTCTTACTGAGTTTTCTCTTTTTTCTACTTTATGAAAGATTACTATGTACTTGGGTACCTCATCAAGCCTCATTATCGGGACTCAATCCTCCAACCCATCTAAGCTATACTTAAATAGGGGTGTTGGTATAGACTTTTATTCTATGAGTTTTGTCTACATGGTTCATTATGCTTGCTTAGAGTCTTAGAGGCTATTTGGGTTATTCGGGAAGATTAGTCCCACATTCATTAAATGTGGGTTTCACTCTCTCTCCCATGTATATATGTACCTCTCTCCCTTTGTATTCATAATCTAGAGCCAATGAGGAATGTTTATGCATTATTGCATTTTGCACTTTCTCTCTCGCCTATTCCATAGTGTTTGTGTGTGCATTCGATCTTGTTGAGAGGACTTGGAGAAATTTGACAATAATAATATGAATTTCAAATCAAACTGGTATCTATTTCATTATTTTTACAAAATCATTTAAGTGTACCCTCCAGATAGAAAATTGTAAGCCTAAACTAAAAAAAAAAAGAGGACTGAGCCTATCACAATTTCTACATAGTTTTGGTGCATAACATTTCCCCCTTTAAAATAATGGTATTGATTATTTTATATAGAAAAATAGAATGGGACTTGTCTCTAAGTAGTGCAAGGATCCCGTCTTTGGCCATGATTATAACTCCAAGCTACTACAACTACATTTGGCTAGAATTTCCCTCTATTTTCAAAGGAAATCCAAATTCTATTTATATTTCCTCCATGATTGTGACACCTATATAACCAAAATGATATCTCCACTTATATATTTTGGGCCAAGTATTATGAATGATTCATTTACTCAGCCCACTTGGGAGAATATTTAGGTTAAAAATCCACCAATTTGTTCCACATACCCCTTTTGTCCAGTCAAACCTCCCTAAAAGCCAGCTCAATTGATTACTTTATTGTTTTCCTCAATTCAAGTTATTCTAACATATTGATGGGCCATCAAATTTAATCATGTGTCCTTTATCCAATTGACATGGTTTGGATTCATCTTATTTTATGTCCTCAAGCTCTCTTTCCCACTTGACACTCACCCATAGTCTCTTAGACATGTTCCTCAGCCGCTTTAGCTTCCTCTCAGGTTCACATTCCACTTGATTACATTATTGGCCTCGGTATCTCATCCATTGTCCACATGGATTCTTCCCGACTTCACATTCATTTTCCTTTACTAGGTTCTTGGCTTTGGTCATCGGGTCCCAGTTTTCCACTTGTTAGTTTGTCACTACCCTAGGGCTTTAGTTTTTTATTTGCTTATGTCATAGTTGTGGCCACATGCTATCTTATCAAGGCCTCAGGGATATCCATGCTTTGGGCTATTGTTGTAATCACCCTAGGCTCCTGAGAGGCTTCCATGTGGCTTTTTTTTAGCTTCAGGGTCATAGGTCTTTACCAATGTTATTTGATTCCCAAGCTTCCAAGTTAATACTGTAATAGTTATGAGGTTCCAAGGTTATGAGGTATCAAGGTTCCAAGCCTTTGTTAATTATTTTAGTTATTTGTTAGGCTAGGTCATGGAGATACTACCTTGTGGTGCGATCTTAGAGCCTAGAGGCTTAGGAAATTTTCAAAAACAAACTAAATATTTTAAAGTCCTTTGAATGCTTGGGTGAATGGGATTGTGCCATGTGGCACGATCTCGATCATCTGGAGGGCTTAGGGAGAAATCATACACAAAATACAAGGCAACAAAAGAGCTAAAGAAAATAAAGCCATTAGTAATTTATCCAAAATAAATGATAAAATCCACTAAGGCATAAAACATTATAAATATCTAATCATTTTTATATCAAAATAAAACATTTTAGAGGTACAATTTAGACTAGGTAGATCAGACATGGAACTTATTATGTTCGAAAGGCTTGAATTAATACTTGGTTAATATCAATGAAGCATTTAAATGATATTCTTTCACATCTAAAAACCTGTAAACCAAATATCAAACTAGAACAAGAGGGTCCCTATTTGAAATTTGAGAATGGAGCATGTTGGACCCAATAAATGGTGACCTTTTTGGGGAGAATACTACATCAACAATGAGAACCTTTACTATAAATATTCACACCTGGATAATAAGCACAAACTACAAGTAATTTATTAGACAAAATTAGAAAGATGAAGGCATTGAACCCTGATTCAACATGTGACATACTAAGTTCCAATTTAGCCTTAGATCATCAGTTTGTGTAAAAATGATTTTTTTTTAATCTTGAAATCACGAGAAATAATTCAGACCTATCTAAGAAACAAGAACTGCTGAGTGGGACAATATTAGTTATTCAACTTGGAGGGAATGGCATGGGAATTACTTTGTTGTCAGTCAGGTGTCTATAACCCTAACATAGATACCTCTGGTCCTTCTTAAGGCATTACTCCACTGCCACCCAGGACAAAAATCATGTGGTGGAGATTTTTTATATCACCCTTTTGAGAAAGACTTAGATTTTGCATTTTCACTTAGTTTCATCTAATATTTTATTATTTAATTATGTTACAGTTATGTCTATTGAGGGTTGGGATCCAAGCCATGGGTATAATGATAGATTAAAAAAATCTAGATTAATAATATAAATTCAAACTAAATCAATGCCTCTATTTGATTCAATTGTTCAATTAAACTGTAAAATTGATGTTTTAGACAAAAAAAATGTTCTGAATCCAAAAGTTCTATTTTGAATCACTGGCCCTCAAACTTCTAAAAATGTACAAAATAATTGCTTCTAGTTTGTGAAGTTGTTCAAGAATTACTACTTGCTATCTAGCTTATGAAATATGAATTATTTTCATGTACTTACTCACCATTTGAAGTGACCAACCCAAAATAGCCTAAAACACCTCAATTTCAACATATTGTTTTTTTGTCTTCTTATTCTCAACCCTAGTTTTGATGAAACACTGGTTATTCCCCACGATATGGCAAATAATTATCCCTAATTAATTTTTATTTATAGAAACACAATGAAAAGATACCACGGGCTCGGATGAAATAAGACAAATAAAATGAGTTGGGGGGAAAGAAACAAAACAGGGAAAAGTAAAGCAAATGAACAAATAACATAAAGAAAACATAAACTTAAAAAGCACAAAACATTATACAGTATATACATGCAGTAAACCACCTGAGTCATTTTTAAATGGTGTTGGATAGTATAGTTGAGATGTAATGCTTCAAAAACTATCTGTTGACTAGAAACTGTAGGTCATTCCCTTACAGATCTTTCAATTTGAAAGACTTATGTCCTAATAATTTTTCAACTTGATAAGGATTGGTCCAAAGAGGACTTAACTTAAAATGCTAACCTTTCTTCTCATGGGATTTATCCCATAGTAAAACCAAGTCTTAAATGCGAAATCATTTCACTTGTGATTTTCTATTAAACCATGTTTTAACAACTTCCTAATGCTTACTAAAATTATGCAGGGATTCATATCTCATATCATCCATATGAATCAAGTCCAATAGCCTATATTGACATATCTCATTTGTTTCCATGTAGTCTTGATGAACTGATATGTGGGTCTCTTGAGTTTCATTGGAAATATTGACTTTGTACTATAAACCAGCATGAAAGGTGAACTTTTGAGGCTTTTATTGTGTCTTGTCTGATTATACCATAAATCATACTTGAATAGAAGATTCCAACTATGTGGGTTCTCTTCTACTAATTTATTGATGACACTCAGCAAGTTCTTATTTGTGGACTCAGCCAAACCATTTCCCTATGGATGATAATTTCAATGCAATTTTATTTTGATATTCCCACTCAGTCAACTAAGCTGACTAGAAGGCAAGACCATTATCACATAAGTTCCAAAGGGGTGCCTAATCTAGTTGTAATGTGATCTTCAAGGAATATAATCACCTCCTCAATAATGTTAATCTTGGTTATTTTGGCTTCAGCCCATCTTGTGGAATAGTCTGTCACTGTAATGATGAATCTATGGCTGGATGATGAGTTCAAATTTATGACTCCAATGAATTCCAAGCCTAATTGAGCAATTGGATGCTCCTCAATTACTGGTTGAAGGGGCATATTAGTGTGAGTTTCTATTTAGTTAGCTTAGTGTAGTATATATGCTAGGGTTTAATGTTTTTATGCTAGTTTAGCTTCATTTAAACATGGATTAGCTTAGATTTATAAATTTTATGCATCCTCTTTCTTTGAAAATGTATTTTCATTTAAAATCATTCTTCATTTACTAGATTTTCATGCTTCTTAATTTTATTTTCTACTTGGTAGTGATTATTTATTCAACAACATAACTTGATTGCTTAAATTTCATTACTTCACCCCCTTTACTACTTGTTATTATGTGTTTATACCCATTAGAGATATTTGTGTCCTTTTTGAACTCAATTTTGCTAACCCTAACCTGGTTTACAAGTCTATTTATAGCTTGGTTTAATCTGACAAACCAGATAACCTCTATAGCCCTCTAGTAACCCATAGTGTCCTTGAGCCTAGTAGGGATTTTCTTAGTACCTTGTGTACCCCCTTGCCAAACCTTCATGGATCCATTTGAATTCTTGGAGCTATATTTTGGCATGCACAGTGAGACCTCACATATAGTCTCATGTAAGCTCTGACTTATTTAGAGCTCTCTTAGCTAACTCCCCTTTGATATCCACAAGGTTTTACTTTTAGTTATGTTTTGGCTCTTTCTCTAATTATTTGATCTTGATTTGGTTATGTGTCCTTCCTAGTGGTTTATTGACAAATTGCATTTTATATTTTCTTCCTTATTGCTCTTGTTTTGTTGCATCCATGGCTGATCTCCCACCTATGGGATGTCAGTCCCATTGGATTCAGGATCTTTTCCCTGAGCTCATTCATGAGCAGACTAAGGCTATAATGGAATGACATAGACATCATAAGACCTAAGAGGCCCCCTCGACCCATCATAGTGACCTTTACCCTCTCATGTTCCATAGGGAACAATATTGATAAATCTATAATCAACGGGCTTGCTCACCTTTTCATTAGTTTCAGCTTTACTTATTCAAGGATACCTCCTTAAGACTTGAGACCACTTTTCATTCACCCATAAGGGGTGAAGATGACCTAATTTCATGATTGAGGCCTGATGAGTTACACATAATCATCAATTATTATCATAGGCAGCGTCATGTGAATGAAGAACACTTTTATTCCCCTAGGAGTAGGCATCATGCTTCCTCTAGAGATAGAGATTATACCTAGTCTAGTTTGAGTGCCTTGACTAGTTATCGTGTGTCTTCCCCACCTCTTTCTTGGCAGAAGACTCTATGGATAAAACCCCCTCATGTTAATGTTGAGAGGCATAGGCACCCCAAATCAACTAGGCATCCACTTGCTTTAGAATCTTACCATCCTTCTAGCCCTTCTTATAGGGTCTTAGATGAGCATATTGATTTTGACCAGCACTTGCAGACTAGGGATCTGTGGGATGCATATCCTAAACATCAATGCCCTCAAGTAGATCCTCATCTTGCCACACATGGATACCACCATTAGGATCCATGTCACTATGATCATCCTTCTATGCATGCCACATCATCTTATCATCCCCTTAGGGAATGATACCTTTCCCATAGACATTCACCACCTTGTGATTGGTAGGATCCCTATCATGAGTGTCCTCCATATTATGAGTCACCTTAACATCATTTCTCACAATGTTATGGTCATGATGACCCCTATTGACGTAGGCATCATCATAAACCCTATGGGCCTCCTCAGGGATCTTGTCACCAACCTGATATCAACCTTACCTATGAGGATCTCTGTAGGAATCCTATAGCCCCTTGGGTACATTTTATTCCTATTCATACTCTAATTCCTAAACTTACTAAGTTCAATGGGACTTGGGATGATAGTCCCACAAAGCATATCATGACATTTATTATGGAATGTATGGATTGGGAATTATATGAGGGTATGATGTTGAATCTACTCATTCATTTCCTATGATCCAAAGCTCTCATTTGGTTCCAAAATCTACTGTCATATTCTCTTTCTATTTTTCAGTTCTTTCTAAATAGTTTCCTCCAATACTTAGATATCTCCAAATTATTTAACCTCAGCATCAAATCACTCACCTCCATGGTCTAGGCCAAGGCTGATTCAAATTTTGACACTATACGTAGGTGTCATTCAGCCATCTATATGTGTAAGACATGGTTCTAAGATGATTAGATTTACGATATGTTCATGCAAGTATTAACATATGGGATTCACCTTGAGGTCCTCAAACATGAATCCTCCTCTTATAATGAAGTTGTTAATGATTTTTTAAAGATTGAGCTTTTTGAGGTGCATATATGCATTCAGTCTATACATACCCAAAAGTCATTCTCATCGCGTGATCACAACTACGATATGACCAATGATGGTGTCAATGATTCTCCTACACAAAATAAGGAAAAGAAAGATGGATACAAGGTTAATGCTTCAAGTAAGAGGCCAAATAAAAATAAGGCCCTTACAAAAATCGTAAGAGAACAACAAGTGTCGTATCCCTATGACCCCAGTGAATTATGCAACTTCTATAAGATTAAGGGGTATTATGACCAAGAACATGTCACCCAATAATCTAGTGCAAAGACCTCATCTGCCCCTTAGAGATTTCCACTTGCAAAACCCAACCATAATTTGAATTTATTCAAGGAGCCTCTTCCTAACCATGATAATGAAAATAATAATAATAATAATAATAAATTAAAAATTAAAAAAAAAAAAATCAAAGGCTAAGGCCCATCACTCTCCTCAAATCTTCTACCTCTTTTAGTTCCTCTTCCTTGACTGACCTAAAATGAAAGGCCAAGCATGAGAATAGTAAGGTCATTTATGCTACTGACATAGCCTCTATTTGGAATGAGTAGTTTGTCAACATGCGCTCAAGTTGGGATTGAACTCATTGGAGAGGCTGGCGGTGCAAGGCCTATGGATCCAAGTAAGGGAATGGGAAACCCTAAAGTCAAATTTAACTTTTAGCATATTATCCCTCCCCAAGTTAAACAACTTCATTATTATTTTATAGAAGAATTACAGTCCCTTTTTTATGAGATCTCCATTTGGGACCTTCTTCACCTTTTCCATGAGCAAAGGGGTCTCATATTAGACAATATTGGTCTCTCTCATGGGGGTCGACTACAAGATGACATGGAGGTATTATTCAATTCCAACATTCCTAATTGCCCTCATCCTCCTACATTGTATTTTAGCCATGCCTCTTTGCCTAATGCTTCCATTCTCATAAATTGATCTAGGTTTCCTCTCTAGATCAAGACCTCAGTCGATAATTTACATGTAAGGAGATGCATCATTGATGAGGGAGCCACATTAAACATCATACCACTATGGGTGTTTAACAAGCTTAGAATCACATTCAATAAACTTTTAGATTCTTTCCATAGATATGTTGGTTTCAATAATAATATGGTTTTGCCGATAGGAAACATGAAGCTTCAGGATAATTTTGGACCCAAGATACTCAAGTTCGAGTTTTGTGTGTTAGACCTAGATATATCATATAACATGATTTTTAGTCATCTTTGAACTACTATCATGCAATCCATTGCATCAACATCATTTCATGTGGTCCAATTTATGCGTGAAGGTGAGGTTCACACCATGGAGATTGACTTAGATCCTTTGGAATTGTTATACACAAAGACAAAGACTCACAATGAGGCTTTGGCTATCACTATGAAAGGTTCTCTAGCCTCTCCCAAGGCCCATACAGTTGAATCTTATTTTTTCAAGGATGAAAGTTTCAACCCTGATGAGTATTGGTCAATGTTTTCTCCTCCCATGCTCGTTGTGTGACCTTTAATGTTTCCTATTTATAGGAATCCAACTTGAACTTCAATTTTAGGAGACCTCTTTCGAGACAGATCTCTAGATGTTGAGCTTCTTCCTCTTTATTCATGATTGTCCCATCATGTCATTAGCCCTCTCAATGCCTCTCTTAGAGAGGTATCTCAAGTTGTCAAGGTGGATATTAAGTGTTATTCCATCCATGGTGTAATACATGACTTAATAAATGATAGGAAATCTTACAAGAATTCCATTCCTATGTGTCATATGTGTTTCCATCCTCTTATTTAGGTTCATAGGTCTCATTCACCAATAATGAACCTACCTCTATAAGTCTTATGTTTTGGGTCATGATTGGTGAACCTAAGGATATGGATGCTCTATATCCTTATTCCCATCTTTTCCCTACCATTTGGCATCTGTAGAGGTTAAGTAGTGTCCTGTCTCAGAGGCAGGCCCTTGGTTAGGGTGAAATGGTGGCCTACCCTCAAGGGAAGGCTTAAGCCTAGGCCTGTAGTGGCTTAGTAAGCCTTAGAGCTTACCAAAATACCCTCCCCAGGCCCCCATTCGATGTATTTCCCCTCTCATTAAATCCACCATTAGACCTTATGGATGTTGGGTTTTGTTCATTGATTCTAGCTCTAATGCTGAAGTTTCTCCCAACAGCCTAATGCATTGGCCTTATCACATGAGATTTAAGTCTCACACACTCACCAAAAGTGTACAACAAAAGATCAGTTCCCAAAGGTTTTACAACATAGTAGTGTAGGTTTGTTCATCCTTTGTTAGATAACTCTAAGGAATTATTTAATAACATAGATATACTACTACTATCCTTCTCGTCCCAGATGTAACTTTCACTAATACAAGGATCATCATTATTATCTAATAGTTGAATTAGAAAAGAAAATGATACTAACAACAAAACAAAGAACTAAACCATGTCCATCTCTAACACTTAGTGTATTCCATCATTCATAACACAATTTGGCAAAAATTGATATTTCTCATTATATGCTTAGTGATTTATAAGGCAAGGCTCAATTATCTATTCTCTAAATTACAATCCTCCCAAATTATTTCAATAAGGGTATTTATACTTGTTTATCCTTGACCAAGTGTCATAAATCTCATGAATAGATGGCACATGGACTCCTAACAAATTAAGAGTCATGGCTCTTATAATGAGTTCTTATTGTACACTCAGGTCCTTACACTCCTAGATCCTCGCTCTATGATCTTTTCTAGTGACCATGTGTTTTATTCCTTGAGAGTTGGTACAAAACCTCTAATCAATAGGGTCAAAGTGTCTTATTTGAATTATTCTTTTAACTACTCTTACATCCCTCATGCTCCGTTTCCTATGCACTCTACTTCCCATGTGCTCCCCTAGTCTTCTACTTTTGTTTTGAGTCCTCTGTTTTCGAGTCCCTTGTGACTTGACTTCTTTTGATTGGGTCCTCTCATGTTAGTTCTCCTAAAACATTCTCCTTCCATGTCCAATAAGTTCCATGCCATGACACTTTTGTGCCTGTCAACTATGCATCATGGTCCTCATGTGCCATGGTCCTTCCACATCATGTTGGCCTTGCATCAAAATGGAAAATGATATTTCTGCACCACATGCCAAAATGGAACAACACTTAATCAAAGTTTAGGGTCCAACATCACCCCACACTATTCCCTTAGTCTTATCCTGGATTAAGTTGCACTAGCATCTTCCAAAACTTTAGGCACCTTCTATTCAATTTCCTTTTTTAGATTGTCCCAATGGGATAATTTTTTGAGGACTTGTACAATTAGTCCTTCAATGACCTATTTTGATTCTCTTAACTCCTTAGTTTGGGTTGGAGTCTTGATCTTCTTCACCTATTCATCCAGAGTTGCACTAGCATCCTTTTGAATGTCTTCTAGTGAAAAAACCTCCTTATCAACCTATCCTCAGATGTGTGTCAAAATTGGCATTTAATTGTTGTTTATGGTTATTAATGGTGTCTTCTATTGTCTCATTATACCTAAATGCCTTCATGCACTCAGTGCAGTATTTTATTAGAAGTGCAACATCAGTTTATTGCTACCTAAATACTTATTTAGCTTGGATTTGAGCCTCCAAGACTTTATTTGGGTATGTGAGTCATGCAAAAATGTTATCCAAAATGGGGATGCCTTTCCCAACTCTCTCTAAGGCATGCTTTCAAATGTCAACTATTATGGTGAACTATTCAATCATTTCTCTCTCCTCATCTCTTGGTGTGGGGTGTTCCTTGTGTTTCTTGAGTAATAGTTCAACTAGGATCTCTAATTTCCTAATGGCATCCCCATCTAGCGGTACATCATCTACAAGTTTTAGTTCTTCTTTCAAATTTTTTTTATAAAGGGTTAAAACCCTTACTTTATCCTTGATGGCCTATTAGATTTGTTGTTTCAACGAGGCCACTTCTGCAATGATAACTTGTTTTTTTACAAGAGCATTATTATATATATCCACTACTCTAGCATGCTTTATCTCCATCATGCACACATCAAAATATAACAAAATGTTCTGGTGCATTATTTCCATGCTAAGTTTCAAAAATGTTACACTTGCCATTAGTGGGGTGAGCCTTTGCAGATCAACTCTAATTAGGTCTGACAGTCCTAGAGCATCCATGCCAAAAAAATACTATCCAATAGGAGGTCAAACTCAATCTCCCCACTGTACATATCCAAAAGGAAAGACACTTGCTTCCTAGTATCTAGAGTCACATCTTTGGGGTGGAAGTGCTACCAAAGATATAGGTTTTTATCCTCTATGTTGAAATGGTAATGTTCGTGCACAGTGGTCAGCTCTCTTTGTTCCTACTCTTCTTCTTCAACTGACCCTTTCCCTTGTTTGGGTATCATTCGAGCTTAGTCTCTTAATGGATCCCTATGGCCATTTTATTATCTCTTTTTCTATTAATATTGATTTGGGGATCACCGAATGGGGCCTCCTATATTGGGGATAGAGTCTTTTCAAAGTTTAATCTTGAACTATGGATTTGTACCTAAAGGGTCTCCTATTAGGGCACTCATCTTGGAAGCCATTATGGGGCACACCCTATGGTATTCCTTGGATATGGTGGGGGAAAAGGTGGAAGTGGAGGTGGAGAAGTTGGGGGAGTGGGCTAAGGAGATAAGGGATCTAGGATAGGTGAATGGGGAGGAGTGGAAAGAGTAGGGGATAGAAATGTAGGAGGAGATGAAGTGTGAGGATGGGATGGAGATGGATGAGGTGGTGAAGGTGAAGGGTGAGGTAAAGGTGGATGTGGCATGGAAGGGAGATAAGCAGTGAGTCTAGAGGGCTATGCCTCTACCATCCTTTGTCATTTTTATTGGGCATGTTACCCACTTGAATTGGTACTTGGCTCTAGTTGCTTCCTCCATAACGGTGATGCTTGGGGGATCCTCTCTTTGGGGTCTCTATCTTGAGGGTAATGGTAGGGGCATAACATATAAAATGATTTATGGACTTGCTCCCTGACCAGGATATCCTTAACCTTGATGTTGGTTAAGTTAGTTTATGTCCTCTCCATAAAGGCCATTTTACCCAAATATACATACATTTTTCAGAGAGTGTCACACTCCATGTTGATCCATTCTACCTAAAAAATGATTGGATACACATCATATGTACAGTTGATGGAATCAATGAAGTATCATGTAGAGAAGGCATATGATAGTTTGATCCATGTTGAAAGCTCTCCCAATGGATTCATTTGAATGTGCACCAAGGAGTAATTTTGCTTTATAGTAAATTTTGTTTGATCTATAGCCAAGGGGGGGAAATCCTTTGGGATGCACCATTCATTCTCAAATTTCATCATCATCCCATCAAACCAATACCTCATCTTCATCTTGTATGAGGGGGTAATGTGCTGGGGATAAGTGAATGCTTTGAAGTGCTTGGTGGGGGACCTATGAGTGGGAGGGTATACCCACTTCAATGATCCTGAGCTATAGTCTAGCACCCCAATTTCATGAAAACCCAATATTAAAAGGATTGATCCCCAAGGAAACATGTACTTGGGCATCTTATGGGCCTTCTCTACACCATCAATTATTTTTGGACAAAGTACAGTGCCCAGTTGTACTTTAATCCCTAAGAAACTTCGTGGGCAATGTATAGGTGGGCCATATCCACCTCCTTCTAGTGACTGGTCCCTTTGATCTTGGTGGAAATGATTCATGCTGACTATGAGGGTAGGATCCTATAATTTCTTGATATGCATCACATACCCTTGATTTTGGTACATAATCATTGTGGTAGTCCACTAAATCTCTTCTGTATTAGCTAAGTCATTTAAAACATTTACCCTCGATCACTATAGTCCCATGAATTTGTTGATCCTTTTTGGGGTGATCTTCATGGTTCACCTAATGAAGTAGATGTAGTCCTCATAGATGCATGAAAGGAGGAGCTATACTACCTTTTTAGGCTTCCCAAAATATGGTAATTTAAAATTTTGGAAGAGGCCTACTTGGTCCAACTAGTTTTTAATGGACATGTCATAGACCACTTGATTTTTGTATTGGTGGTCTTGACCTGGTAGTTATTTTTTAGCTCTACTTCATTCCCAAATTTTCAATGGATATAATCAAATATGGTCATAGTTGATACCTTAGAGACTCATTTGTCCACATGTAGGACTGACTATGGGTATTACATCTCCTCTATTAATAGAGATAAAGGGGGAGCTATTGGGGCATTTTATTCTGATGATGTCTGCACCTGCTTTCCTTTCTTTACCATCTTTTCCCCTTCTTATCTGCTAGGACCTAGGCTCACAAAGCTCTGAAACCAACTTGTCATAATTAAGAGCACACTTGATTACCTTTGTATAATCAACTAAACACGAAATTTAACCAGAAACACAAGTAACTAGAATTCAAAAATAGCACAGAATATGAGAGACAATACCCAATTGTATTAATACTCTTCCAGAAGGAATTACAATAAAGAAATGCCACACTCTTCTTCCCACACCTCTAGGGATCCCACACCTCTAAGGCGTACAATAATCTTCCTCAAGAGTTCTCTCTCTCAACTACGGTCACAACAAACAACTCAAACATAGAGTTGTTGTTCACCTCCAACCAATCAATAACAATACTGCTAGTACACCAAGTACGCAACATACTCCAAGTAGATCTCACCTGATCTTGCTACATGTTGTGTTGTAGATCTCCTTTGACCTTGTTGCCCCGTAGATCTCCTTTGACCTTACACACACACACACACACCTGTAGATCAACCGACCTTACTTACCCATGTAGATCTAACCTGATCTTGCTACACCGTAGATCAACCTGGCTTTGCACACTTACCAACCTAGATCATACACACCTGGAAAAACCCTTCTGATTCTCCCTTAGATATAACTCTGATTCTACAGAACCGATTCTACTAAATCCTTGAGAATCTACTAATTACAATACAGCCCATGAGTCTATGATATAGATCCCATGCCAAACAATAATTAGAAATACAATTCAAGACTAAAATTAGTCTTTACATTCAAACAACTGGTTCGTTAACTAACTGTTCATGAAACTAGCAATTTTGGAACCACATAGGCGACTGACATCGGTCCCTGTCTGTCTAGAGATGACCGATGTCGGCCAATCCCTGACTAATGTCGATAGCTTCCTATCTCCACCTGACCGATGTCAGTTACTGTGACTTTCAGCAACCTCCTCCATGTTTGCATACAGTGAAGCTTTTAGCTCCACAACCTAACAATCTCCCACTTAGAGATAAATAGCTGCACCTGTACCTGTACCTTTACATCATCTAATTTTGTTTCCTGGCTTGTATCCCTCTTCAAGCTCAATCTTGAAGACCAACCACCATAAATCTTATGGTGCTCTGCTCGACACTACCAGCTCTGATCTGCACATGACCGACCTTGGTACCTGCCTGTTCGACATCGATTCCACCTGACCAACATCGGTAACTATGTTTTCTTGTGAGTGATGACTTTTTACTCGCGAGCTCTCTTTAGATCAAAACCCTATCCAAACTGCCCTTCTCAAAAATATCCAGCCCCATCCGCTGATCTCTGTCCATCATCTCCTCCATGAACACCAAGGCTTTCCAATTTTTAAGTTTGTCAAAGACATCTAACTTCCTCTTAAGAACATGCATCCCCTTCTCACTCATGTGACCAAGCCTACAAAGCCACATCTTTGCAACAGAAGGAGAATCAATAATACAAGTAGATAGATAAAGAATACCTACTTTCTTACTACATGCTAATTCAAGTGCACCCGCTGTGAGAGTTATTGTGCATCTCTCATCACCCAACTTTCCTAAAGAAATTAGCCTCCTCTTCAAGACTGGGACTTGCATGACATCCTTCAACACCCATGTATTGGCTATCTGCAATTTCAGCCGCACTTCCCCTTTTCCAACAATTTGACAAGGCTCACCAACCCCTAAATAAATCTTTCCAAAGTCTCCATGGACCTTAACATGGAAAAATACTCTATTTTGGGATGCATGGAAAGAGGCAACAAACTCTATAAACCAAAATTCTACTTTATCCAAGGAACATTCAAGAGCATCCTATGTAATAATCCCTGCAACATCTGCTTCTTCATTTCCTTCATGTTGATCTTCAACCAACCAACAATCTTTCTTTCCCTTCATTCTTGATTTTTAATTCCTCCATTCTTAGTGTACTTTCTTTTGCCATTGCTATACTCCCACTCAATCAAAAACCCCTGAGAGTGACCTATAATCAAACACAAACCTGCTCTGAACCTTGGCTTTGATGAACTTGCAACCCTAGCTCTGATACACCAGTACCCTGGCTCTGATACCAACTTGTTAGTGGTATCACTTGGTGAACCAGCAACCCAACTCTGATACCAACTGTTAGGACCTGGGCTCACAAAGCTCTGACACCAATTTGTCAGAATTAAGAGCACACTTGATTACCTTTGTATAAGTAACTAAACACAAAATTTAACCAGAATCACAAGTAACTAGAATTTAGAAATAGCACAGAATATGAGAGATAATACCCAATTGTATTAATACTCTTCCAGAAGGAATTACAATAAAGAAGTGCCACACTCTTCTTCCCACACCTCTAGGGATCCCACACTTCTAGGGCATACAATAATCTCCCTCAAGGGTTCTCTCTCTCAACTACGGTCACAACAAACAACTCAAACACAGAGTTGTTGTTCACCTCCAACCAGTCAATAACAATACTGCCAGTACACCAAGTACGCAACATACTCCAATTAGATCTTACCTGATCTTGCTACCTGTTGTGTTGCAGATCTCCTTTGAACTTGCTGCCCCATAGATCTCCTTTGACCTTGCACGCACGCACACACACACACACACACACACACACACACACACCTGCAGATCAACTGACCTTACTTACCCATGTAGATATAACCTGATCTTGCTACACCACAGATCAACCTGGCCTTGCACACCTGCCGACCTAGATCATACACACCCAGAAGAACCCTTCTGATTCTCCCTTGGATAGAACTCTGATTCTATAGAATCGATTCTACTAAATCCTTGAGAGTCTACTAATTACAATAAAGCCCATGAGTCTATTATATAGATCCCATGCCAAACAATAATTAGAAACGCAACTCAAGACTAAAATTAGTCTTTACATGCAAATAACTGGTTCGTTAACTAACTGTTCATGAAACTAGCATTTCTAGAACTGCACAAGCGACTGAAGTCAGTCCCTATCTGTCTAGAGATGATCGATGTCAGCTGATCCCTGACTGATGTCGATAGCTTCCTGTCTCCACCTAATCGACATCAGTTAGCCTGACTGATGTCGGTTATTGTGACTTTGAGCAACCTCCTCCATGTTTGCATACAGTGAAGCTTTTAGCTCCACAACCTAACAATTTTGCACTCTCTCTCTCACTTCTCTTTCTGTGCATTCTCTTAAAACTCCTTCCACACACTGCACTTATCTAGTCTCTCCTCTTAGTTCCCTGATGCCTCCTCTCTAATAAGAAACTAGCCTTTCTCACTTACCTCTTCGTCCTCTAGTATAGTTGATATCTTTTCGAGTCACGTGGCCTTTTTCTTAGGCCATATTACCCTTCATAGAGCCTAAAGGTTAATTTATGGCCATCCCACATTTCTAAATGAATATGTAGTGGTAGACCAACTTACTTCATCTCTTGAGCTCCACGCTTTGTCAATGGCAGACTTGCAACCTGTAACTCCAAAGATTTCTACTCATTTCCACTAATACGAATTTAACAACCTCTCTTCTCACTTGGGTAAAAACCTTCATGACTTCACAAACTTTGTAAACACTTTGCTCTACTCAAGATTTAAGGAATTCAATTTTGTCATGGTCTCTAGTTCTCTTGTTGATCACTCTCTCTTTGCACTTCGAAGATTAATGTAAGGTAAAGTGTAAAATAAATTTAGCAATCTTATTTATAGGCTCTTTGAGGGGTTTACCTTCATTAATTCCTTCCCTCTCCCCATCACTTCTAGTCAAAAATACAAATCTTTTGATGACCTCCATATTTCAAACCTTGCATTATGCATTTAATGCCTTAACAATTTTGTCCCATCATCCTATTCACATGCTTCTTACCATAACCATCCTTGTTTCATTAATGGCCCATCCTTTCTCACACCTTTCTTGGAAGTGGGAGAAAACAATGTCCCACCTTCCTAATGTAGTGGAAGATAGTTGTTACTCATATGGTGGAAACCTCTTGAAGATTTTTCAAAGTGCATTAAATGATTCACGTGCCTTTGATCACTTGTGCACCTTGGATGACATTCATGCCTTTAGTACTTACATGCCCACATGTCTTATGTTCCATATTTAACTTAGGTGATTATCATTATTATATTAACATATATGATTCATTACCACACACTAAAAGGGTTCATGGTCCTCCACAAAAACAAATTATGTACAAAAACTCAAGATTACATTAGAGAAGAGACACGCACTACAGATGAATTTTTTTTATTAAATGTAAGAAATTCTAACCTAATGGTCATAAGTTGTATTAAGTACAAAAGTTTATTTAAACTAAATCAAAATATGATAGAAGTCAACTTCCATTATAGTGTTATAGGAGAAACTAACCATCCATTCATTTTAATCAACAAGCTCCGTTAGGTTGAATGCTATGAACTATGAAGGGACCATCCTAATGGATGCAGAGTTTCCTAGGGTGAGGCTCTAACTTGAAGTCATATAAAAACACTTTCATTCATAGAGAAAAAACTTTGTTGTTTAGATGGCGATCATGTCATGCTCTTTGTTTGTGCTTCTCGACATCCTAACTCCAATGGGTGAGAAACCAAGTATCATCTAGTTTCATCAAATCATCTAGTTGAGCTTTCAAAAAGGCATCATCATCTAATTTTCCCATACATGTTATATAGAGAGATGGGACCAAGAACTCCAATGGCATAACGGCTTCCTTTCCATACACTAAATTGAATTATGTACTTTTATTGAGACACTTTTATGTAGTTCGATAGGCCTAAAGTATTGTAGATACTCTATCATCCTAATTAGTTTGGTAAACATTACAAATGTTTTTTAACATAGTACCTAGGATCTTAATGAAAGCTTCATCAATTCTATTGGCTTGTGGGTGGTATGGTGTTTTCTTGCAGTGCACGATCATGAACTCAGCCAATAAGATGTGAATCATCTCATTCAAGAAGTGGGTTCCATGATCACTGGTGAAGCTTAGGGGACATTTGAACTGTGTTATAATGTTCTCCAAGATGAATCACATGGTAGTTATTGTAGTACATTATTTTGTTGTCACAAATTTAGCCTAGCACATAAGGTAGTTGATTATTGCAATGATATACTGAAAGCCCATTCATCATCTTGATGGAGTGATAGGCCCCACAAAATCAATAGCCCACTTTTCAAATGGTTTTTGAGAAGGAATAGGTTGCAATGGCATAGCATCTCTCCTATTGGGTTTTCCTACGTGCTAAAAGATATCACATTTCCTAACATACACATTTACATCTTTAAATAACGTTGGCCACCAGAGTCTGGCGAGCAAAACCTTGCATGCAATAGCCTCTCCAATAAAGTGTCCTTCCATAATACCTTTATGGAATTATCGTATCACTTTAGGGAACTCATGTTGCATTACACAGTGGCAAAGCACCTCACCACAATCCATTTTATAAATATCTCCTACAATGAATTGATAAGGTGAGATGTGGACCACAAATTGCTTTTTTTTCTATGAAGTGAGAGAGTTGGGTGTGCATCTAGTGTTGAGAAATGCTAAAATATCTTCTAGTTCTTAAGGTACCTAGGCAACTCAAAAGAGTTGTACATCAAGAAGATCATCTTCTATGGCATGTGGGGGTTCTCTGGTCTCAATTCATGATAAGTGGTCAGGTCTAAAATTAGTCTTTCTTGGATTCACTACTATGAAAAATTGGGATTCTTGGAATAGAATGATCTAGTGGTAGATCCTTCTATGTAGTAGTGGTTTGTTGACAAGATAATTCAAGGCCTCATGATTTGTATAAAATGTAAATGGAGTGGCTAGAAGATACTACTTAAAATTTTTTAGAGCATATACAATAGATAGAGCTTTGTGCTTTGAGGTGGTATAATTCCTTTCAACCAGTGTCAGCTTCCTACTAGAAAAGTAATTAAGGTGATCTAAGTTCCCTTCACCTGGTTATGTAAGCATTGCACCAACTACCATGCCATATGCATCAACATGGACATAAAACCGATTTGTCCAATCAGGGAATTACAAGATAGGAATAGTAACAAACTTTTATTTGAGTGTTTCAAAGGTTACCTTACAAGAATTAGTTCATATGAATTGTTTATTATGCTTTAAAATCTCTTCTAGGGGCACTACAATCTTGACATAACCATGAATGAACTTTATATAATAGTCTAAGTGCCCTAAAAAGGCATGCACTTCACATTAAGTCTTTAACATTGGTAGACAAATAATAATATAGGCCTTTGTTGGGTCCACCAAGATTCCTTCCCTACAAATAATATGCCCAAGAAGTACGCCAAAAGGTGTCATGAATAAGCACTTCTTCAAATTTAAGGAAATTTGTAACACCTGATAACGCTCAAGCATGAGTCTCAGATTACCATAATGGTCCTTGACCAACCCATATATCATCTAGTCATCCAAGTAGACTTGGATGAATTTGTGAATGAAATCTTTAAAAGCCTCTACTGTGATTTGTGAGAATATTGTTGGGGAATTTTTCAACTCGAAAGGCATGATGTTATAGGCAAAATATTCCTATTCTATAGTAAAAGTTATTTTAGATTGGTCTTCCTCATCTATTTGGACTTGGTGGTACCCCAAGAATCTGTCTATAAAATAATACACTTCATAACTAGCAACACCTTCTAGGATCTCCTCTATAAGGGTGTTGGAAAGGGATCAATCATATAGGATGCATTGAGCACTTTGTAGTCCACACAAATACGTAGATGCCCATCTTTTTTTATATTGATTACCATAGGGATGACCCAATCAGTATCATCCATAGGAGTGGTTACTCTATTGCATAGCATACTATCAATTTCTTCCTTCACGTATGCCCAGAGATTAGGATTCATTCTATATGGTTATTTCTTAACTGGTCAAGCATCATCGACTAGCTTTACGTGCATTTTCCTTAAAGATGGGTGGAATCCCTTCAGATCACTATAGTTACTCAAGAAAACATCTTGGAACTCTTTCAATAAGTCAAATATTTATGATATCTCTGTATCAATGCAATACATCTCAACTGTAGCTATCTTTGGTTCTTGCTCTATGTCAATGTTGCATTATACAATTTGAATAGGTCCGTGATAGGGGTTATCTATTTGGAAACTTGTATCCTAAATAGTTTGTATACCAATGCTTATAGGGACATCTAAATGGTTAGTCAAGGGGTCAAGTGAAGTAGATACTTCACCTTCATCTACTTGGAAGATGAGTTTTTTCTTTCCCAAGTGGATCTCTTCACGTTGTTATTCTTTAGGAATTGGAGTAGGCTAAAAAATTGGAGGTGTTGGAGGCTCATCAAATAACTATAAAGGTTTCTCAAGTTCTTGATGGCTATTTTGGAGTTGGTTTTCTAGGGCACTTGGGTCTCCAATGATTGCTTCATGTATGGCCTGAAGAGTGAGGCACAAGTCCATCCTTGGTGAAGAGTATGATAGTTTCGACATCATGTTCTCCTTTAGGAAATGCTAGAACCTGGTACCCATGTGCCACTCTTCATGAATATAATAGCCACACCCAAGTGCGTAGAGTCCCATAAAATGCATGCACCTAGAGGTTCTCTGGTAAGTATATGTCCTCTGCTAGCTATATTATCTCACAAGCCTCAATGTAAGGTTAGGGTGCTTACATGCCACTAAAACTAAGTGTTCTCCTTACCTTATTATCATGATAAAATCTATGGTATAAAATAGATTGCAATTTATCCCAGTACAATAGGCATTCTTTATGAGTACACCACCATCTTGTGATGGTGCCATCAAAAAGGTGATCCAATGACCTTATCTGATCATCCTCGATATTGTAGAATCCCTTAAGAAATTGGAAAAAATCATGCACCTCCATTGACCCTTAGAACCATGGGGCTTCATCAAGTCTTTTTAGTGTTGGTCCTACCAGTGGCCCTCTTATTACTAAACCCATATGATGCAAAAATTTGTGACATTCAGGAAGCTAACACAATATTTTTTCTCCTCTAATAATGGTGTTACATATCCTTTCGATGATATCATAGTCACCATGGGACCAACAGTTACAGACATTACTTGTAGTATCAAAATAGATTGGTTATCCTCCCATCAAAAAACACTATCTGGGATTGGATCATGTTATTCATCATTCTGAGTAGTAACATTATATAGATGGTTGATGTCTTCATCAGTCATAGGATCAATATAAGGATGTCCTTATGCTTGATCTAATGGTTTTTAAAACTCAAGTCTGCATGGTTTTTATAGCACCAAGGCCTTCCTAGTAGACTAGATAGTCATCAAATTTAGCTAACTCCAAAACCTCAAAATTTTCTTTGAAGGGAACCCCAAGTATGCCAATTGTGGTGTTATTGAGGACCCCAATAGGATGTGCTCAAGTCTTATTTTCTATAAACAAGACATGAGGAGAAGGCTACAGGGTTGGACTAGACATTTTTTGCCAAGCATCTTTAGTGAGGACATTGACTTCTACTCTGGTATCTATTAAGATGTACCAATTTACCCATCTATTGATGGTAGCATTAACCAATATTTCTCCATCATCTAGGGGAGTAGAGGAACTAGGAGTTTCCTAATGTTGATAATTATTTAAATAATGGTCTTTACTTTGCCAACTGAGTTGAGGGTAGATTCTATGTGGTGATTTGGCTTTATTTATAAGCCAGGTGTTGAGCTAGGGAACAATGTCCTCATCCAACATAAGCTTACATATTTCTTGGAAGTCATCTCACACCACTGGTCAAGGTTCAATTTCTCTCTACATAGCAGCATGCTACATCAAGCCCTTATCTTTTAGGTATTGAATCTCACCTTGGATCTCTCATATAAATGTTATTATATCCTGAAGGACATCCTTTTGTTGTTAAGCATTAAGATACTTTTTAGCTTGTGGTTCTTCCTAATATACCTTCTTGATTGAGTTGGTTGTTGATTGAGTCTAACCCCCACTACGAGTGGTAATATTTACTCATTAAACTATTGGAATGATTCGACATGCATACCATTATGTTTTGTATATTCAAATCATACCGGTGCCCTTTTCATTGCACTCTTTACTAATAACCATGTATAGATCAATAAACTCTTCCAATCGATGGTCTTTTTTACAATATGCACATGTCAAGTACTTTGGGCAATCCCTTTGATAATGGCCTGGAGAACCAAATTTGTAACAAGTTATCAGTGGAAATTGACCACCACCCCAACCTCATCCTCTTCCTCACCCATGATAGCCACCATTGTCTTGGGTATTAGAGAATAAGATTTGGTGTATGCCACATGCTCAAGCTTGATGGATATCACTGATCAATCTACATTAATTGGTGTCATGGGTGTAGGCATCACAAATATTAAAATACTCAAACACCTTAGTGTTCATATACTATTACAAAAGAAGACAAGAATGGACATCATGTTCTTCATGGTAGATCTCACATGATTATTTTAGTACCACATGGATGTTTTTACATGGGTAGTTATTCCTTGTATGCCCTTAAGTTTCATAGTCAATACACCAGACACCACTGCATGCCTCATGTGCATTGTTTGCCATCAAATTTTAAAGTTGTGATGCCATAGATGTTATATGTGCCTCCATAAAGGGATTAATCCTAGTATCCGTGCTTCCAACCACTTCAACATGAAGGGTAGCTTTCAGAGCCTCATGTGCACTAGTGAAGGTTCTTTGTGATAGAGTCCATTGGAAAGGTAATAATAAGCCTCTCATAAACCATTGTGTATATTGAGCAGGGTTTATTTCAAATGATAATTTATAAATCAAGGTTTTTAATTGAACATCATACTCACGTACGCTCTTTGTAAGTCCTTAATTTATGTCCTTTAGCACTGCTATACTTTGTTGTTCAAACTCAGGAATGTTAAATTCCTATAAGAAGGATGCTTTGAGTTGATCATAGTCAACCACCACTTGTTGAGGGTCAAACTTCCAATACCACTTATGTGTGCACTCTAAAAGTGTAGTTTCAAGCTGTGTAGCCTTACGTTTATAAGACATGATATCACACACTCTCCAAATCATTTCACACTTGTGTACATGCTTAGCTACATTCTCTACCCCTTAGTATTTAGGTAAGTGCAATATCATCTCATAGTAGATCGTAGCGGGTTGTGGTTGAGAAGTTAGTTGTTAGGAAGATCCATCTCCTATTCTATGAGGGGGTCCACCTCTACCTCAACCTTTGCCTCCTCCTAAACCTCCTCCAGCACCTCCAGTAGCAATACCCATGGAAAGAGGCATGGTAGAGAGTTGGTTTCACATGTTTGGGCCTATATTATAGCCTTGAGGACTAGACCCACTAGGCATCCCAAGCTGTGTCATAGAATTTCCTTGTAGGGGGAAAATAATGTAGAATCTGAATGACTATCTAATGGCCTAGTTTCAGTCTCCCTTATCAGCTCATTTTTTAAATATGTATTGCTTGTATCCTAATTTTGTATATATACTCTGTTCAACTCAAAGGCATGAGCACACACTATGGTGGGAGAGCCTGGTTGATTCAGACTTGGTTCCTCAACTCTTCACATCTAACTTTGTTCTCCTTCATAGGATATAAGTGGTAAAGAACATGGCTCAAAAGTGATGTGTTCCTCATGCATTTCTGCCTCCTTACAGTTCTTTACAACACTCATCAAGGTTTCTCAATATCTTTTCACACCGCTAACTCTAATGATCCTATATTAGGCTTCATCATACTTTTGATTCCATAATGCTCACTAGCTTACTACCATGTTAAACCCACAATCTTCAATCAACCCTTAGTCTCCCCTTCTAACTATGTAGCTCATGCATAAGAGAATTTAGCCCTATATGGGTAGAGTTTCCAACCCAAGGTCAATAATTAATTTCTTAATTTTGAAGGCAAATAATGAGAGATAACATCCCCTTGAATCTCATAGAAATTAGAATTTTGCTTCCTCAAGACATGAATATGTGGTCACAATGTACTCCAAAATGTATCTGTTCTGAACTCCTCTCCACCAATAATTAACTAATCATGTCCATGGAACACCAAGTCATGCTAAAATCCTTTGTCATTCAAGCGTCCAAGGCTACCTCCTTCCAAGATTTTTGGATCATCCTTGAGCATAGGATATTATACAAGCATGTAAGAGAAGTGGGACCTTAGAAAAAAAGGTCTCATACAGGGGATTGTAGAGATTATATTCTACCCACTATCATGTAGAGATGCCTGGTGTAAGATATAGAACCACAAAGTTATCCTCGACACTGAAAACCCATTTTTTTATATTCTTTAACATAATGCACTTAAACATTTTCCCATGATTGTGCTCCAAATACTTTGGGTCCCTGAAATAGAACCAAAATGTCAGGTTTTGCTCATTGATTCTAGCTCTAGTTTTGAATTTTTTCCCAATAGGCTAGCGCACTATCCCTATCATGCAAGAGTTAAGTCTGGCATGCTCACCTGAAGCGTGTAATGAAAGACCAGTTCCTGAAGGTTTTGTATCATAATAGTGTAAGTTTGTTCATCTTTTGTTATGCAACTCTAAGGAATTATTTAATAACACAGATATACTATTACTATCTTTCTCATCTTGGATGTAACTATCAGTAATACAAGGATCATCATTATTATCTAACAGTTGACTTAGAAAATAAAAAGATACTAACAACAAGACAAAGAACTAAACCATGTCCATCTCCAACACTTAGTGTAGTCCATCATTCATAATATAATTTGGCAAAAACTGATATTTCCCATTATATGCTTAGTGATTTACAAGGCAAGGCTCAATTATGTATTCTCTCAAATACCATCCTCCCAAATGATTTTACTGGGGGTATTTATACTTGTTTATCCTTAAACAAGTGTCATAAATCTTATGAACAGATGGCACATGGACTCCCAAAAAATTGAGAGTCATGTCTCTTACAATGAGTTCTTCCTGTAGACTTGGGTCCTTATGCCCCTAGATCCTTGCTCTATGTTATATTCTAGTGGCCATGTGTTATGTTCTTCATAGGCTGGAACAAAACCTCCAATTAATAGGTTTGAAGTGACCTATTTGAATTATTCTTATAACTTCTCTCGCATCCCTTGCACTCTATTTCCTATGTGTTGTGCTTCACATGAGCTCCCCTAATCTTCCACTTTTGTTTGGAGTCCTCTATTCTTGGGTCCCTCATGACTTATCTTCTTTTGATTGGGTCATCTCATGCTGGGTATCCTACGCCATTGTCTTTCCATCCCTGACAAGTCCCATACCATGACACTTATGTCCCTATCAGTTACATGCCATGGTCATCCTATGTCATGGTCCTTCCACACTGTGTCAGCCTTTCATCAAATTGGACAATGATCCTTTTGCACCACATACCAAAATGAAAAACACTTAGTCAAAATTTAGGGGCCAATATGGGAATCTGTGGAAATTTAGCTTATGCACTTCTCCTTGGATGTACCTTGAGATGGAAGTAGAATCTTTACTTTTTTTAGTTTGTAGTGCTAATGTTTGCTTGTAGTTAGCCCTCTATTGAATCCCTCTATCCTTCTCTGTGGTTATTATAGGTGGTGTGGGTTTGTGGTTGTGGTTGCTTGAGACTTGCTTTGGCCTTATTTAGTTGGTCTTCATCTCAGATGTGTTGTTACATCCCGATTTCCTTGATAAGCCAACTTACTTGATTATCCATGGATTTTCTAAAATTGATAACTTGATTTGTTTATTACTAGCTAAGATGTAAGTCATAGGCTATTATGGGGAAGTGGTATGTTTCTTTGGTTTCATGATTTTATTGCTATGAGTTAGTTGTAGTGTATATTTTTACAGTATAATCATGATGAGTTGTTATTTCAGCTATATTTTATGATGTATATATTACACAATATTATAGACTAACTACCTATTTGTCGTGAGTTGGATGCAAGAGAGATTCATCCCTCAAAGCATGATGGAGAGAGATTATCATCAAAGAGGGTGATGTAGATAGAGTTGTTGGGGGATTATAGAGAAATGGATAGAACCTTGCACATACCACATTAGATAGTGTACGTTATATGCATTGTTTGAATGGTTAGCGTAGTGTGATTTTGGATGTTGATTGCATTTGGATAATTATTTGTGCATGGTTAGTTATGTGTTAGCGTAATTAATGCCTATATAGAATTAATCTTTTATTATTTTTATAATTATATTGGATAAATAATGTTACTGTGTACTATGTTATGTTATTCTTGATTATTAATGTTTACAAGAACCTAAATAAGTGTGAACAGTACCAGGTTACTATGGTATGTAGGCTAATTTAAATGTCTGTGTAATGTTTTTGAGTATTAGCTTGTTATCATATGATATTCGAGAATATCAAAATATGCTATAATAGGTATAGATCATAAAAGATGAAGGTAATTTATATAACGTAGTTATAAAAATAAATACATTATTATAATTTAGATGGCTAATAATGTGTTATTACCGTTTCAATTTAAAAAGATATTATTGAATTTATATGGGATGAGTCATCATGATTATTAAGATATCATTACTAAGTTATTTGAAAATAAATAGAAATAAGAAAGAAAAAAAAAAAAACAAGGAATAAAATAAATAATAACAAATAAAAACCATAATGATATAAAGCATGGAAATTTAGACGTTTAAAAAAATGAAAAAAAGACAAGTTTTAAAGAAATCAGCTTTTAAAGATGGAAAAAGGTCTTAATTAAAAATCGGAGGCCTTCAAAAATAAATATGAGAAGATTGATTTTTCTCAAGGATTTTTTGTGCGATAGACATTTCTGACCGTCTTGGGTCAGCTCCAGGATGAAACCTGTGCATGTGTTTTAAGTAGTGTGTATACATTTGGGCCAACATTCTGGGATGAAAACTCTTACACAGCAAGGCATCTTACGTAGTTTTGGATGGTTGAACCGAAATGGTCTTCATATATTAGGAGGATTGACATAAATTGTGCAAAAAAATTTGAGAAATTTCTTTACCGGTGCTTGCTTGATTTTTTGCCTTTATGATATGCAATGCATGGAAATTTTGGTTGACAAGACTGCCATAGACTGTCTAAGTTCAGAATCTTCAACTTCATTTTCATGCATTACTTACATAGAAGCAGTTCAATTTCTAAAGGAGGTCACAGATAAGAAATTTGATAACAAGGTGGGAATCATAGGGAGGAGCGATATGAAGTTACTGAAAAAAGGTATGTAGTGATATGTGCTATTCTTTTTCATTCTTCGCCAAATTTCTGTTTAAAAATAATATTTTCACCTAGGTTGTTAATGACATAAGGTAGGATGGAAGTGTTACAATGATGTGTGTATATATATAGGGTGACATGTGAATAGTTATATATGTATTAAAGCCTATTACAAAATATGGTGTAAATGTTAGTGGGGTGATCTACCGGGTATAAAATAATATCAAGTCATAAACACCAATTAAACTGAGTCATCTGATATTTCAATATGTTGGGTGATATGATATTTCAAAATGAAGATATTTTATGTTAAATAGATATAGACAAGTTAGGCGATCTGAAGTGTATGGGCATAGCACATCTGGTTGGCACGGTCGGTGTTAGGCTATTACCACAAAGTCTAGGATAACTTAAGTGAGGAATATTTTGTCACTTATTTAAATAAGAATGCACATGAGCATATTATCATATTCAGTCCCATATATGTTCATATTATATCTAATGTTTTTAGAAAAACTTAAGATAACTCATACATGTGTTAACCCGACTATAATCATATACTTGTTAGAATATTACATATCAAATATGAAATATGGTAATCATTTAGATATAATATAAACTATGTTAACACTATGTATTTTTAGGATTACATAATACACATAAGCTATACAGGTCACACCAGTGGTCCTAATCCTCCCTGTGTAGTGAATTTATTTTAATGGAGGTTAAGTGTACTATAGTGTCTAAAACGAGTGTTATAAGGCACTGGATTGGAATGTTGGTCCTATAATTGACTCTACAAGGATATTATATTGTTAATTGGTATACTATTAAATAGAGCTTATATATAAGTATATTTATTCCATAGACTATATGAAATATATTAATGGATATGTGCACAGAGTTGGGGGACAATTTCATGGACATAACCCACTACACGTATGTATTATAACATAATGCATATGCATTATTGTTATAACATGTATGCATTATGGCTCAAGATTCCTAAGCCATAACACGTATACATTATAACAATAACACATAGGAATTATGTTTAGTTATAAGAACGTGTATGCGTTTCTATAACTAAATATAACGCATACGCATTTCTAAAACTACAAAACAAAAATAAACCCTTGACTCCTCTCTTTTTTCTTGCTCCCCATTTGTGTTTTGGTGCTTTGTGGTCGCATTTTGGCTTGCAAATCTTCCTTTTTCCCTCCATCTCACATTTTGGCTTGCAAATCTTCATTTTGGCATACATTCATGAGATGGATGATGCCATCATGAAGAAGAGGTAGGTTTTTTGTAGATTAAATCATTTTTTTGAATTTTTTGTGAATGTAAATTGGATAGTTTGATTTTTAATTTTTCTCCAATAGGTCAACATGCTTCACCTAATCCTCCACCTAACCTTCTACCCAACCCTCTACCTAACCCTCCTATAGTTCCATTAGATTTCCCAGACAATCATGAGGATATAGTTACTCACATAGTGGAGAACAAAATTGAAATTGAGCAGATAATTAGGAGAATGAGGGAGCCCATTTCCACGAACACCCACCTCACCTATTTGGATAATAACCTAGAGTTAGTATTAGGTCAAGTTAACTCGATAATGAGTCAAAATGATAGATGGAGGTTATATAGGGATAGTTGTATGGCTTACTATGCTAACAAATTGTCAGCATATGAGGTGAAGAACAAAAATATAACAAAAGATCAAATTTTTGCTATATTTATCGACCTGGCCACCAATGACCCATTTCCCATAATGACTAAACATTTCCAAATCCATCGATGCCAACATGATTTGATTAAAGCCAATTTTTAGGAGCAATGGTTGATGGTGTTTGACTATCCCCCTTGTAATAACCATGAGGTCCCTTTATAGTTTTTGTTAAAACTTTATTGTGAGTTTGACCTCAATCAAATTCCAAACTACTTTGATTATGGTAAATTTTAGGGCTGAGGAAAAGGCTCCATGCAAGATCGACCAAGTGCATGTCATGTACCTAATCAGCTTGCAAAGATCCCTACCCAAAATCCACTTCATCCAAAGATTTCCTCTACGATGACAAAGGTTGTGGAGGTAGACACTTTACATGGGCTTAATACACTTACGGATACACTCATTCATCATACAATTATACTTTCAGATATAGATGCTCAAAATACTGAACCTTTGGATGATGACAGTGGAGCTTCAAGGGGCTTAGAGGATATGGTCTTGATTGATGAGTTGTTGACACACACATTTGGTTTGGATACATTGGGAATCTCTACACAAATGTAAGTATCTTATATAAATTTAATGTTAAATTTTTAAGTTATATTTACAAATTAAAAAGGTAAAAATTAATTTACACATTTAAATTGAATAATATAAATGTTTTTTTTTTTTTTTTTAGGAGGAGATGTTACGTTCGACATCACAACTAGGTAGTGGGTCAACCCCTACTACATCTATTTGTGTCAGTACGACACCATATATATTAACAAAGGTAAAATTTCAAGTGAATCTTATATACTCTAGATGTACATTAATTCACCTTAATTTGATTATTAGTAGATTTTGTGTAAGAAAATATGAAATACCTAATATAATTTTGTTGGACTTTTTATTGTTTGATGTATTAACATGGATTAGTGTAACTTGTTAGAAACTCATCTTCCATCTCAACTATGTTTTTAGTAACCAAAATAATGAGTTCAATATTTGTTTGATATCCCATTATATGTAGTTCCCATAGCAGGTCAATCCCAATATATATATATATATATATATATATATGATAAAAGTTTTTTGGTATAATATATTTTTATCAATTTCTTAATCAAGCATAACATGTCTTCATCAATATGCACACCACTCCTTTATTTTAAATATTGGCCTCATAGCCAGGAACTTGATTCCTTATTATCTTAATCACATATAACGATTCAATCTCTATGATCGATATCTAAAATGGTCATAGCTATCAATCCAATTACCATCTTGATTCCATCTGAGCATAATAATTTCATCTCTATCTATGGATTTATAAATTTAGATGGCAAAGCCTCTTGATTCCATTTTACTTAGTCAATTCCATTAGTTTTTTGGGAGAGCATCCATTAGATCCAATTGGTTTATTGGGAGAGCATCAACTATAAACTATAGCCTATATGTATATGGTATAGGCCTTGTGACCATATACAAATAGGGGACCTCAACCCCATATAGATAAATGGGTTTAAGTAGTTTGTTACCACCACCTACTTAGGGGTCCCAAAGACCTACTATATCTAGTTGGGGGAGAGGTCCTATCTATATCCATGCACTTTTGTCACTCAAGTGACATGCCAACACCTTTCATCAGGAAAGTCCCCCTAAGATGAATATTGAGTATCAACAACACTATAACAACCTTTGTTGACTTCAACCAACTTGCACTATATACATATGTACCTTCCCTTTCAAAAATTGAGGTCAATATAAGGATACTATTTTTAAGGGATTTTTTATCACACCAATATGTATAGGATTGTCCTCAACTATATCAAGTCATTACCTTAAGACAATTAGGCCTAATGACCAAGTAATCAGGTCAAAATATGAAATACACCTTTGCAAAGCTATACAAGCATCCAAACAATTGTATATAGGTACATATCAAGGATGTTTCAACACCTAACTTGCATTCAATGACTCAATTTCACAAAATTCACTCAAAAATACTTCCTCATTGTCTTGTCATTCTCCCTCATGAAACTGGCATTTATTGCCTTCAGTGTGGTGTTACAAGTCACATGTTGTACATATCCACTTGTCACATTCATGGTTCCCATGACCTCATTATATTTTTTTATTTCTTATGCAATGCTAAGTTTATTAGCAACTTGTTTAATCAATGAATTACCCAAGTTATTAATTATTAGGTTGTTTGTTCAATTGATGACTAGGGTGGACACTCCTTCATCATTGTGAGTCGAGATAGATGTAGGCATTATTGTTGTAATGTCATTTGTATAGGAACTCACCAAGGTATATATATTCACTTGTAATTTTAAATTGTAATTTAGTAATTTTGTTTTAATAATTTTACTATATACTTTGACAAATATAACTTATATGCATGAATGTAATGTATATGCAGGGCTGTCATATGACATTTGATAGTTTGATTCAGATAACAACTATAGTAGCTCCTCATATTTATTCATCATTTGACATGCCTATTCATGTAGCTAAACTTGGCACTGACCTAGTCGAGTGTCAATAGTAAATTGAGGAGGACCATGAGATTGCAGTAAGTGAATGTTTAAATGATTTTTTTAATAGATTAAAATATGAGTTTATTAACTTGGTTTCATGTATACATGTTAATTTTATAATAATTTTTGTATTTGAACATGTTCAACTGCAAGTGAGATATGAGTGTAGTACCCACAGTTGAACCTTGGAGCAATCCAAAGCATTCAGGATATCTCCATCTAGAAGCAGGGCATCCCAAGGAGAGTCTTCTTCGAAGAAGGCAAAGAGAGGGAGACTATTTGATGATTAGGATGTTGTAGACGATGTACTTTTTTGTATGCCTATATGGTAATGTACACATTTTTGTCATTGTACATGCATATATGATGTATTCCCCCGACATTAGATACTATGTTGTTAGACATGATGTAATTTTGTGTATGCTTATATGGAAATGCATGTATTATTCACATTATATGCCTATAAATGTCATTTGTACATGGAATTATTATTTTGTACATGAATATTTAATAAATTTAATAAAGTAAATCTTGTTTGAATCACTTGTGTTTAGAGTATTATAAATGATTGCTTTTGAAGTATTCTTAAGGATTACAAATGTTATGAGATTGAAAATAACTTCTTAGGATAATGTTACAAATTAGACCTTTATAAGAAATAAAGAATATCAATGATTGCATTTTAATTATGTTTATATTCTAATGTAGAGTTATGGAGGAGAAGTCTACAAAAACTTCATTAGCTGGTTCTAAACCCAACTGATGACATTCACTTGTTATGGTTTGACTTGAATCTTCTTTCACAAGATAGCTCATCTTTTGACTCTTTGGGCTTAATTTAGCTTCTTACACCTAGTACTTATTCATTGTACTATTAGTATCACCCCCTTGTTGGCATTGACATTTATTCATACGTCCTTTGCCTCATTCCATTCATG
Source organism: Torreya grandis (assembly GCA_037957365.1). Lineage (NCBI taxonomy): Eukaryota > Viridiplantae > Streptophyta > Pinopsida > Cupressales > Taxaceae > Torreya > Torreya grandis. The sequence goes on from JARHVA010003363.1 coordinate 479,907, forward strand.
TCTCATTCACAAAATTCCTCTCAATCTCTTTCTAGTTTCTTCTTAGGCACCTTCTTTGGGTCTCAAGGACCAAATCTTGGTCAATGTTTCAAGAGCTCAACCTATAGTCACATATAGTCTTAGATGATCATAACATACCTGGTATAACCCCATTCAAGAAATCAAACAATAACATACTCTCATTCCACACCTTATGGACACAATGCTCTCTCAAGGCTTGTAACATTTTTTTACTATATTTTTCCTTGTACATAAAAGTTATGATTTCTCAAGAGATTATAAGGGCATTTATAGGTACATTCTATCATTTTCCATGTCTATGTCAAATTTCATATCCCAACTCCACCTCTATCTATCACTTCCTTCATTAGCCTACCCTCATTTAGGCCTAATTAGCCCTATTCCAAACCCTTAGCCCTATAATCCATACACATCCATACAATCTTAGGTTAAAACCTTTTGATTCACCTTGTACTTGTATAGGGGAGCAAGATTACAAAGTTTCATTAAATTCCCATGGTTAAATCTCTCAAAAATGTTCAAAGCTTGCTAATCTAGGGTTTGCCATGCCCTATACATACTCTCCAAAGGAACAATTTGACCTTCCCACTGATCTTAATTTCTTTAAAACATCTTCATGACATCTCATAACATCTTTCCAATTATCAAAAAACTAACTTTGCCATTATGCCTTTGAGACTGCCTGTGGGGATTGCATGAATTTTGGAGTGTGAAAACCCTTTAACTATGTCTAAGAGGTTTAAAACCATATTAAAATACTTATCTAAGCTTGAGACCCTCAAACACACCTTTAAACTCCAAAAATTATGCCTACATGAATAGTGGTCATTATGAGACATGGGGGGGACTATGATAAAACATCAAGCACTTAAACTTGTCATATGACCTTCCCAAGATGATATATGTGTATATTACATCATTAATACCAATCATACCAAGTTTCAAATCATTTAGAAATGTTCTTTGTCTTGTAGACCATTTTTACCACAATGTACTTTGAGTTGCCTGCATACTTCATGCCAAAACTTGTCTTTAGTCAAAATTTTGCATGAAACCCCTGAATGTGATCATTATATAGGACAAAATAGGTTTTCAACATCATATTATATGGTTTTAAGACCTCTCCAAGCCCTAAAATACTTCCTGGCATTCAAAACTGATAAAACTTTCAGAAATCTCCAATTACTACCTTCTTGACTGTAAGAGGATTGTGTCAAAATAGGGGGAACTTTCACTCTTTATATGAGATTTAGGATGGCATGGGATGTTTTGGTAGGTCATGGATACCATTCATACCAAATTTTTTGCTTTTACTCAACTTGTAGATGCCCCAAACTGACTAATTTCTCCAAGGCAAGCTCTAATGTTGACCATGATTTAACATAGTTTTGATTGTACTAAAATAGTGAATAGTTTACACTGTCAAAAATCCACAAAAATATATCTAATGGGTATAGTAGGTAATAATGATCCTCAACATGAAATTTCATGATTAGATCTGACATATTTTGACCTATAAGCCCATTTTGGCAAAAGCTAGTGACACATGTCTGCTTGGTCAAATTTCACAAATAAGTCATCATCCTATTTTGACTTGGTTTATGATGTAGCTAATTGAGGAGAATTATAAAAATCATCATTACAACTAGTTTTAATGTACTTGATGACTTGATCTTCAAGATTCCCTTACTAATTCAAAATTGCTCTTTGATTCTTGGGCTTACTAGTTAATTGACACATGTACCTATTTATTGAATATATAGAGACACTTTTCCTGATTGTGTTATACTAATTCATTATAATTTTCAATCATTATTTTCCTCCTTACATTATTTTATTGACAAACTTGCTTGTAGTCTCTTCACTAGTTTTGACTAGGCACAACCCCTTGGGTTTCAAGGACCAAATATCACTTTAGGTTTCAAGAGTACAATCACAATTCTTGAATGGTCTTAAATGGTTAAAACTTTCCTACGCAGCCCTGTTTCAAGTGTTCAAACCTACTTCACCTTTCAATACTTATCCTTGGGTGTCCACTATCCTTCACACTATGTAGCTCATTATGTCTCTAGGACCATTCCTTAGTTTAATCTGCTAAGAATCAAATTAATTACATTTATGGTCTTAAATTATCATTACACACTTGTCTAAACCCTTCTCAAGTGACCAAACACTCTTTTCTATTCTTGCTACACCTCAAAGTCACAATACTCTATCTAGGCTTATAACCCTATTTTCACTATTTTTCCATTTGTTTGATTAACATGTTTCCTTTATTAAAGATGTAATAACACTTTAGGGAAATTTCTATCACCCTTCAACTTATTAAAAAGTTACAACACTTTACTCTTCTCTTGGTTATCACTTTCTTTGATAGAAACCCCCAAACTAGGCCTAATTAGGCCTATTCTAACCCTACATTCCTCAAAACCATACATATCCATACATTGTTATTATTAAACCAAATTCATCAGTTAGAACACTTATATTTATGTGAGATTATAAAATGTAGACCATTTTGATGGTTACATCTCTCAAATTCTACTAAACCCTAGTTTTAGGGTTTTTAGGCCCTATATAGACCCTTTAAGCACTTTAAATTCTATATATTGAATGATAAAAAAATTCAAAGGCTCAAATCCTCACCAAAAGTTTTTTCATAATATCCTCTACCTCATAAAATAGTCGAGAACACTTCCTTGATCTATTTTAGGCTTAAAACATCAATTTCTCAATTGATTATGGGCTAAAATTGATTGTGTACAGTAGGTGTGATACTAAATTATTGTGTATTCTATTTCCATCAATATTTAATATAACACAAGGCCTCATTTAGGTCAGATCACTCTCATTACACCTTTCAATACTCTTAAATTCCCTTTATCAAGTCTTAATTCCTTCTATTCATGGAATGACACATTTACTGTCACAATGTTAATTGTACAATATATGAAAGTTGACATTATTACCTTAGGGTTTCAAATAATGGTTTACTCCTCTATGATTATAGAATTTCATATGCTTAATCACTACACACTATGTCCTTTATTAGCCTCTTCTTGTAATGTTCTTGATCATTGTCCAAGCATAGGTTCACAGACCTATCCATCACAACCTGCCTCTGTGCAAGAATGCAAGATTTCCCATCATTTAGACTTAATTGAGAGTTATTAAACATTATTCAAGAGATAATACACTCTAAATTATCTTTCTTAGTTATCTTCATTCCATCACAAACTTGCTACCATGCAATATTCGACTTCTCTCCTAAAATGCAATTTTTTTACAGTGAAGAGAAAACTTGTTGACCTCCAACTAGCAACTTTGCCTCTGGGATGGGTAGGTAAATAAACACCACTTAAAACACATATAAATAGGCAAATTATATGTTTTATAATGACCATGACACCCAATTCCACCCACAAGTGCATTTTCACTATTGTTCCAAAGCATGGAAACACTGACAACAAATGTTGTCAAAGTTGAAGTTACGATCCAATAACTCAATTTTTGGTACTTGTTGGTTGAAAAATGGAACTACCAACACATTCAAAGGGTTAGATAACATCCAGGACCAAGTTATTGGCCTTCCATCTGGCCCAATCAAAAAACCCACCACCCATTCAGGGCTCAAGAATGCCCTTCCCAATACAAGAAAGATATTATTTTTTAGCCTAACTTCAGGCATGCATAAAACCAAAATATAAATTCATATGGAGGAACCATAATATCCCTTATGTGCATGGTAAATCCTTCTAATTTCACCTTGAATCTAATCTAAATCATCTTTAAGAGAAATATGTGGTAGAAGTTGCAGTAAAGGGTCCTAAAATGCAACTTTTTGGCAATGAAGAGATAACTTGTTGACCTCCAACTAGCAACTTTACCTCCAAGACTGGAAGGTAAAAATACACCACTTATTACACATCTATATAGTAAATTACATGTTCTCTAATGACCATGACACCCACATCCATCCATAGGTGCATTTTCACTACTATTCTAGAGCATGGAAACACTGACAACAAATGTTGTCAAAGTTGAAGCTACAGTTTGAGAACTCAATTTTCAATGTTTGTTTGCTAAAAATTAGCACTATCAACACATCCATAGGGGTGGATAACATTCAATCCCAGGTTCTTGGCCTCCCATCTGGCTCAATCAATAAACCCACCACCCATTTCGGGCTCAAGAATGCCCTTCCCAATACAAGAAAGATGTTGATTTTTAGTCTAACTTCAGGCATGTATAAAACTAAAAATGTAAGTCCTATGTAGGAACCATAAGATCCTTCATGTGCATGTTAAGTCCCTCTAATTACACCCTAAATCTAGTTTGAAGCACCTCTAAGACAAATCTATGGTAAAAGTTATAGTTAAGGGTCCTAAAATGCAACTTTTTTATAGTGAAGAGACAACTTGTTCACCTCCAACTAGCAACTTTGTCACCGGGACCGACAGGTATAAATCCACTACTTTAAACATGTCTAAATAAGAAAATTACATGATTTCCAATGATTTTGACACCTAATTCCACTCGTAGGTGCATTTTTACTACTATTTTGGAGTATGGAAACATTGACAACAAATGTTGTCAAAGTTGAAGTTACGATCCAAAAACTCAATTTTTGGTGCTTGTTGGCTGAAAAATAGCACTAAAAACACATTTATAGAGGTGAAAAATTTCTAATACTAGGTTCTTGGCCTCCTATTTGTCCTGAATGATAAAATCCACCACCTATTCTAGGCTCAAGAACGCCCTTCCCAATACGAGAAAGATCCTAATTTTTAGCCAAACTTTAGGCATGCATAAAACCAAAACTATAAGTCATATGGAGGAACTGTTAGATCCCTCATGTGTATGGGAAAGCCCTCTAATTTCACCCCAAATCTATTTTGAATCATATTTAAGATAAATCCATGGTAGAAGTTACAGTAAAGGGTCCTAAAATGCAACTTTTTGGCAGTGAAGAGACAACTTGTTGACCTCCAACTAACAACTTTGCCTTTGGGACCGGCAGGTGCAAATTCACCACTTCAAACACATCTATATAGGCAAATTACATGTGCTCCAATGATCACAACACCCACTTCCACCTGCATGTGCATTTTCACTACTATTCTAGAGCATGGAAACACTGACAACAAATGTGTTTGGAAGGCTACAAGGAGAAATAAACTTGTCATGAGCTATTGTTCAAAAGTGCAAAAATGCCAAGTATTTTTAGTAAGCTTATCTTAGCTTCAAGAATATGAAATTATTTACTAATGGTGTTAACCACGTGAAGGTTGAAGCTGATTTGGCACCACTAACCTATAAAAAAATTGTTAGTAAGTAATTAAAGATGAAATCTATGCAACAAAAAAATTGATTACATCTAAATTTTACAAGTCAACATACCTGCACAATTCAATCCAATGAACCACTTAGATCTACTCTAATCTTGATAGTATCAAGAATAGCTTCATGGTCTAACTCATGAACTTTCCTTAGATTCTTGTTTCTTATCCTCCCATGATATTTTTGCAATTGAATATTCATTGCAAGAACCAAATTTGAATAATGAAGAATCTTCTTATGAGTTCCAATGTCTTCAAACAACCATACATTTGAATTTTTTATAGGATATCATCGAATAAAAGCTCCAGTGACTACCATAGACCCAGTGAGATAATCAATGTTTTCACCATCTACGATTGGGGAAGTCAATTTTTTCTTTCCATCTACACACCGACATAACTAGTAATTTGTTCCCTCTTCATTGTCTTCATCTGTAATAACTACAAAATCATAGCTTGCATCATAAAAACTAATTTTTAATGACATTATAAAGATAGATTATGAGAATAAATAGCACATAAAGATTAATCTTCTACCTGGTTATACTAGATCAGATATATGGTCAAAATCATGTGATGATGTCATGTTTGTAAGTTGAAATGCTGGTGGAACATGCTATGTGTTGATTGGAATTAAAGGTTTGAAACTCCAGTCATCCACCCACTCTTGTGACTCACACTCATTCCAAGCAAATTCCATGCATGTAGAACAAAATCATGCCAAGTGTCACATATGAATAGTTCAAGAACCTGTATTTGAGCTATAAAATGAGTGGAGCTCACTTGAACCTGTTAGAGGCATACGATCCTCATAGTTTGCTAAGTCTTTTTCCTCCATTAAGAAAAAATGTCTAAAAATAATAGAATTTTCTTGAGCACCATGACATATGTTCTCATTACACCAATCAACCATAGTTTTGTGTCAATCAAATTAGCAACATTGTCATATTTTAACTCCTCCCTTGCAACGACTATTTTTACACATGCTCCAACACCATCATGCTCCCCTTTTCCATGGCTAGCCTCAGTGAAACTTCAAATATCTTCTACACCACTGGTAACATACATCCTACTCAACCAATAAAATATTTGTGCATTCTTGAATTATGATGTGTAATTAACTAACCAAATGTAATGTTATTTGAAATTAATGTTCCTCTGAGTCAACTGTCCATAGAACTTCTCAAAATAACCTTGCACATACTTTATATAATATGATCGGTCGTCACTGACATAAAAATGGTACTCCCTTAATATATTTTAATCTTTTTTCTATACTATCAGATGCATGCATGAATGCTATATACATGCATATGGCAATTTTTTTTGAGTTGTAACACTATGATTGAACTTCTATTTGTGGTTTGAATGTGTAATTTTTAGCAAATTTGACTACTAAAACAATATAATCAAGTGGGAATGTGTCCTTTCTTAGCTTGAAATGTTCATCCAACCATTTATCCATATGTGTGTGCCTTTCATACTCCTAAATAATTTTCTCCATGAATTCGACCATAAATTCTAAAATAAGTATCTCTTTCGTAACAAGCTCACACCTTTTAGATTCTTTGTCATATTTTACTTGATAAGTCACAAATTTATATTTGATTAAACCAACTAATTCCTATCTAATTACACTTGTACATTCCTCATGGATACATTTTTTTAAATTTGGCAATCCACCACAAATGTTGCATTTTCCATCCAAATATGCTTTCTTATAAAAGAACTGTCCATCTGGTCTTTCACAAAAAATATTTGAAATAAATTCCCTGGCTGGTTTTGGTGGAACTTCTATTCCACACTCCTATAAAATATTTTTAGTATGCAAAGTACAATGAATATGGCAAAAAATGGCATAGTGCATTGAAAATTCAATGTGTTGCCTATAACAAGTGGTGCGTGTTTGATTTATTATTACATAAAAAGGTTTGGCCATCTCAAAAAGTCTTTGATGCATAGCAATTTATGGATGTTTTTCCAAAAATATAGAGTAAAATTGTGTTTGAGTCATATCTAATAAATGTTTTAGATGTGGTTCATGATTACAAGAACCAACTCTTCTTTTTATTACATCTCTTGCATTGGGTGAAATTCTTGCATTATCTTTCCAAAAATTATGCAATTAAATCTTTCAAAGCATCGGCTATAGCCTTGTACTTTCATGGAAGTCAACCAGAGAATGCCAAGAGCTCTTTCATATTGGGTTCATTAAATATTTCACGTCTTGCAATTACTTTCATTAATGTTTTTCTATTTATATCAAGTGTTCACCTTATTTTTGAAATCAATCATTTTTTCCCTATTTCAGCACTTACTACACAAGTTGTCATTATATGTTGGACAACATTACAATCTTTGTTGCATGATTTTAGGCCTACAATGTGATATGCATCATGTAGATTTTCAACATTTTCATCATTTTAATTATCCATTTTAGATGTTCTTAGTCTTAATGTGTACATTATAGGTCTGACCCTAACCAATTTCATCAATGAAACAAATAATTGACATCTTTGACTATCATATTCTAATATATGAAAGAAAATATCCCAAATTTCTTGAATCAATCTTCTTGAATGGCAGTTAGACATTTTTTTATGTATTGGTTTCAAAATATTTTCATCAACTTCAATTAAGTACTTATCTTTCTACGCACAATTCTTAGAGGTGTTGTTATTGGTGGAATCCATTCAGAGGGTGTTTCAAAATCATTATATATTTCCATGAAGTTTTCTTCATTATTTGTTTCTTTATTATATGTTTTCATAAAATTTTATTCATTGTTAATTTTATCATTATTTGAGTCCATTAAATTTTCTTCAATGTTTGTGGGTAAATTATCATGCATAGGCTCTTCATCAACAAAATCAAAAACTTTAAACTTTGAATGTGAATTTTCAACAATATCTAATTTTCTATTGTCAATTTCATCGTAATTCAATTCATTATTATGAATTTCATCATAATTTCATTCATTATTATAAATTTCATCATTATTCAATTGATTATTATCAATTTTCTCATTATCTAAGGCATTTGGCTCATCAAGGTTAGTGTTTGTACCTTTTTTGGAATGCAATACTTGCATTCGTACCTTGTTTTTCTCTCTCAACTCTTCTAATTACTTCGATGTTTTTTATTCAACTTTTTATGCTTCTTTGAATGTGAATCGGAGCCCATTTTGACAAAAGCAACCAAGAAAGTACTTCAAATGTGGGGTCCAAAAAAAATTGTAACCAAGAAAGTATGTAGAGTATGCAGGGAATGTCAGTGGGGATATAAATCTTGTTTAAAAATAAAAATAGACGTTAAAAAGTGATTTTTTTTACTTTAAATAATGCATACGTGTTCCTATAACACATACATGTTCCTTGAAGTATAGGCATATATTATTAAAATAAACAAAAAGGCTCATATTCAATGCATTTTTTCTATTATAATACTAAAATATGATGCAATAAGACTATAATATGATGTATAAATCCCTAATATGATGTAATAAGACTATCAGATGTTACAATAATGATATCATATCATGCAATAAGGCTCAATATGATGCAATAATACTATCATACAATGTAATAAAACTATCATGTGATGCAATAAGACTATCATACGATGCAATAAATCTCTAATATGATGCAATAAGGATAACATATGATGTAATAAGGCTCAATATAATGCGTAAATCCCCGATATGATGCATAAATCTCTAATACATGATGTAATAAGACTCTTGATAAGACTATGAAGCAATAAGACTAATGAATGATGCAATAAGGCTCAATATGTAAGATAAAATGAGCTAATTTTTCCTAAAATCCCATCATAGGTTCTTATAAAATTAGGTGAATAACAGGTTCACAAATTGAAACTAATCACATTCATGAATTTATGCATTTGTGATAAAATCAAGGAACATAGAGGTTGTGTTTTTTATAAAATTAGGATTTAAGGTTAGGGGTTTAGTGTAACGTGTTTGTACATGTGTATATGTCATGAAACTAGGGTTTAGGGGAAATGTACATGTTCAAGTGATAAAATTAAGGATTACAATCAATATGTCACAAAAAATTACCTAATTTAGCCCTTTTAATCACATCATAGACTCCAATTTAGGTTTAATGGGTTGAAATTGGCCACATTTGTGTTCGTATTTGCATTTATAATTAAATTAGGGTAAATGAAGTCATATATGTTGCATCTAGATTATACAATCGATTGGACCATAAATTTAGTTCAATGGCTCAATTTTGCCCAAATCATGTCCCTAATTGAACCAATCGACTAATTGGTTCAATTCATGATAGATATAATCATACTTAATTTGTCCCAAATCATATATCATGATCTTATAGTTATGTCAAGAAGGGGTTCAAATTGGCCTCCCATGCTTCCTTGATTGAATTGCCCATATAATTGAACCTTGTTGTGCCATGTGTGTACCTCATACACTTGAAAGTGTTAAAGCTATCAAAGATGCATCAAGTCCTAAAAGTTTCAAAGTTGACAATGCCTCAAGAGGCCAAATCCAATTACATATCACCATGTGTACCTCATATATGCTCCAAAGTGTCAACACCATTAGAGGTGTCAGGTCCTAAAAGCATTAAAGAGCTCTATCAGATCCTTGTGAGGCCTGATCTAATTAGATACATCACCATGTGTGTATCTTGTACAAACATATTTGTGTTAGAAATCTAATTATCACTTGTCCTAGAAGCATAAGATTTGTTAGAGCCTCAAGATGCCTAATAATATTTCCACATGTTTAGGTCTATTACACCTAGATAAGTGTTAGAGTTGTCAAATATGCACATCTTTGATACTTAGAGATGTTCCATCACCAATCCAACCAATCCAAATAAGGCCTATTCACAAATTTATCATACATACATATAAACCAATAAGGTTTAAAGATTGAAATCGATCCAATCAACTCATGTCTAGTAAATGATTCACATGATATGAGCCTTCAAATTACCATTACTCTATGAAAATTATCATGTAAATCCCTTTAAGGTCTGATCTAAATTGAGAAAGCACCAAACATTATCAGTTTTCTATATATATGTATTCAAATTATTTATATCCCTCTACCTTGAATTACCTCTATATCCCAAAGTGCATTCATATTAAGTACTACATGTAGGAGAGAATGCAATTCAACAATGGATGAGCCTCAACCTCAAATCCCAAGGCAGAGCAAGAATTCTCAGACTTGTACTACTTTCTTGCAATCCACATCATAAGGTTTAAGCTCATTGAAATGAAATATGAATAAGATGATTGAAGATATATGTACAAATGATATAATATTGAAACCTTTGGTGAGCAGGTGCACACTGGTATTCAATTCTAATCAACCATCTATATGAGGTGAGTAGTTCATCATCCACATGAAAAAATATTGTGTCTCTCTGCTCAACATCATCTTTGAGGGGAAGTAGGTCTCAGATTTAGGGGACATTATCACAGGTTTAATGTATCTTGAATAAGTTTGATAGAGTTTGAGCTAGGATAACTTATACATATGTCATACTTGGTCAATACCAGGTCTACACCATTTTTTAATGGTTTTAAACAAAGTCCTTAGTGCATTTAGATATTTTATAAGCTATACATTCATCACTATAGGCACAACATCTTAAAATAACATCTTAAAACCACATCATCACTAATGGATACATGTGACCATTTCAAGTTTATTGAGCTCAAAACCACATCTTATACAAAACAAAACACGTACCCAACTTGACCAAAATATTTAAGAAAAACATGTACATACTTTATACCCATCATCCTACTTTCGTATCTTACCATCCCAATTACATAGTAATTTATATAACTTTATAGTATCAAGATAATCACCAAGTATTGTCCAGCTTGTTTTTTATCTTGAAATTGTTGCATCCATGGTGTGGCTAGGACTAGTTCCATGTCAAAGACACACTCTTCAAATGATGTGGGAATGGATGGAGTGGTTAATGGTTGTCCCATATGTGATGGAGGGGTAGATGAAGGAGGTGCACAGAATAGAGGATTAACCATATTTTCACAAGAGATCTTAATTTTAGGAAAAATTTGAATAATGTATTTGAATACATTAGGAAAATCAAGTGAATAATTGTGACAATAGAAGACTCTTGTTAGAATTTTAATTGGGACCTCAAAATGCACTTTTGAATTAGATGCACTAAGTGACCATGGAAGAAACTTAGGGGACTTTATTCAACACATTTTAGGAATGTTTTTGGGACAATCCAAGGCATGATTCATAGGTATTGGGCTCTATTAGATAGCATTCTTGAAATAGATATCCAAGAGATGCACTATTACACCAAGGGCTCAATTCTTATTTATACTTACACAAGAGTATCTATACTACATAGTCCAATTCAATGGGTTTACCACTTGAACAAATTAGTTCAAAATTTATAAATAAAGGGGTTTGGTTAAAGATATCAAAGAAAAAACAAAAGGGTAAGATAGGATTTTAGGCAAGTAGGATAATATCAATAAGAAATAAAAAAAATTAAGGGCAAGTAGGATTTTAGGCAAGTAATGTGGTAAGGTATATCCTTGCCCTACTATGGGAAAGGTCCAAATAGTTGTGCATGTTTCAATTGTTGAACAAGGATTTTATTCACATGTGTTCTATTGATGAAACATATTGGTGTATATAAATATTAAAGTGCACTAGACGCTGAACATGAAATATATAATAATTGTTCAACATTTATGCTATAAAATTAAAAGTAACTAATCACATCTTGACAAGTAAGAGTCAAGTATTGATACTCTAATGCACAACGATTGGTACTCTAAAGGTGAAGTTGTGATCATAGGTTTAAAAAATGCATTTTATGACCTCTTCTGATAAAATTAGTTATATTATAAAATGCATAATGGGTTAGACCTTGAAACCTTAATTATAAGTAGTTAAGATGACATATTGAAATGGGTCATTTTTTTGAAGTTTAATGTGATTTTATGGAACCTTAATTCATTGTCCAAAGCTAATGGGACCTTTACCCTATAAGAAACATGAAATTTGACATTTCCCATAGAAGGATGCATGGCTAATGAGACTTTTCCCCTATAACAAACATGAAATATGTTTATTTCATTTTATGTCAAAGCAATGTGTACACATTATATAACATGTATGCATTGTATATTATTTTATATAATACGTACACATTATTTGAATTTAAATTTAAAATCAAGCCTTTAGACTCATAAATGGCTTGGATTTCTGAGCCAAAGGTTTGGGACTATGCATCTATAGTTGAGACTGAGAGTTTTAGGAAAAACTAATAAACTTCAACTTCAATCACCAAATACGCTATGGATTTCAACATTAAAATTCAAAAAATTATTATCGTTATGAAGAGCACATTGTCCTCTTTCTAAATGTATGATTTTTATAATTTTGGGCCTATTTTAAGGGTTCATACTATATTTATTTCTAACAACACCTTTTTTAGGCCACTACATGCCTATTCATGTTTATCTAATTTGTTTTTCGTTGATCCAAGTGCAAAACAAATTATATGGTAATAAACTAGGCCTAATTCTACACACATTTAAAAAAAATCAAATCTTTTTTTTTTACGTAGTTAGGGTTGGCTCCACGGCTGACTATCCTTTTTTTGTCAATTTTCAGGATCTACTTAATTTCAACATTAATAAAAAATATTCATCAAAAAAATATAAAAAAATTCATAACACACTATAAGATCTTCTCTAAATATCCACCAAAGGGTTTCTAACAATATTTAATGATGCTCAAAAAATGGTGGGCCACACGACCATCTATCTACTATGTTTTCTTAAAAAAATAGGAGGTCCTCTTCAAATTTTAGATGTTTAACCTATTTATACTTAACTGTTTTTCAAAAATGGAAACTAGACTCGAAATTTTACAATCCATGTTTTTATACCATCTTCAAATTTTGAGTGTAGCCATCTCTAATTATCTGTAGAAGTTCACATTTCTAAAATTTCAAAAAAATTATGTCCATAGGTAGGCCCATCTTCGTCCCCCAAGTTGGTGCACTTACCCTACTATGTCCTTACAATGTTACATATGAACTCATTATGTCGTAATCATGTTCCCTTGGTTATCCATAATTACAATTATCTAGCTATACGTACTTTAAATTACCAATTATATAATAATTGGATAGACTATAATTACAATCTTATCCAATTATAATTAATCCATGTCACTCTGGTCTAATGTAATTATTGAAAACTTTGACATGGTTGGATACCCCAAAATTTTAGATGAAACATATAAGTATTCTTATACATTATATTCAATTAATTATGGATCTAGAGATACCATAAGGATATTTTTGGACATTACATTTACTTAATAATTTGAATATAGTTGGATTTGTAAATATAATTCAGCTAAATTGATAGAGGTGTGCTTATATCCATTATGAACAATAATAAATCATAGGTTTCTTGAAGGACAAGAAAACTATAACCTCATGAATATAAGACTCTTCATTCATAAGTATACTTGTAATACTAAAACTTCATCTAGTGGTTAGTGGGATTGGTATACATTGTGTTTGTTCCATTAATGGTTAGAATATTTATGGGCTATATGTATTGTTGATGATGAGTATACTATACCATGGTTCACTTTTACCTATTGAGAATTATTGGTTAATGTATTTGTATATTTATCCATTATAAACTTGTGTATAATACGTATTGTGGGTGTATTAATATGTACGAGGATGTATATATATATATATATATATATATATATATATATATATATATATATATATATATATATATATATATATATATTGGGATGCATGCCTATAGCATAGATTTTGACTAGTATATTGTCAGGGCTTTGATTGATTCATATATCTATTGCTTAATGAAACTTTTATGTATCATGTAAAAATAATTTGAATAATGTTGAATACTTATATGCAAACCCTAATATAAAAGACTAGGTAGTCTTGATAACTTGAGTATGGAGTTATATATGCTTTATTTATATCAGGATGAAATTATATTTAGTTAGGGATAAAAACTATGAAGGAGAATTACATTATAGAATATCTTATCTTATAGATATCATCAATTTACTTTGTGAATAGGAAAGTTTTAAGCATTGTTGATATCATAGAGAGTTCTTGATTAAGAAATATAAGTGAACATTGATATAATGTTTACATATAATTTGAGTACTTACATATGGTGCATATTATGATGTAAAAGTACTCGTATATAGGAAATATACCTATAGCAAGGGATGGTTAAATTAAGACATAAAGTATCTTAAAGACCAAAAACTATAACCATATTAAAATAGTCTTCTAGAAATGGCATGAGATGTTTAAATGAAATATTATAATAGATTTAAGAGTTATCTAGTTCTCTATAAATATTATGATTGACTGTCTAGAAGTAAGTAATGTGTACATAAAATGGTAAACCATGTTATTACTATTTGTGCTATATATTTGAATCTACTTACAGAGATTAGATTATGCAGTCTAAACCTAGGATATACCTGGTTAGTATAATCTGTACTTATTTGCCTATTATTTAGGATTATGAGACATTTGATTCTTGAATTTTAAGACTAATTATTTGTAATCTAGTATTTGTGTTCATGTATAATGAGCTATGATATTATGGTATGTCATAGAGTGCATTATGTTTAAAAACTATAGTCTAAGTGTATGTTATACTTGGGTGGTACAAAATTTAATTTATATGTCTATATTCACTCATATATTTGATGGACTAAATGTATGCATGTTAGATATTTATAGAAATATCATGTTTTATGACAGTTAGTAGAAAGTATTTTATTGTTTCTGCTTATGAAAAATAGAGTGTGTAACCTAATATATATATTATACTCAGTTGGTATAATCTAAACTTTTTTACTTATTATTTCTATTATGAGATAGATATTTTTGTGAGATTCATTCATATGTTTGATGTAATAAATGTATTCTTTTTTATTATTCCTATACTTATCATGTTATGTGATTGCTAGTAGAATATAGTTTGTATGAATCTATTGGTTATATTACATTAACCACATCTCACATTGGTGATACTAAGTAAGTAGTGAGATAGATTTCACTAGCTTACTATCATCACAATGCCAGATGAAGGTAATCCAATCAAATTGTGTGTATGAAATTAACTGATACTTAGATCATTATTTATTATTAAAAATTTTATCCAAAGTAATGTTTAGTGAAATATTGTCATTTCATGAGTATGATTTACATGTTTGTGTGATATCTTAAGTAGAATAGATTTCTATGATACACCACACATTTAGTTTTAGAAATCATACAACACATGGGTATTAGTTATCTCTCTAGATTTACGCATCATCACTATCTACTCATATATAAAAGGAGGGTCATTCCTTGATGTGGTTAGTATGGTGGTTCATTGGTCCATGGTTGGTGTGAAAAAAGCACTCAGATGATGTTCTCCCTCCTCACAATAGTACTACTTTTGAGATGACACTTGAGATTATCACAAATACTGGAGTTTGATAATTCATGCTCCATGGAGCTTTGTATATTGTATCTTATACATTGTATTATATTTATTATTATTGAGACATAAACATGATGAGATTTAATTATTTACTTATTTGTACTTTGGAAGTAGTGGTTGTATCATTGTACTAGTTGTGATTAGAATTTGTAATTACTTTTCATATTGGTTATGATGTGTTTCATATATTGATAGTGATTAGTGACTGTTAGATGTCACGTGCTTATTTACAGATAACATACTTAGAGTGTTATATTTAGATCACTATTTGGATTTTCATGGTGAAGTCTAATAAAAGAGTATGTTGATTAAATTTAAAAAAATCATGTTTATCTATATGTCAATCTCAGTGGGGTTATTACATGTGGTATCAGAGTTATGGCTCAAACTCTAGGACCTAATGAGTCCACTAGCATTTTCGTATCTTTTTGTTTATCAGAAAGAAGAATAGTAAAATGTGTGGTACATTAAGTGTGTACCTATAAGAGCACTCGTACCCTTTCAGATTTGTTAAAGGGTTGGTTATCGAGTGTCTCGATGGTAACGGTTGTATATGATGTTTAGGTAGGTGAGTTCATGGCATAGTTCATGAGTCATGAACAAGAGATTACTACCAAATTTTATGATCATTTAGATCTTGAACACCTCGAGAGTGATTACATTTTTATTAGGTAATCAAGTCACATCCATCACTTGTGTTTTATGTTGTGAGTGTTTAAAAAACATGGGATGTTTCTCACTTAAATATATGTATATTAGTTTTGTGTCTTATATATACTAATCCTAGGAGTGGGAACTCCTTTAAGACTATTTTTAGATTGGTATCACCTAGTGTGGTAGAAAATTCTCCTTGTAGTGGAATATAGTTATCTTTTTTGAGGGCTTCTATGTGTTAGAAGTTGGCTCATGAGTTGTCACCCCATATGTTTATGTGGATTGGGAAGAAGTGTCATCTCTCATAACTAGCATAGAGGTGAGTTATTACTCTCTCATCCTCTTTTGACATCATTATAAGCCCACTAAGAGGATTCATATTTTCATGATATTGATTTAGTGTTCCCTTGAACGAAAGCTTGTTTCTAAAATCTTGATTTGACCATATTCTTTGGAGTTTGTGGAATAATGTAATCTACTTCCTATTGATAGAAAATTTAAAGGAATAGAATGGATTGATACATCTATGGTTAAAATTCTTCCTTTCAGTTATGGAAATAAGTTGTAATACTACACTTATAAGATTGGTAAGTATGTAGTGATTTTGACAACTTGGGTTGTAGTGTTTTATTTATAACATGGAAGGGTATTTATGAATTATGTTGATGAGATTTTAGTTCTCTATTTTTCACTGGTGACTTTTTAGAGTCACACTTTCCAATAATACTTAATCTAAACTTGTGAACTTTGACCACATGGAGTGGCAAACCTTGAATATATGTGGGTTCTAGACTAAGCTTTATAAGTTGATTATAGTCACTATGTTATTATTTACCCTTGATTATATTGGTATTATTATCATATTGGTAAAAAAACATGTTTTGATGAGACATTTATGTACCTTTCGCCTAGAGTGTGAATGAGATGGGATGCATGAAATACCTTGTTAGTTTAAGGGGTTGAGATAAACTTATAACTTGTTATGTAAATAACAAGGAAAACAATAAAGATTTGTCTCATTTGTTCCTTTTAAAAGGTTTTAAGGATGATGTGATCCTTGGCCTTTGTATGTTATGATAATTTTTAACATTATTTCCTCTTAACTATGAATATAACAAAATAGATTAAGCTATGAAATATGATACTAGTTATGTTTGACTAGAGGTAACTTAATAAAATTATGGAATGATTGTATAATTTGTCTTGTAATGTATGTTGGTACATCTAGAATTATTTAGCATATATCATTGCATTCTATGATCTGTTAGTATGGATTTGTGATTCATTGAACCATGTGCACATTTTGGAGATCATAAGGTCATGGAGACCCAAGGAACAAGTGGTGAATTAGGAACATGAGTGCTAAGCGATGAGATTGGATCCTATTTAGTCTCACATTTACTCGATAGTTGATAAGTTTAGACCCAAAAAGGGGAGCTTGTTGAATACAATATTTGCAAATGAAATTGTCAAATTTAGTAGTATGGCCATACATATGTATATTGTGAAATGTTTATTCCTTAATTTTGTATACATTAGAAATGTAGTATTTTTAGTTCATATTCATCATCATACTTGTCATTAGATATGTGGAGTAGTGACAATATTGACATATTATACTTATCAATAGCTATGTGGAGTAGTGATGACATTAACTTATACACATCACTCTTATTAGGTTCCCTAAACACTTTTATCTAGAATGAGAAAAACACTCTCTAAGATAGAGAGATGTGTAGAGGGAGTAGGAGGATTTGTGGAACTCTCCCTGGCCATTTATTTTTGGCTTTTATGATGATATCATGTGATTTTTGTTAAAGCCTCAATTCAAAAAGTCAGTGAAACTTTCACTATGATATATGGGACCCTTCGAGGTAGTCACATAGTATATAGTCTTGCCTTATTAATTTTGGACCCCAAGGTGGTCATGGTAGAACCACTCAGAGTAATTGACACTTGCAAACCTCATTTTCATAATTGAGAGATGGCATAGTGCAAGGTCTTATGGGACCAATACTCTGAGAATAGTGTTACTTAAGAGGATTGTGATGAGTTCTTCAAATGATTTTCACAATTATTTTCTTGATTTTATGATTCATACTATGTTATCTTTCTACTAAATAATGTTTTTAATTCATATTTTATGTTTGAATGAGAGTCATCCAGGATGATGATTAGTTTTAAGGAGGAAGGATGTTACATCCTGATTTCCTCGCTAAGCCAACTTACTCAATTATATGTAGATTTTATATACTTGATAACTTGATTTATTTATTACTAACTAAGTTTTAAGTCATATGCTATTATGGGGTGGTGGTATGTTGCTTTGGTTTCATGATTTCACTATTATAAGTTAGCTATAGTGTATATTTTTACATTATGATCATGATGAATTGTTATTTTAACTATATTTTATGATGCATATATGTCATCATGTTATGGACTAATTACCTATGAGAGATTCATCTCTCAGAGCATAACAGAGGGAGAGCATCATCACAGAGGGTGACGTAGATGGAGTTACTATAAGATGATAGAGAAATGGATAGAACCTTACACACACCACATTAGACAATATATGTTATATGCATTGTTTGAATGGTTAGTTTAGTGTGATTTTGGATGCTGATTGTATTTGGATAATTGTTTATGCATGGTTAGTTATGTGTTAGTATAGTTAATGCTTATGTATAATTAATCTTGTGTAATTTTTATAAGTAGAATGGATGAATAATGTTACTGCACATTATGTTATGTTATTCTTGATTATTAATGTTTACAAAATATAAATAAGTGTGAATAGTACCAAGTTACCATAGTATGTAGGCTAAATTAAATGTCATTTTAATGTGTTTGAGCATTATGTTGTTATCATATGATATTTGAGAATATCAACATATGCCTTAATAAGTATATATCATAAAATATGGGGGGTAATCTATACAATGTAGTGATAAGAAATAAATATGTTGTTATAATTTAAATTCATATAATAATGGGTTGTTACCATTTCAATTTAAAAATATATTATTGACTTTATATGGGGCGAGTCAACATGATTATTAAGATATCATTACTAAGTTATTTGAAAAAAATAGAAATAAGAAAGAAAACAAAAATAGAAGGAATAAAATAAATAAAAACTATAATGATATAAAGCATGGAAATTTAAAAGTTTTTTTTTTTTAAAAAAAAAAAGAAAGAAAGACAAGTTTTAAAGAAATCAACTTTTAAAGATGGAAAAAGGTCTTAATTAAAAACCAAGGGCTTTCCAAAATAAATAAGGGAAGATCGATTTTTCTCAAGATTTTTTTATGTGACAAGTATTTTTGACCGTCTTGGTCAGCTCCACATTGAAACCTATGCACATGCTTTAAGTAGTGTGTATACATTTGGGCCAACATTTTAGGATGAAAATATCATACAAGGCATCTTGTAGAGTTTTGGATGGTTGAACTGAAATGGTCTTTGCAGATTTGGAGGATTGATATGAATTGTGCAAAAAAAATTGATAAATTCATTTGTCGGTGGTTGCTCGATTTTCTACCTTGATGATATGGAATAAATGGTAAAGTTGGTTGATAAGACTATTATAGACAATCTAAGTTTAGAAGCTTCAACTTCATTTGCATGCATTAGTTACACACAAGCAATTCAACTTCTGAAAGAAGTCACAAATAAGAAAATTGATAACAAGGTGGGAGTCAAATGGAGGAGCGATATAAAGTTATTGAGAAAAGGTATGTAATGTTGTGTGCTTTTATTTTTCATTCTTCACCAAATTTATGTTTAAAAACAATACTTTCACCTAGGGTGTTATTGACATAAGGCAGGAGGGAAGTGTTACAAAAATATATATATATATATATATATAGATAGATATCTGTGAATAATTATATATGTATTAAAACTTATTATAGAATACAGAGTAAATGTTAGTGGGGCGATCTGTCAGGTATAAACATAATATCAAGTCATAAACACCAATTAAACTAAGCGATATGATATTTCAATATGTTGGGTAATATGATATTTAAAAATACAAATATTTTATGTTAAATAAATATAGATGATTTAGGCGATCTGAAGTGCATGAGTGTAGCACATTTGGTTGGCACGATCAACACTAGCCTATTACCGCAACTCTAGGAGAACTTAAGTGAGGAATATTTTGTCACTTATTTGAATAGGAATGCACATGAGCATATTATCATATTCAATCCCATATATGTCCATATTATATCTAGTGTTTTTAGAATAATCGAGGATAACTCATATATGTGTTAAACTGACTATAATCATATGCTTGTTAGAATACTACATATCAAATATGAAATATGGTGATCATTTAGATATAATATGAACTATGTTAATGATATATATTTGTAAGATTGCAAAATACACATGAGCTATATAAGTCACACCAATGGTCTTAATCCTCCTTATGTAGTGAATTTCTTCTAATGGAGGTTAAGTGTACTATAGTGTCTAAACTAAGTGTTATAAGGTGTTGGATTGAAATGTTGGTCATATAATTGACTTTACAAGGTTCCTATATTGTTAATTAGTATACTGTTAAATAAAGCTTATATATAAGTATATTTATTCCACAAACTATATGAAATCTATTGATATGCCCTTACAATGTTACATGTGGACTCATTATGTCGTAATCATGTTCCCTTATTCATCTATCATTATAATTATCCAACTATAGTTTATTTATATTACCAATTATGTAATAGATGGATAGACTATAATTATAATCTTATCGAATTATAAGTACTCCACGTAGCTCTAGTCCAATGTAATTATTGAAAACTTTGACCTGGATGGATACCCCAAAAATTTAGGTGAAACCTATAAGTATTATTATACATTGTCTAATTATGGATCTAGAGATACCATAAGGATGTTTCTGGACATTACATTTAGTTAATAATTTGAATATACCCAGATTTGTAAATATAATTCAACTAAATTGATAGAGGTATGCTTATATTTTTTATGAACAATAATAAATCATAGGTTTCTCAAAGGGCATGAAAACTATAACCTCATGAATATAAGACTCTTCATTCATAAGTATACTTTTAATACTAAAAGTTCATCTAGTGGTTAGTGGGATTGGTATACGCCATGTTTGTTCTATTAATGGTTACAATATTTATGGACTATATGTATTATTGATGATAAGTATATTGTAGCATGGTTTGCTTTTACCCATTGAGAATTATTGGTTAATGTATTGTATATTGATCCATTGTAATCTTGTGTACGATATGTACCGTGGGTGTACTAATATGTATGAGGATGTATACATATATAGATTATGCATATAAATGCATTGAGATGCATGCCTATAGCATATATTTTAACTAGTATATTATCATGGCTTTGGGTGAATCATATATCTGTGTACTTGATGAAACTTTTGTTTATCATATAAAAACAATTTGAATATTATTGAATATTTGTATGCAAACCTTGATACAGAAGACTATGTAGTCTTGATAACTTGAGTACAGAGTTATATACGTGTTGTTTATATCAGGATGAAATTATATTTAGTTAGGGATAAAAATTATGGAGGAGAATTACATTGTAAAATCCCTTATCTTTTAGAGATCGTCAATGTACTTGTGATCATGAAAGTTTTAAGGATTGTTGTAATCATATAGAGTTATTAATTAAGAAATAGAAATGAACATTGATATAGAATTTACATATCATTTGAGTGCTTACATATAGTGCATATTATGATGTACAAGTACTCGTATATAGGAAATATACCTATAGCAAGGGATTGTAAAATTAAGACAAATGTTTTTAGGGACCAAAAACTATAACCATATTAAAATAGTCTCCTAGAAATAGAATGAGATGTTTAAATGAAAGATTACAATGGATTTATAAGTTATCTGATTCTCTTCAAATATTATGACTGACTGCCTAGAAGTAATTAGTGTGTACATAAAATGGTAGACTGTGTTATTATTTCTTGTGTTATATACTTGAATCTACTTACATAGATTAGATTATGTATTCTAAACCTAGGATATACCTAGTTGGTATAATTTGTACTTATTTGCCTATTATTTAGGATTATGAGACATTTGATTATTGAATTGTAAAATTAGTTGTTTATAATTGAGAAATTGTGCTCATGTATAATGAACTATGATATTATGGGATGTCATAGAGTGTATTATGTTTGAAAACTACAGTCTAAGTGTATGTTATACCTAGGTGGTACAAATTGTAATTAATATGTCTAGATTTACTCATATGTTTGATGGATTAAATGTATGTGTGTTTGATATTTATAAGAATAACATATTTTATGACAGTTATTAGAAAGTATTGTATTGTGTCTTCTTACAAAAAATAGATTGTGCAATCTAATATATATATTATACTCGGTTGATATAATCTGAACTTGTTTGATTATTATTTATACTATGGAATAGATATTTTTATAAGATTTATTCATACATTTGATGGAATAAATGTATGATTTTTTATTATTCCTATGCTTAGCATGTTATGTGATTGCTAGTAGCTTGTAGTCTATATGAATCTATTAGTTATACTATGTTAATCACATCTCGCATTAGTAATACTGAGTAAGTAGTGAGATGGATTTCACTAGCTTAATGGCATCATAATGCCAGACGAAGGTAATCCAATCAAGTGGTGTGTATGAAATTGACTGATCCTTAGATCATTATTTTTTATTAAAAAAATTGGCCAAAGTAATGTTTAGTGAGACATTATCATTTCATGAGTGTGGTTTACATGTTTGTGTGATATCTTGAGTAGAACAGTTTTATATGATACACTACACGTTTAGTTTTTGAAATCATACAGCAATGAGTACTAGCTTGTCTCTCTAGATTCCTACCCCATCACTATCTACTTATCCATGAAGGGAGGGCCATTACCTAGTGGGATTGGTGTGGGGGATCATTGGTTCGTGTTTGGTGTCAAAAAAGTGCTCAAATGATGCTCTCTCTCTCTCTCCATAATAGTACTACTTTTAAGACAACACTTGAGATTTCCATAGATACTGGAGTTCAGGAACTCATGCTTCATGGAGCTTTGTATCTTGTATCTTGTAAATTGTATTGTATTTATTATTATTGATACATTATTCTGATGGGATGAAATTATTTACTTTTTTGTACTTTGGTAGCATTGGATGTATTATTGTACCAGAAATGGCTTGCATTTGTAATTACTTTCCATATTAGTTATGATGTGTTTCATATGTTGATAGTGATTAGTGACTGTTAGATGCCATGTGCTTATTTACAATTAACATACTTAGAGTGTTATAATTGGATCACTAATTGGCTTCTCATGGTGAAGTCTAATAAAAGAGTATGTTGATTAAATTAAAAAAATCACGTTTATTTATGTCAAACCTAGTAGGGTTGTTACATGGGCCTTATACCACCCCTCCTCTCCTCTCATCATAACTGGCATTAAGACACTCTCTCCTAATTAGCCACCACACAATGGCAGTGATTTATCAACTGAGCTGCCCCTCTTGCCTCTAGCACTCTGAATCCTATTTGCATATGTACTCATGCACATTGAATTAGGATATTAGTGTGTGAAAATTAAGTGAAATAAAGGTATGCACCTTTTACTTCACTTTCCCCCTTTGTTGGCTAGCTTTCAGCCCTGTTTTGTCCCCTTCCAAGCCAATTTTTAGGCCCCTGTGAGTTAGGCCGCAAGTTTGCCTAGAAACCTATTGCCTAGTAGAGGATAAGTCCATAAGTTTTGTGGCCTTATAGACCTCTAAGCTACTAGTTTTCCCAAAAAACCTATAGCTTAAACTGGGGGTCTTAAGTTTTCCCTCTCCTAATGTTCATTTCCTTCTTTCATTGCTATTGGAACCATGAAACCTCCATCTTAGGGTTTTTTACCCATTATAAACATAATGATAGACTCTATTTCTCTCATTAGGGTCTCCTTAGTCCCACTTTATGACCATTGTGATCTCTTGGACCCCTAGGTCCTCTAGCCTATTGGGATTGTGCACTCTGTGTCAAATACACCTTGGGATAGAAGTTAATCTATCTACTTATTTTAGTCAGTAGTTCCTTTTCTCATTCATAGCTAGTCCCTACTGACTCCCTCTTCCCCTTTCACTATGGTTTTTATAGGTGTGCAAGTTTATAGTTGTGATTACTTTGGGACTTGTTTTGGTCTCCACTGATCAGGCTTCATATTTTCATGGACTTCCTACCACCCTTCATCACCTTATCCCATAGTTAGTGTTGGTCTTTTCCCCTTAATTGTGATTTGATTATTTTATTTGTCTCCTTTATGCAATCGCTTGTCTCACTCTATGTTGAGACAATCCTTCAACAATGTCCTCTTATGTCCCTAACCCCCATCATGATACACCTCTCAGTGGTGATTCACACTGATGGTAGTAGTCGAGACAACCCAGGAGTTACCACTGCCACTTGGATTATCGATGACCCATGGCCCATGAGCTTGTTATGACTGGTTACTTTCTTACCATTGAGATAAATAATGTAGTCAAGTATCACATTATCATATATTCTTTGATTGATGTTTGTGTGCCAAACAAGTGATATGTGTAGTTGTTTTCTGACTCATTATTAGTCGTGTCTTAATTCATCGAGGTCTGAAACATCCTTAGCACTGAATTACTTCCCCTCTTTGAGGAAATGCATGATTTTCTATCCTCTGTTGAGGACTTATATATCACACATATCCCTCATACAAAGAACACTAGAGCCAATGCTTTGGCAAACATCATTTTTTATTTTATGATTTGATGTCACTTGTGTCCCTTTTATGCTAGACATAGAGCTAGAGCTAGAACTGGTTTTAGATTACATAGAATTTGCACTTATACCCATGGGTTGCATTTTCAAATGTTGCTTCTACCACCATCTATATTAGGTAAGTGTAGGTAATGTTATATATTTTCCTTTTCCTCTATCTTTCTTGATTTTATGTGGTTTATAGGTACTATACAACACTCCTTGTTCATTCAAACACCAACTACTTATACCTTGAGGGCATATGTAATTGTACCTCCCATGACCCTATTCCTCCTAATGATTACATATCAGCTTACATGCAAACTACCAACCTTTTCAATCCTATTTGAGACTATCTACATGCTTGAACACATCCCTAGTCTGTTGTGCACACCTCCAAGCATTCCCTGGACTCGTTTGGCCCTCCCGTTCACTGTCAAACCCCTATGGTGCCTCTCAAGACCCTTTTAGAGACCCATTGACCATCCAAAGTAAGTTTTTGACATAATTCGAAGCTTATGGGGATAACTTATGGCCTATGTTACACGTTTTGACCCTAAAACCTATGGCTTAGGTTGCATCTTGGCCAGAACATGTCTTTTTTTAACCTGTTGGGTCCCCAATGGCTAAAAAATTGCAATTTTTTGTCTTCACAAGCTTTGGGTACCCAATATCACTAAAAACATTCCTCTTCACTCCCTCTTCTTCACTAATTTGGCTCTTACACCTTCTTAGATCTCTCTTGGTTCATTATTGGTGATCTTGAACTTCCATTGTGACAAAGGATTACCTACACATTTGCAGACTAATTTGATAACTCCATCGAGCTACTCCCAATTGTTCTTGCTTCCTTGCAGCTTGTTCCTAGCTTATCCAGTTGGCATTGCACTTGATTTTTTCACTTGGACTGGGCTTTCACACTCCTACATACTCTTGCTTCACCTTGTCCTTGCTTGTGAGCATTGGTTTGGACAAGGCTCTCCACTATAGCCCAATTTTCCCCCATAGTTGAATCAAACTTGGACTCCTGGTTGGTAGAACAACTGAATTATTATTTTGAGCTTGATCTAAGGGCACCTTCCCTACAAGGTGAAACCATTTAGTTAGCTTAGTGTAGTGTATATGCTAGGGTTTATTGTTTTAATGCTAATTTAGCTTCATTTAAACATGTATTAGCTTAGATTTCTAAAATTTATGCATCCTCTTCATTTGGAAACATCTTTGACTTCAAAATCGTTCTTCATTTACTATGTTTTCATGATTCTTAATCGTATTTGCCACCTAGAAGTGTTTATTTATTCAAATAGTATATCTTTGTTGCTTAAATTTCATTGTTTTACCCCCTTTACTACTTGTTATTCTATAGTTATAACCGTTAGAGATATTTGTGTCGTTTATGCACTCAATCATGCTAACCCTAACTTATTTTACAAGTCTATTTATAACTTGGTGCAAACCAACAAATCACATAGCCTCTATAGATCTGTAGTAGCCCATAGTGTCCTTGAGATTAGTATGGGTTTACTTAGTATCCTGTGTACCCCCTTGTTAAACGCTCTTGGTTCCATTTGGATTCTTGGAGCTACATGATTTGTGCTTAATTTTTTTCAAGTTTGTTGAATTACTGGGGTTTCCCTTCACAATGCCAAAGTTAAGTTAACGACTCTTTCTCTTTTTTTTTTTTCCATTTACTCTTTATCTTCCATAGTTGTCTACTATGCACTATATCTTTATGTGGATCTAAATATTTAAAGCTATTACATTTATATATTTTTTGTGATTTTTCCTTAAGATCTATTAATTAAATTCATTCTTGATTTGGCTAATTCAATGTATGATTGAAACAGTTGAAATGATTTTAACCATTTTTTTTTCAAATAAAACTTTTTTTGAAAGGGGGACCTACTTTCTTCAATATTATTCAGTTCCTAAAGCCTCATATTCATTTTGTGTTAAAGCCTCATATTCATTTTGTGTTTATGATAGTCATGGCTTATTAGGAAATCTTTCTATGAAATCTTAATTTGTTAACATTGCATATAACTTTATAATTTATGTTCAAAACTTGTTTCGGTCATGGACAACTTAATCTTTTGTTGACATGTATGTTTTATATCCCTTCCACTTTAAGTTATTACATGGTTAAATGCTAATCTATGTGAAATTAGGCTTAAACTTTGATGAACAAAAATTATAAACACATGAATTTATTATGAAATCATATTGATGGAAAATAATATACACAAATTTTTTATTCTTAATATCTTAATAAAATCTAGTAATATTTGGTATGAAACCTCAATCTTATCAATGTGGTGTGAGTGGGTGAGTTTCTACATATTACAAATATGGGTATTTTTAAGGATTTTATTAATATAGGTGTTTAATCTATTTATTATATTTTGTTGTCATTTTGGACATTTTAAGGAATTGGGTAATGTTTATCGAAGAATGTTTTGCATTGAAAAAATATATTTGCAATAGAAAGCTAAAAAAAAGAGTGTGTTTAAATGGACATGGTGGAAGATATAATTTTACCTTCTACTTTTGCTCTGCTCAATACTTTGCCCCGCCTCGCCTTGCCCTGCCCTACTTCTTTTAAAATTTGTATTTGTACCTAAAAAAATATGCAAAAATAATGTAAAGTATGTAATCTCAAATCAAGCTAATGACAATAGTACTATGTTGAGTAGGTTAACCAGTGTTTTTTCACTTTTTCCACGAGATAAAATACTATAAGATACAAGTAGGCCCTCACTTTTTTCCTTGTCATTGATTATTCATCCTTTAATTTTTAAAAATTGCACATTTGGTAAATGTTGCATAAATTCAGTTGAACCATAAGTAGATAATTCTCTATCTTGTTTTCATATTCCACAAACCTAATTTACATTCAATCTTTGTGTTTTGTGTTCTATATTTTATGAAAGTAGGGAAATTCTATGTTCAAATATTTGACGGTGAAGCATAAAATCCAAGTTTATGTTTAGGGATCTTTGTCTTTATCATCATACTTTAATATTTTAATCAACCAAGTGTACTGTTAAGTGGGAAACACATGAAAATACTTTGTATAATCTCAATTAATATTGTAGTCAATTAAGTGTAATGGTTAGTGGACAACACATACAAATACTTTGTATAATTTTAATACTCAAGCATTTATTTTAATTATATCCATACTACAAATTAATTTTGAATACATATGTACATACATTGTCTATAAGTATTGTATATGATAGTTATGGATTATATAACATTTTAATCTTATATATTTAGCAAACTCAGATTTTAATTGTTCTTCTTAGTTCTGGACCTTTCCCACTGTTAAAAGTTTTGCATCTGCTCTATCTTATGCCCCTTGACTTATCTCTTGGTTTGACCAGTCTTATGTTGATGAACCAGACCTGATATCTTTCCCAAAATGCTTAATACATGATTATCTTCCACCTCTACAAGTTCTACGTATATATCTACTTGCCTATTCCCTAGATATTAGCATCCTAGATAGAAACTTATTTGACGCAGGTGTTCTATTTTGATGTAAGGGTCTAACGCCTTAAATTCATCTAATTTAGAAATGAAACATATCCTAATGGTCGGCCTAAATGCTTAACTGTGAGTTAATTCTCCAAATGAATTGATATAAATACAAGATCAACCCTCATTCATTCCTCACCTAGTACAAACCAAGGCAACTTATCAAAGCATTCAATCACACACTCAATAAAACAAAGCTTTTTCATTTTCTTTTATTCTCATAGCCATATGTATAACACATACACATGTTTGAAGTACTGAAGAAGTAGCCTAAGAGTTTGATTTGTCCAGTTATAAGTTAGGTCACTATTGTACTTATTTTTCAAATATTGCATGATTCACACACAAGCCATCATGTATGAAATAAATACATCAGTTTGAGGCCCTCTTCAAAGTATTGGCTATGTAGACAGAGCTCATTGACAAAGAGGTCTTTAGGGTCAACTCAACACCATGTGTCCACTAACTCATTTCTCCCTAAGGTCACTATGAAGATGAAAAACTAGAGTTTTATAATTTCATGAGGAGTGACAGTCAATGACCCAATTTTGAATGCACTAGAGTGAAAACGAAGACAAACCTAGAAGCATCTAAGTGGTTGCATCTTTTTCAAGTAAGTATTTCGTATAGAACACCTACATTAGGTTAAAATAGTAGTGTTGACACAACCGCCCAAGGTTGATGGTAATGTTTGCAGCTCCAAAGGCACTCAATCCAAAATTTGGTGACTGTTTTAGAATCAACTTCCAATCTACTTTCTATTTTTTCTAGATCTAGAACTGCATTAGCATCATAACCATGTAAGTACATTACTTCTTTATCATTTTTATATCTAGCATAGTTGTACTTATTATTTTTAGCTTATTTTAGTTTAATAAATTCAGTGCATATTTTTCTGATGTTAACATCTAATTGGCTCGCTATAGAGATAGTTATCACCCTTGTGCCCTAGACTATCTTTACCCCTTTAACCCTAGATAACCCCAATATAAACTTTATAAGGTTAAATTAGGATGAGATTGATTTTTTTCTATTTTTTACTAGTTTTTAAGAAGATGATTGAAACATCAATGAAACATAAACGCACTTGATATTATCTATCTACATTTCATTAAAGGTGTGCTAATAGTTATTTTAAGTGTAATGTAAAAAAACTAAAAGCTAAGCATATATCTTATATATTTATTTTGATTAAATGATAAAAGTTGAATCTTTCAATAAATTTTACCTTAAAAATCAAATCTTTAAATCAATTTCACCATTAACTACATATTTTTTATTCTTATTTTTATTTCCCTTACAATATCTTGTAAGAATCGAATCTTTAAATCAATTTCACCATTAACAACATATTTTTTATTATTATTTTTATTTCCCATGCAATATCCCATGGTGGAAGGGTTGGAGTAATTTACAAAGCATTCCAGTATCAAACAACCAATTGGTTGGGCTATTTTTTAGAGCATGCCCAGGTATGCAAGGATAACGGTGCAACATTGTCACAAATGACCATGACACATTTAAAAATCTAGACCTAAGCTAGCTATGACTCAAGCTTAGACCGATTTGTCAACCTAAGTGGAGATAGACCCATAACTAAATACATGGTGTCATTACTATGGAAAGAGAGGAGGATATGGGGCATCTTCACCAAATAGATGTGGTGAAGTCAAAATGTGTTATAAAGGTAAGTTGAATTGGTTATGGGCATAGTTGCATTCATTCAATGAATATTAGGGTGGGCGATAGTGGAAATGGGGAAATAAAAATAACTTGTGGAGATCCAAAAAAAAATTTAAATCACCCGTTAGAAACAATTGTTCACATACTTCTATAAATTTAATACTCTCACCAATGAAGTGAAAAAATTCTTGCCTTTGTCCTCAAGGATTCTCATAAATTCCTTCGCTTGGCATCTTCATATTACTCATATTCAAGATAACACAATTTGGGGTTTGATAAAAATATATATATATATGGTAATATCGTGTCCGTGATTCCATATTTCTCTGTTAATTAAGGGGGAAATTTTTTGTTTCCATTGTTTTTTGGGAAGATTATTTTGTTTTGTTGAATATTTATGAGTTATAATTAGATGTAAGTCATGATTTTAGTGGTTATCAATAAGTTTTACTTAAGTTTTTTTAATCGATCATGTTGTTGTAATTTATGGGTAGAGGATTTACAAATTTTTTGCACATAATAATATTGAATTGTTTTGTTTAAATCTTAACAAATAAAAGTGGAACAATTGTATATAATTTAGAATTTATTTTTAAAAAGATTAGTAATATTGTGTTTTTGATTATATATTTAATTAAGTTCAAGGGGTAAATTATTTGTTTCCAGTTTTTTTTGGGGGGAAGATTAATTTATTTTGTTGAGTATTTTGGAATTAGACTTGGGTGTAAGGTATAATTTTGATGATTATCAAACAAGTCTTACTTAATCCTAGTAATTGACCATATTATTTTGATTCGTAGGTAGAGGGTTTACAAACCTCTTACACATAGTAACATTGAATTGTCTTGTTTAAATCTTAACAAATAAAAGAGGAACAATAGTACACAATTTAGGGTTTGATTAAAAAAAAATAACGTAATAATGTGTCCTTGATTCTATATTTCTATTTAATTAAGTTAAAGGGATAAATTCTTTATTTCCATTGTTTTTGTTAGGAAGATTAATTTGTTTTGTTGAGTTAGATTTGAGTGTAGGGTAGGATTTTGGTGGTTATCAAACAAGTCTTACTTGGTCCTTCTAATCGACCATGTTATTGTGATTTATGGGTAGAGGACTTACAAACCCCTCACACATAGCAATATTGGATTGTTTGGTTTAAATCTTAACAAATAAAAGAGGAACAATTATACCCTAAGAGTTCAAAGATCAAATACTAAAAAAATCACTGAGAGAAGAATTGGAAAAAAAATCCAGAAAAAAGGCAAAAAAATACTTGATATATAAATATACTGGAATAAACCTCTATGTAATTAAATATATAGACACTCATTATATTAAAAATTCCCATTTTACCAATTAAAAAAAATCATATCCCTTTCAACATAGTTTACACTTTTAGACAAGTACACTTTTAATATATATTATTAGTAATGGTCCCTCAACAAGAGTGGGGAACAAGTCCCTTCAGCACCTAACAACTGAAATAAGATTTGACGCCTGTCCTGCTCTGTTTTAGCGGTATTGAACGTATTTTATGTCTACCTTGTGAGATTTTCCGTTCTCCACAACGGTTGACAATTTTCAGAAACTGTGAAATTGATTCGTATGTTATAAGATTTTAAAACGGTTTAGTTAAATTATGCAAATTATTTTGAGAAGGGCTAGAGCTACTGAATGTTATCACAAGCACAGCGCATTCTTTGACCACCCGCTTGGAGTTTATCGTGTTCTAAACTGCTGGAACGTTCCCCATTCTGTTACCAGGTGTGGTTTATTTCATTCTGCTTATTCTAATTCCCTTGTCAATCTTGCCATTTTTAAGCCAACTATAGACAGATGGGTAGTTACAGATTTGATTGGATCAGAGGCAGAAGAACTTGTCCATATATTTTGTATTTTGCCTAGGATTAAGCTTATCTATGACATGTTTTTGTGGAGGTAAATGATGATGAGTTGGTGGCTGCCTTGAAAGAATCTGAGAGTTTTGTAAGTAGTTTTGATTTGGGTAATTGTGTAAGCTCCTCTAGATTTAGTGGATGGAGAGACAAATTGCAGGGAAGATTGCCTCCAGATGGGATTGTGGTTAAGCATTTCAGAACAGGGGATGACCACGCAGATTGGTAGCTTTGTTTTTGCTCTTAACCAAACCATGGCTGTTCTGAGTTACAATCTGTTTGGTTATCAAAATGTTTTGTTTGATATTGATAATGGAAGGTTGGAGTTTATAGCAATTACATGGATAGCTTTTTGGCCTGGTGATGGAAAACCTTCTCTCTGGAGGAATGTTATATATCGGATGGGGACTGTCGATACTTTGATTGCAAGGGAAGAAAATATTTTAAGACAAAATATGCAGGAAAATTTTGAGTTTGAACACATAGAACTTGCGATTCCACCTATTTTAAATAACTGCACAATTGTGCTAAATCCATTAGATGAAAATCAGGCAAGAGATTTGTATTGGGAAGTCATCTGCAAGAAGGGAGATATCGCCGTGGAGGAAGCAGAGACCCTTCTGTTGAAGGCTTAAGTTCACAATACATTTATCTGGGGAGCCTCATCTTGCGCTTGCTCAGCTTTATTTGTCTCAAGAGAAATATGTAAAAGCAGAAGGGAAGGCTATGATGGGTTTGAAGCTGCTGTGGAATGGGGAACCATTTGGGACAAAAGGATGAGGTGGGAAGGGTAGATTTCTTGGCGTAGGGTTAGTTTTGGCCAAACCTATACTGCAGAACTATATTTAAATTTCTATAATTATATAGGAATGTAAAGGTAGTGGTAGTTTTGTTTAAGAAACACCAAAAATGGTGTATAAATTCCCTTGCCAGCTCTACCATGGAAAGTGTTTTTACATTTACCTTGTATCTTGTTCAATTAATTATAAATAGATAGAGAGACAGACAGACAGATAACGTTTTAACCCTTCAACTAAGCTTGTGAGAAATTAAGCTCACCGATTCATCTAAGCTAGAGGTACTGCTTTGTGAATTTATCTATCTCAGCTGCCATCTGCCACTATTTTATTTAAAAATAAAAAACAAGCAGAGAACAGTGGTTGCAAGATATCACTGATAGCTAGGAGAGCTTCTAGGTTAACCCTATTTTCTGTGAGGGCTATGATAATGGCGTTCTGTGGCCATGGAATCATGTCTGAATTAAATTTGAAATTTCCATGGCTCTGATAATGGCGGCCTATGGTCTCTTGCAATTTTATTTTTATGCACTATATTTATACAAAATCTCGTTGAGGCATTCCGTCTTGCAATTTTTTTTTAATGCGCTACATTTATACAAAATCTCGTTGGGACATTCTGTCAAACAAATTGTGTGCCTGTAGACTCCACGTTTTACATTAAACTGTTAGGAGCATTACCAACAATAACATTCGACAAAAATATGTTTTAAATTATAAAAAATCTGGAAGGTAATGAAGGTCGATACCTAGTCCTTTCGTTATGTTATTAAAAAGTTTTGGAAGATCAATTCACACGCCATCAAATCTCGAATGACACAAGGCCTAGTTTCTAATCCTTCATCCATGTTTGCCAATAGGCATTATTAAAGTGAGACAAGCCCAGCTACCACTGTTCACCACAACAGAGATCGACGGTGAAGCTTTTTCCATTGTTTTCAGTTTCATTCCATTTCTGTTTTCACAAACCATTGCCTCTATAGAGGCCGTTGATTTTTCCTTGTCATGCAATAGTGCAGGAGCGGGTATGGGCTGCGTCTCGTTTCTGCTGTGGTAGGACGCCCGGCTTGGTTAAGGAGGGAAAAGCATGGACAGAAATACTGTCGTGCAGATGATAGGGAAGGTCATGGTTTATCTATAAAACCAGTTAGCCACAGAACAATAAATAAGCAGACACCCTGCATACGAAACCGGGGATTTTCAGCACCATAAAAGGAACGGTGCAGGTTTTTAGACCTGTAACGTGGTTGAAACAGAGCCAAAGAAAAGAGTTCAGCGTGTAAAATTGCGGTTCCGAGGTATGTGTCCCTGGCTTCCTTGTTTTTATTCACAGCTGAAATGTTGACTGCGCTCCTTTTCCGTGCAAATATTGGGTTTGTTACTATCAGGTTGTCTACCCTGTCCCGTGCTTGCCCTGCCAGAGCCTGCTAAAACTGTTTTGCGTTTGGTTTTTCGTTGAGACATTTTGTCAAACATATCCCAGCAGTTCTGACGTTTTTTTAAGAGCCCTCTTTCTTTCAGGCAATCTTTGTGGTTTTTTAATGTTTGTTGGCCACCGTTAGCTTTCCAAACCATCACTCTCTGCAGGTTGCGTTGAGATATTTTGTTAAACAATTCTCGCTCTATCGCATGAACTGCTGGCCGATTTGTGGTTCTGTGTGTTGATTGTTCCTTCAAACATCGATAGTATTTCACTTTATTGTTTGTTTCTGTTTCAGTGGCCGGTTTGGAGTATTTTTTGAAACCCTCATTTTGTCTTTCCTTGATCTTCATTGTGTATTGATTTCGTCCTTTCATCTGTCTTATTTGTGTCCGACCGTATATGCTTCTGTGTATTACTCCGTTTTTTTTCTTGTTGCCATTTGTATTTACGTTATTTTGGCTTTGAGATTAGTCTCTGAGTAAGAATCTTCGCGATCCAATTAACAGAGAGATCAGAAAACAATTATTTTATACAGCTGAATCCAGAAGATTCGTACTCATTTACAATATTGGTTACCATGTAATAAACATCTTCTCCCATATGTCTGTAACATGTGTTTTTCAACCTTTTTTGATATTTGTTTCCTGATTGAATCCCATGATCAGGATGGATCAAAGATGAATCTTATGATACATTATCTTAACTTCATTTAATTTGCAACAAATCCTTCACTGAAAACTCCAAAGAAGGGAAAAAACCAGAATATCACTTAGAAAGAAAAAAATGAGTTTCAGATACGCTGAACATTCTAAGAGGACAAATATTGGCATATCTAGAATTCTGTTATGCCACATCTGATTTAATTTTCAGTGTTTGTAGTTTTCTCGTTTATGATTATAGTGAATGCTTGATTTTCGTATGTTTTATTTCACTTATTAAAAACTTTAATCCTGACAGCTTCCATTATTCTTATTTTTTTTAGAGTTTGGTTTCCCCATATCCTCTGATAACCATGCATCTCGCTCATCTGCTTTGAACTTGCACCTGCTTCAACATTCATGGTCCCAGTAATCTATTATAAAGACTATACTTGTGCAATACACTCACTCTGATGGGAAGTGGTTTACAAGTTTCTAAGCTTGATGCCAAACAACTGACTTTTGCACTTATTAGGTGTCAGGTTTTTGTAATATATTTATTTTATCCTTTTTAATATATTACGATCTTGACTTCAATTTTTTTTATAAAACCCTGGTTAACGTGGATGTTGTCCAAGTACTTCTAAACAAGTTAACAAAGTTGCTTTTCTTTTTTCTATAAAATCTAAAATATATTTTCATCAATACTCTGGTACTAAATACAATGCTTTAATGCTTTGCTTGTGAAAATTTGCTTTCACTACTCATACTCTCTTTTTAATTTATTTTATTTTTATTATTATTTAAATAAGCATAAAATTTTAAATATCCAAATTGTATAATATATACAACAATCTAATAATTATATAAGATATAATGTTAGTGTAAAATATTGCATATATTAATTATAGAAGTAATCAAGTATCTAAAAGATAGAAAATTCTTAGTTTATTTCTAATTTATTTTATATTTTAATTTTATTGATATTTAACAAATGTGCTTTGTAACAACTTTGTGTGGGTTCAGGTCAGATGCGCACCATTATGGCTAAAAAAGGCAACTTTAGAATTTCTAAATAGTTTCAGGTTAACAGTTTTATTTGAATTTGATGAAATCGTTTAGGGAGGTAAACCTCTACCTCTACGTCTTTAATTTAATTTTTTGTATTCAATCACCTTTGAACATGCACAAATCAACCTCTACTTTCTCTCCTTACAAAACCCTAGTTCTCACACTCTTTATTAGAAAACCCTCCAAAAAGATTAGTGTTTTGAGTTGGATTGACTTTAATCAATCCTCATCAATCACTTGCGTGTTGCCTAAATTACTAATACTCCAATAAAAACTCAAATCACATATAGTTCTGTTTTTAATGTGTGTGCCAAGCTATGTGTATGCAAGTCTAAATGGTATTTCACTTAAGCTCAACCTTTATACAATCATGCACAATATAATTTCACTATAAAAAACTTCAAAGTTTGCAATGGACAATGCGCTAAGAATAACGTGCACTTTGTATATATGTTTTGTACCAATAAATGTTTGTTCCTAAATACCTTCAAGGGGCATTGAATATAATGTTCTCAAAGTTGAACTGGGTAACTAATAGCACACAAAAGCTAATCCAAAAGTAATCAAACATATAAAACAAATAGTGATAAAGGAAATATGCCCAAAACATAATTGGAAAATGTTCTTGGACATTATTGGAATATTCAATCGTTAACATTGGACGTTAATGTCTATAAATTTCGAACTCATTCAAAAGCCAAAAAAAAATCAAAGTTGATTAAAATGGGACCAAGTATCCCCATGACATAGTAAATGACGTTGAAAATAATAAGATAGAGTGATACATAGTTAAATAAAATCAAGATGTCAAAATACTAAGAGATTTATGTATGGAAGCCATCTATAAGAAGGGAGATAGTGTTATGGAGGAAATAATGAAGGTTAGTGTTCACAATACATTTATTTGGGAGCCTCATCTTGTGCTTGCTATGGTTTATTTTTCTCAAAGAGAAATATATAAAAGCAAAATGGAAACCTATTATGGGTTTGAAATTCTTGGTGGAATGGGGAACTATTTGGAAGAAAAAAGGGTGGAAATGGAAACCTATTATGGGTTTGAAACTCTTGGTGGAATGGGGAACTATTTGGAAGAAAAAAGGGTGGAAAGGTTAGATTTTTTTGGGATAAGATTAGTTTTGGCTAAATTTATATTGTAGAATTATAATTAAATTTTAATAATTATATAAATATAACTAATGGTAGGTTTTTTTAAGTGTATTAAATTCCTTTACAAGTATTAATATGGAAATTATTTTTACATGTATTTTATATATATACATACATATACATATATATACACACATACATTTTGACTCTTCAATTAAATTTGTGATAAATTGAGCATGGCCAATTCATCTAAACCAAAAATATTATTTTATGAATTTATCTATCTTAATTATCATTTACCTCTGTTTTATTTAAAAATTAACAAGAAGTAGAGGATAAATAATTACAAAATATCAGTGACAGCTAAAAGAGCTTCCTTATTAACTCTATTTGTGTGAGGGCTATGATAATGGCGGTCTATGATCATACAATTATATTTGAATCAAATTTGAAATTTCAATGTCTATAATAATGACAGCCTATGTCCTCTTGCAATTTTTTAAATGCACTATAGATATCCAAAATCTCATTGAAGCATTATGTCAAACATATTGTGTGCCTTTTGTAAACTCCACATTTTACATGAAATTGTTAGGAGTATTACCAATGCTCTCATTTCAAAAAAATCTGTTTTAAATTATAAAAAATCTAGAAGGTGATGAAGGTTAATAACTAGTCCTTTCATTATGTTATTAAAACGTTTTGGAAGATCAATCACACACCATCAAATCTCGAATAAAAGAAGGACTAGTTTCTAGTCCTCTGTCTATAGTATGCCAATAGGCATTATTAAAGTTAAACAAGCCCAGGTAGCACTGTTCACCACAATAGAGATCGACGGTGAAACTTTCTCCATTGTTTTTCGTTTCATTCCATTTCTGTTTTCGCATGCCATTGCCTATATAGAGGCCTTTGATTTTTCCTTGTCATGCATTGGTGTAGGAGCAAGTATAGGTTGTGTCTCTTTTCTGATTTGGCAGGACAATCGGCCTTGTTATAGAGAGAGATGATAGGGAAGGCCGGGGTTAATTTATGAAGGACACAGGACATTTTATTTACTTTTCAGTGTGTAGCTCTCTCATTTATGATTATAGTGAATGCTTGATACAATTTGCGTATGTTTGATTTCACTTTTTATAAACTCTAATCTTGACAGTGTCCAATATTTTAATTTTTTTTTAGAGTTTAGTACCCATACCTATCGCTCATCTTCTTCACATTTGCCCCTGCACCAACACTCATAAATCCAGTAACATATCATAAAGATAGCTTCCATTATTATAATTTTACTAGATTTTGGTGTCCCCATATCCCTTTTACAACATACCTCTCACTCATCTACTTTGCACTTGTAATTGCACTCATGGTTCAAATATCCTATCATCAAGACTATGCTTGTGCAATAGACTTACTATGATGGAAAATGTCTCAAAAAAATCTAATCTTAAAACCAAATACTTGATTATTGCACTTATTAGGGCTTAGGGTTTTTTAATACTTTTAGTTTTATCTTTTTTAATATAATACGATTTTGAATTTATTTTTTAAAAAAATTGAGTAATGTGGATGTTGTCCAACAAATTTTACACAAGTTAACATTATTGCTTTTTTCTCTTCTCTAAAATCTGAAATATATTTTCATCAATACTTTGATACTAAATACAACTTATTATGCTTTGCAAAAGGGATTTGTTTGTGAGCACTTGCCTTCAATGCTCAAGTCCCATTTTTACCGTTTTTCTATTATTATCTAAATAATTATAAAACCTTACATACCCAAATTGTACAATGTACCTGACAATCATACAAGAATGAATGATACTTACAAAATATTGCACATACTAATTATAAAAATGATCAAGCATGTAAGGGATAGAAAGCTTAGTTTATTTTTGGGGCTATTATGTGTTCTGATTCTATCTCTATCTGTGAAATGCACTTTGCAACAATCTTGTGTCGGTTCAGTTCAGATGTGCACTAGTATGGCCACATAAGCTAAGATCGAAATTCCCAAATGGTTTCAAATTGATGGTTCTATCTGAATCTAATAAATTTTTCTAAGGACGCAGAGCATGACTATTTTTTATCAAACATGTGTCTCTATGTCTGTAATTTCCTTTTCTTTTTTGTTTATCACATTTGAACCAACAAATATCAACTTATATTCTCTCTACTTCTTAAAAAGCCATAGCTCTTGCACTCTTGATGAGAAAACCCTGCAAAAGGATTAATATTTTGAGTTTGATTAACATCAACCAATCCTTGTTAACTAGCTAAATATTACCTATATTGCCAATACTCTAAAGAGGGCTCAAAATGCATTAGTTCTCTCTATAATGTGATTGTGTGCCAAGTCATGTGGATGCAAGTCTAGATGTTATTTCCCCTATGTTCAACCTTGATACAAGCATACAAAATAGATTTTGACCTTAAAAAACTTTAGATTTTGCAATGGGCATGACCTAAGAATAATGTATACTTTGTATGTAAGCTTTGTAACAAATATTGCTTGTCCCTAAATTCATTCAAGGGGTTTTTTAAATACAGTGTTCTCAAATTTGAATTGGGAAATTAGTGATGTGTAAAATCCATCCCAAAAGTAATCAAATGTGTAAAACAAATGGTCATAAAGGAAATATGCTCAAAATAGAATTGAAAAATGTCCTTGGATGTTGCCAAAAAAAGCTAATGTTAAACGTTAGTGTTCGAAAAATTTTGAATCGTCCAAAAGCTAAGGAAAACTCAAATTCAAGTAAAATAGGACCAAGGATTTTTGTGACAAAGAAAATGAAATTGAAATTAATAACACAAAGTGCTACACAGTTAAAGAAATCCAAGAAAATGTCAAAAGACTAAGGCAAATGCACAAATAAGTTATCTATTTGAAACTGAGGATCTTTATATATGTAAAGTTACATAAAATCATGGTGCAAACAAGGCTTATATTGATTTTAAGCATCTATAAATTCTTTTGTTTTTATCTATAAATTTAATGGAACTACAAATGTTGGTTCAAAGGGGAAAAAAGAACACAAATTTAATTGGTGATTGCGAACTTGCATCTTTTATCGACCTAATGTTCCATAGTGTCCACATGTTGTTGCAAAATAGAATGTATGTGATCAAATATACTGTTGCCTAAATAAATTATAATCATAATCAAAAGATATTAAAATAATAACTACACTTGTATGGATGTTGTATTGTGTCACTTGCAGAGTATGCTCATGTTGCGAAGAGTGGAGATGCCATGGGTCATCAGTTGACCTGATCGAATAGAAAAAATGATTTTAGTCTTGCTTACTTCCTGGCCAAGGAAATGGACAAGCTTCCAAGTAGTTTTTGGAGTAGTGTCTAGGTTATTGATCATCATTCAACCTTAACCACGCCACTCAAATA
Organism: Torreya grandis; assembly: GCA_037957365.1. Lineage (NCBI taxonomy): Eukaryota > Viridiplantae > Streptophyta > Pinopsida > Cupressales > Taxaceae > Torreya > Torreya grandis. Next base: position 520,853 of record JARHVA010003363.1, read on the forward strand.
ACTAATCATGAACCCAAAGATGCTAAGGTGGGAGCTAAATATGGGCACACTTTGTGATGGAAATCCACTTCACCCTAAGCTTACAAACACAAAGCTATGATACCAAATGATGGAAACACTCACTTCTAGCTTCAAAAAATCAAACTTGCTTCTATTAAATTCAACAAATGCATGCTCTTCTACAATGCTTATGAAACTTCTTCACCTACAAGCAAAACTTGGAAATTTTACACCAAGGAGGCTCTTCTACAAAGCTTACACACACAAAGCTTAAAACTTATTCTATCCTACAAATGTTAATGAACACAATATTTTTATAGAAAATTGAGAATGAAGAAAGAGAGAGAAAACTCTAAGGAGGTATAAAAATGTGTCACACTCTACATGGAGGGAATAGTGAAAGTTGTCTTTCACATGTGCCAAGGGTCATAAGCAAGGAATCTAATTTTGAAAAATATCCACCATCATGTGCCCTCAAGATATTGCTTCCCATCTCACATGGGTGAACAATACATAATGGTGGTTTATTTGTCTTATACATGCACAAGAGTTAAAAAAGATAAGGAATCACCTTTTGACATAAGACAACACTTCACAATCATGGAGCTCCACAAGGAATTGTGCCCCACATCCATCCATGTCAAACAAAATGAAAGGCCTCATGTGCCTTGATGGAGAAATGTCCCTCATGCCACCTCATCAGCATGAATAGTGATCTTCTACCTCATCGACATGAATAGTGACTTACCACCTCATCAACATGAATAATGACCTACCACCTCATTAGCATAAATAGTAACCTACCACTTCATCAACATGAATAATGATTTCATATCTGCATCCTTATTCTTTGGTTGAAAACAACTCAACTCATGTGATTTAATTTGATTGTACTCCAAACATTATAAGTGGTATACAAACACACGAACACACTTCGATTTATTTTTTGTTGATACAAGATTGCACGAACCCTTAGATGCTCTTGTATTTAACACTTGAAGTTTTAAAAGGTGAGATCCTGCTCACATGGATGGGGTAAGTGGTAAAACCACTCTTTTAGTCACAAGGCATAATGACCATGTCAAACCCTTCCAACTCACCAAATACCTCAATTGTTTGTTCTTTTTTTTTGCCATTTTTAGCTCCTACTTGTTGGTTTTCCTTCTCTCATTTCCTCATTTATGCCCCTCTCTCTCCTTATGGAATTAAACCCGCCATAGATTGATCTCCTCTACCAAAGGATTATCAATATTCTAATCAACTCACATGTGGGATGACACCCACTCTCATCCATCCACCATCACCAAGATTCTCTATCAAGCACCTCACTCTCCCATGTGGACACAAACCCACCATTGTTCCTCCACCTCCACCTAAAGCCTAGTTGGCTTTATTCACACATTATCCAATCAATTGTTGGATCATTTTCAACATTACACTTCACTATTTGCAACTTCTTCTTCATGGCTGAAATAGCATCCTCTAAAGTCTCCTCATCTACACTTGTTTGTACAAGCTCTTCATCCAACGCTTATTTCAAAAAAACATGCAACTCTGTATGGCTGCCTTCTTCACTCTCTTGAAACTCTACATGGAAGTAATCTTCACTCACATGAAACTTTACATGGATGCAATATTCATTCACCTCTATCACATGTGTTTTTCCTTAGTTGTCCTCAACTCCACTACCATCCAAATGAAAAGTGGCAAGCTCATTGCCATTATAACCAAGGAAAAATTAAAAAAAAAAAATCACTCATGGGTATTCACAACCATTTGGCCGTCATCACACAATGGGTCTCAATCATCCAGTGAACAATATAACACCTCCACATCATCCTCCATGAGGGTGTCTTCACATATGGGCTGCTCACATCTCATTTCCACACTATTGTTCTAAAAATCAGAACTGAACTCTACATATAGAAGCCTCTCTTTGTTGCCTTTCAAGACAACCTTCTTCTTCACATTCACATCCTTATCCTCGTTATTTCTTGGAATAGCTTTTAGTTTCTCACATGGAAACTTCCCTCTCATATTACCTTTCATGGAAATGTATTCTTTTCTTCTCTCTCAAGCCTCAAGAAATGAAGCTTCTTCATCCACTCTACTTGCATTCTTGGGTGTAAAACACTTGGAAACCATATGTTCCCAACTCCTCACCTTATTCTTTTTTTTCCTTTATCTCTTCACTTGATGATCTTTCCAATACATTGTTGAAACTCCACATATCATCTTACTTGCAACCTTCACCCTCATGGGGTCTTCAACATTCTCTTCTTTAAATGAAGTCTTTATCTCAACTAACCATTGCATGAGCTCATTTGGGCTCTCTTTATCGCATAGTAAAAGTATATTTATTGTGGGTTTACCTCCTTCCTTCATGACCTTTGTTGGTCTCTTCTCCTCTGTAGCTAGTCTTCTCCCCAAGAAATCCAAATTTACATGTAGGGAATCCAACAATTCCCACATCTCTTCTTCTTTTTCTACAGTTACAAAATATTCACTTTGTGCATCCTCCAAAATTTTAAAATTTGCTTTGACTTCTTTCAACATCATCTCTAAGTCTTCTATTAATGGTGTTCCTTCATTATTTTGTGGCATATCTTCACAACATGTACTAAAATCAAAATAGAGCCTCTTTCACAATTTCTCTAAGCTTTCAAGGCTGATCTGAGCAACATTTCAGGTGACAATTCGGAGGATGGTTATATCCCAATTAGTGGTAGAACTTTCAGGAGCCATAACTTTTGCACCATAGTTCCATTTGACTCCCTGTTTGAACCATGGGAAAGCTAAGAAGGAGGAGAACGCAATGAGATGGCATCGAGCCATGCTCGATAGTTTTTGACCTCCTAAATACCAATGGAAGTGTCTTGAATTTCAATTTTAATAGTGCAGTCTAAAAATAATAAGTTTCTAAAAATAGTAATTTCTTGAATTTTGTAATGTCATAAATCATGGAAGTCAAACCACTTCATCTCCCTCGCGATTGGTGACCTTTCACATCCTCCTCCTACCTTCAAAGTATGTATAAAAATAGATGTAACCCGAAAAGGCAATCAGACATCTCTTCCCAGAGATAGGCATATGTTGTATCTGTAATTTTAAACAATAAAACATCTCTTCTCAGAGATAGCATTATTATTTGTGTGTTCTTGAAACATTCTTCAACCAAGACTTTCTAGTTTTATATCAGTGGTATCATACCAGTTTGTCTTTAGAGTGTATGATCCCGAGGATGAGGTCAAATTACAAGAAGCTTGGGTGGAAAATAATAGAACCAATAGACTATCCACATGTTCGCTTCAAATGACCTCAAGTGGTGAACAAAATTGAGACATCTGATCCTTTCAAGGAAATGGTAAATGAATCACTCTAGTAATAATAAGCACACATGCTACAATAATTCACCTAAATTCTCCAACAAATCTTGATGGAAAATTTTGGCTCCTCATCTGCAACCCCACATCTTTTCAGTGCCCTAACACCCTTCAGGGTTCAAGTGAATTTGATATCCCTACATTTGAAGGCAAAATCAATGATGATGCAGTATAAAATTGGTTGGATCAATTGTCATCTTATTTTTTTGTAAATAAATTTATCGATAAAGAGAATATCACTTTTGCTCTTTTGAAAGTCATTGTCTATCAAAAATTGGTGGGAAGTGTACAAGAAGAGATTCAGTATGGATGATATTGGCCTTGAGGCATAACTTACCTAGGACGATTTCATAAAATCTATAAAGAAATAATACTACCCCATTAGAGAATATGATGATTTGTATATAGAGTGGCAACAACTTTGCCAAGGTAAGGAACAATCTATTCAAGATTACACTGACATTTTTCATTCTCTATCTGTGAGATTGGGCATCGAAGAAAGTGAGAAACACAAGGTTCTCAAATATCATGGTGGACTATAATGGTATATATGGGGAAAATGAAACTCTTCAATTTAGAAACCATTGGTGAGGCATACAAGTTCGCAGTGAAGATTGAATAGAAGCATGGAAGAATTAATACGAAGAGTCAGCCTTCAAAATGAAAAAGTGACAAAGAAGGTCAAATAAGAGGCCAAAATTTAAAGTAAAAGGAAGGGAAGACTGAGAAATGGTGTGATTACCACAAATCTGAAAGTCACTCCAAAGAAGAATGTCGAGCCATCAAGTCCCTGCTTTCTATGTCACAATCCTCAACATCTATTTCTCTACCTCATACACACCCTAAAATCGAAGAGGATGAAGAAGAGATTGTAGATGCTGAGCCCGATGCCATCGTTTCTTCATCACAGACCCACGAGGAGAGGCTAGATGACAAGAAAACGTTGTTTCACTTTAAGTTATTGGCGAATGGTAAGCCTCTATATTTCATTCTTAATAATAAAAGTCAAAAGAGTTTAATCTTTGTTAATGTTGTGAAAAGATTAAATTTGTCCATGAAGCCTCACCCAAATCCATATAGTATTGGATGGTTGAGTCCAAGGAGAAACTTCTATGTCACCCACCAATGTCTTCTCTCATATGCAACAAAACCTTTCCAAGATGAGGTCTTGTGTGATGTGGTCAATCTAGATGTTTGTGATGTACTCCTTGGTCAGCCATTCATGTATGATAGACATGGCATTTATGAATCAAGAACTTGAAGGATCACCCTCACTCTTGGAACATGGTGCTACAGGGTACCAGAGGTACCACATTTTACATCTATCTCCCTAATTAGTGCCAAAAAATCTATTCTCATGGTGGTCAAGCCACAAAAATCCAAAAAGGTTGATGTTGCAACCCTGACTACACAAATAACATAACAACAGAAAAAAATAGATACCCAACTGAGGAATTTCATGGCCTTCCATTCACATACTGATGGTCAGATAGAAATGGTGAACAATCAGGGCCTCAACAGCTCCACAAAGCACAGTCCATTCCAAGTATGCATCGTGAATCAAATCAAAACACAACTGCCACACTTGATAACAAATATTGATCCAATGGGAACCATTACTTCTCAAGGAGGGAGGAATGATCCAAGCAACATTTCAGGCAACAATTTGAGTGACAATTCTACCCCAATTGGTGGTAGAACTTTCAGGAGCCATAACTTTTGCACCATAGCTCTGTTTGACTCCCCGTTTGAACCGTTGGAAAGATAAGAATAAGGAAAACATGATGAGATGGAATTGATCTATGCTTGATATTTTTTTACCCCAAAATCTCAACGTAAGTGTCCTAAATTTTAATTTTAATAGTGTAGTTTTAAATTAGTATGTTTCTATAAATAGTAATTTCTTGAATTTTGTAATGTTGTAAATTGTGGAAGTCAAACCACTTTAGATCCTTCGATATTGGTGACCTTCCACATCCTCCTCTTACCTTCAAAGTATGTATAAAAATAGATGTATCCCAAAAATGCAATCATACATCTCTTCCCAGAGATAGGCATATGTTGTAACTGCAATTTTGAGCAATAAAACATCTCTTCTCAGAGATAACATTATTATTTATGTGTTTTTGAAATATTTTTCAACCAAGACTTTCGAGTTTTGGATCAAAGGCTTAAAAAACTCACTCTGACTGTAATGCTTCTCTTGAAACCTTCTACACAACTCTCTCTCTTTTTGGAATATGCTTCCTCTTGTTTTCTACCCACAATAATGTGGAAAACAAGACTGCAATTGTTTTCTACCCACAACAATGTGGAAAAACACAACTCTCAACATGATTCTCTTGACATCTTCTACCCAACAACATCTCCTTTTTTTGAACATGCCTTATCTTGTTTTCTACCCACAACAATGTGGAAAACAAGACTATAGGATTCAAACTTGCTCTGATAACAAATGATGTAAATACACTTCACCATGAGCTTACAAACACAAAGCTCTGATACCAAATGATAGAAACACTCACACTTCAAGTTTAAACAAATCAAACTTGCTTCTATTAAATTTAACAAATGCATGCTCTTCTACATAGCTTACAAAGCTTTTTCACCTATACACAAATCTTGGAAATTTTACACCAAGGAGGCTCTTCTACAAAGCTTACACACACAAATCTTATCTTCCATTCCAACCTAAAAAATCCAAGGAACACAATATTTTTAGATAAAATCAAGAATGAAGAAAGAGAGAGAAAATACTGAGGAGGTAGAAAAATTCACCACACTCCACATGGAGGGAATGTAAAGGAATAGTGAAAATTTTCTCCCACATGTGTTAAGGGTTAAAGGTAAGGAATATACTTTTGAAAAGATACCCACCATCATGTGCCCTCAAGTTATGGCATCCCACTTCATATGGATGAACACTACAAAATAGTGGTTTGTTTGTCTTCAATATGCACAAGAGTCAAAAAGGTAAGGAATCACTTTTTAACATAAGACAACACTTCAGAATCATGGAGCCCCACAAGGAATTGCACCCCACATCCATCCATGCCAAACAAAAACAAAGGCCCCATGTGCTTTGGTGGATAAATTTGCCTCATGTCACCTCATCAGCTTGAATAGTGATCCACCACCTCATCATCATGAATAGTGACCAACCACATCATTAGCATGAATAGGGATTTCGTCTTTGCATCATTATCTTTTGGTTGAAAACAAATCAGTTATTATGATTTATTTTTATTGTAATTCAAACATTTATAAGTGGTACACAAACAACACAAACACACACCACTCTATTTTGGTTGATGCAGGATTTCACGAACCCTTGGATGTCCCTGTATCAAACACTCCAGGTTTAAAAATGTGAGCTCCTACTCCTATAGATTGGGTATGTGGTAGAACCACTCTTTTGGTCATGAGACATAATGTTCATGACATTCTCTTCCAACATACCAAATACCTCAGTTATTTGTTCTTTTTTCTTTGCCATTTCCAACTCCTACTTATTGGTTTTCCTTCTCTCCTTTCCTCATTTTGATCCTCTCTCTCCTTATGGGATTAGACCCACCATAGAATATCCTCCACTAAAGGCATATCAATCTTGTAATCAAGTCACATGTGGGTTTACATGCACTCTCATCCGTCCACGACCACCAAGATGCTCTTTCAATCACCTTACTCTCCCATGTGGGCTCAAACCCACCAATATTCATCCACCTCCATCTAAATCCCAATTGACTTTGTTCACACATTATCCAACCAACTGTTGGATCATATTCAACATCACACCTCACTATTTGCAGCTTCTCCCTCATAGTTGTAACATCATCCTCTAGACTCTCATCATGTGTACTTGCTTGCACAACCTCTTCATCTAGTGCTTCTTTCAAAGAAACATGAAAATTTATATGGTTTCCTTCTTCACCCTCCTGAAACTCTACCTGGTTAAAGTCTTCACTCACATGCAACTTTGCATGTTTGAAATATCCATTCACCTCTATTACATGTGTTGTTTCTTGGTTGTCCTCAACTCTACTACCATTCAACTATCATTAGAACCAAGGAAAATTTGGAAATTTTCCACTCATGTGTCTTCAACACCATTTGAATATCATCACACAATGGGTCTTCATCATCCAATGAACAATATACCACATCCACATCATCTTTCAAGAGGATGTATTCACCTATGGGATGTTCATAGCTCATTTCCACATTGTTATTTTGAAAATCAGAACCGAACTCTACATATAGAAGCCTCTCCTTGTTGCCTTCTAAGACAACCTTCTTATTCTCATTCACATCCTTATCATTTCTATTTCTTGTAATAGATTTCAACTGCTCTCATGGAAACTTCCCTTTCATATTTCCTTTTATGGTAACCTTTTTCTTGTATTCTCCCCCAAGCCTCAAGAAATGAAGCTTCTTCATCTGCTATACTTGCATTATTGGGTGCAAAGCATGACCCATCAACTTGGAAACCATATATTCCCAACTCCTTACCTTCTTCTTTCCTTTCCTTTGTCTCCTCACTTGGAGATCTTTCCTATACACAGAAACAAATCCACATATCCTCTTTTTTGCAACCTTCACCCTCATGGGGTCTTCAACATTCTCTTCTTCAAATGAAGTCTCTAAATCAATTATCCATTGCATGAGTTCATTTGGGCTCTATTTACCACATAAAAAAGCATATTTCTTGTGGGTTTACCTCCTTTCTTCTTGACCTTTTTTGGTCTCTTCTACTTTGTAGTTAGTCATCTCACTAAGAAATACAAATTTGCTTGTATGGAATCGAACACTTCCCACATTTCTTCTTCTTCTTCTTCTATAGTTGAAAAATCTTCATTTTATGCATCCTCCATCATCTTCATCTTTCATTGGACTTCCTTTAACACCATCTTCAAGTCTTCTATTTATGGTGGTCCTCCATTCTTTTGTGCCATATCTTCACAACCTATAATAGACTCAACATAGAGCGTATCTCATAATTTCTCTACACTTGCAAGGCTTCTCTCATACCTTGATCAAAACTCACTATGATCGTAATGCTTGTCTTGACACATTCTACCTAACACTCTCCTTTTTTGGAAGATGCCTCTTCTTGTTTTCTACCCACAACAATGTGGAAAAAAACAACTCTCAAAAGGATTCTCTTGACTTCTTCTACCCAACAACCTCCCCTTTGTTGGAACATGCCTTTTATTATTTTTACCCACAACAATGTGGAAAACAACACTGCAAGATTCAAACTTTCTCTAATACCAATTAATGGAAATACACTTCACCATGAACTTACAAACACAAAGCTCTAATACCAAATGATGGAAACACTCACACTTCAAGATTTAACAAATCAAGCTTGCTTATATTAAATTCAACACATGCATGATCTTAATGCATGCTCTTATACAAAATTTTCAAATCTTTTTTTACCTATGCACAAATATTCTCTCTCATTCCAACCTAGAAATGCCAAGAAACACAATCATTTTATAGAAAATCAATAATGAAGAAAGAGAGATAAAACATTGAGTTAGAAAAATGTGCCACACTCCACATGTATGGAGTAAGAAGGAATAACGAAATATGTCTCCCACATATGCCAAGGGTCAAAATTAAGGAATCTACTTTTGACAAAATATTCACCATCATGTGCCCTCAAGATATGGCATCCCACTTCACATGGATGAACAGTACAAAATAGTGGTTTGTCGGTCTTCTACATGCACAAGAGTCAAAAAGGTAAGAAATCACCTTTTGACATAAGACAACATTTCATAATCATGGATCCCCACAAGGAATTGTGTCCCACATCCATCCATGTCAAACAAAAGTAAAGGCATCATATACCTTGGTGGATAAATGTGTCCCATGCTACCTCATCAACATGAGTAGTAACTACCCACCTCATTAGCATGAATAGAGATTTCATCTTCGCATCAGTTTCCTCTTGTTGAAAATAACTCAGCTTTTATGAGTTACCCTGATTGTACTTCAAACATTTATAAATGGTATTGAAACAACATGATCACACAAACACACACCACTCTATTTTTGGTTGATGCAAGATGGCACAAATCCTTGGATGCTCCTGCATTAGATAATTGAGTTATGAAAATGTGATCACTTGCTCATATGGATGGGGTAAGTGGTAGAACCACTCTTTTGGTCACAAGGCATAATGTCCATGGCATCCCATTCCAACACATCAAATACCTTTGTTGTTTGTTTTTCTTTCTTCATCATTTCCATCTCCTACTTGTTAGTTTTTCTCTCTCTGCTTTCCTCATTTCTACTCCTCTCTCTCTCTCCTTATGGGATTAGAACCACCATAGACCATCCTCCTCTACCAAAGGTATATCGATATTCTAATCAACTCACATGTGTGATGATACCCACTCTTATTCATCCACCACCACCAAGATGCTCTATCAAGCACCTGACTCTCCCATGTGGGCTTAAACCCACCACTGTCCATCCACCTCCACCTAAATCCTGGTTGGCTTGGTTCACACATTATCCAACCAATTGTTATATCATCTTCAACATCACACTTCACTATTTTTAGCTTCTCCCTCATGGTTTCAACATCATCCTCCAAACTCTCCTCATGTGCACTTGTTTGTACAACTTATTCATCTAATGTTTCTTTCAAAGAAACATGCAACTCTATATGGCTACCTTCTTTACTCTCCTGCAACTCTACATGGATGCAATCTTCACTTACAACAACTCTACATAGCTGAAATATTTATTCACCTCTATCACATGTGTTGTTCCTTGGTTTTCCTCAACTCCACTACCATCCAACTAAAAAATTGGAAAGCTCATTATAATCAAAACCAAGGAAAGTTCATAAATTTCCCACTCATGGGTCTTCAAAACCACTCAACCATCATCACACAATGGGTCTCCCTCACCTAGTGAATAATATACCACCTCCACATCATCCTTCATGAGGATGTTTTCACCTATGGGCTACTCACAACTCATTTTCACACTATTATTCTGAAAATTAGAGTTGGGATCTAAATATAGAAGTCTCTCCTTGTTGCCTTCCAAAATAACCTTCTTCTTCTCATTCACATCCTTATCCTTGCTATTTCTTAGAATAGGTTTATGCTACTCACATAGAAACTTCCTTCTCATATTGCCTTTCATGGTAACCTTCTTCTTGTCTTCTCTCTCAAGCATCAAGAAATTAAGCTTCTTCGTCCACTATACTTATATTCTTGTGTACAAAACATGACCCATCAACTTGAAAACCATATGTTCCCAACTCCTCACTTTATTCTTTCATTTCCTTTATCTCCTTGCTTGAAGATCTTTCCAATACATTGTTTGAACTCCACATATCCTCTTACTTTCAACCTTCACACTAATGGGGTCTTCAACATTTTATTCTTCAAATGAATTCTCTAACTCAACTATCCATTACATGAGCTCATTTGGGCTCTCTTTACCACATAAAAAAAATATTTCTAGTGGGTTTACCTCCTTTATTATTGACCTTTGCTAGTATTTTCTGCTCTACAGCTAGTCCTCTCACCAAGAAATCCAAATTTGCTTGTACAAAATCCAACACTTCCCACATATCTTTTTCTTCTTCTATAGTTGCAAAATATTCACTTTGTAAATCCTCCATCATCTTCAAATTTACTTGGACTTCCTTCAACATCATTTTCAATTCTTCTATTTGTGATGTTCCTCCATTCTTTTATGCCATGTCTTCACAACCTGCATTAAATTCAAAAGAGAGCCTCTCTCAAAATTTCTCTACACTTGCAAGGATTCTCTCATGAATTCAAAAAAACTCTCTTTGACTACAATGCTTTTCTTGACACCTTCTATTCAACACTCTCCTTTATTGGAAGATGCATCCTCTCATTTTCTACCCACAACAATGTGGAAAACAAGACTGCAATTATTTTCTACCCATAGCAATGTGGAAAACAAAAGCTCTCAGCAAGATTCTCTTGAAATATTCTACCCAAAAACCTATCCTTTGTTGGAAGATGCCTTATCTTGTTTTCTACCCAAAACAATATGGAAAACAAGACTGCAGGATTCAAACTTGCTCTGATACAAAATGATGGAAATACACTTCACCCTGAGCATATAAACACAAAGCTCTGATACTGAATGATGGAAAGACTCACACTTAAAAGCTTCAACAAATCAAGCTTGCTTCTATTAAATTCCACAAATGCATGCTCTTATACAAAGCTTCTTCACCTACACATAAAACTTGGCAATTTTACACCGAAGAGGCTCTTTTACAAAGCTTACACACGCAAAGCTTAATTCCCATTCTAGCTCACAAATGCCAAGGAACACAATATTTTTATATAAAATCAAGAATGAAGAAAGAGATAGAAAACACTATGGAGGTAGAAAAATGCACCACGTTCCACATGTAGGGAATAGGAAGGAATAGTGAAAGTTGTCTCCCACATGTGCCAAGGATCAAAATCAAGGAATCTACTTTTGACAAAATATCCACCATCATGTGCCCTGAAGATATGGCATCCCACTTCACATGGGTGAATAATACATAATAGTGGTTTGTTTGTCTTCTACATGCACAAGAGTAAAAAAGGTAAGGAGTCACTTTTTGACATAAGACACCACTTCACAATCATGGAGCCCCATAAGGAATTGCACCCCACATACATCCACATCAAACAAAAGCAAATGCCCCATATGCCTTGGTGGAGAAATGTGTCCCATGCCACCTCATCAACATGAATAGTGATTTACCACCTCATCAACATGAATAGTGATCTACCACCTCATCAACATGAATAGTGATTTCATCTCTACATCATTTTGAGTAATTCTAATGTCATTGAGTGTTGTTAAACCTCAACCACATTACCTCAATATACATGAATTAACCACTTCAGATGGAATTTTAGATTCAAAGATGATTACTTCTAAGTAATATCGTATATGTTTGAAAATATAATTGTAATAGTGTGTATATGCATGAACAATTTTCATGCCCCATGATCATTGCCAACATGATAAACTGTAATAGTGGACACATGAACCATGTTCATGTTCCCAATTGAGTCGATCGATGCCAATGTGTGCCATGAAATGACATAATCTACCATCTAATCTGACCAATATGATAACTATTAAAGTATGTAATGTGTATGACATATGCACTACATATACTTCAATTTTTAGAAATTCATAACTTATATGTATTTTTATTTTTATCCAATTTGAAACAATTATATCAATGTGAAAGTTTAGTAATCTAAATAATTATACTAGGCTGAATAGCTATACCAATCCATGTAAGTGTATGAATATGAAAAATTGTATAAGTTTGGATAATTGTACAAATCTAAATAACTAAATGAAATGATAAAATTCCCACTATATGCCTCCCTTTGATAGGAGGGAATGAGATTATCGAATTGATCGTGTCAAAACACGTATATGAATAAATAATAGTGATCATTGGAGAAGTGTATGTGGTGATACGTGACCCATGTGAAATTGAAAACGCAATGTGATTATAAACTTGTTACCTAAATTTAAATATTTATAAAGTCATGTATTGATTAGCTCTTTTATAACTTGTATTTGAATTAATTATCATAATTTTGAATTATACTTGTAGATCAAACTCAATATTTGATTTGACTATAACAGACACATGAAATGCTTGGCATCATTATTTTTATCATTAAATGGTATTAATGGTTCTCATGGGATATATTAATAGATATCACAATGGATGAATGTTTCCCCCATTTAATATAATTAGGGTCAAAGTTTGTATAAGGAATATATTTGAAAATTTAATGATTTGATAAAATTTCATAAACAATGTATAAGAAGACACATTTGTTCAAATCCAATTGACACTATGAATTTTAATATTCGAATTTTGAGATATCACATGTACAACTTTAGGAAACATTACTTTGGAAAATTGATTTGTAGCTTAAACTCACCTCATATAAAAAGATTGAATTTTTTATTCTTTTACAACTCATTTTAACCTTTTCTAATTACATTTTTTAAAAAATTTCTCTAATCCCTCATAATCCCTATATGATAAGACCCAAAATCAACTTGATTGGAGTGTCTTGAGGGTGCTTTACAAACAAATCAACCATTGGATCTGGTATGTTCAAAAATATTGCATTTAAGCTATTTTTAAGATTTAAAAAAAGTGAAAAAAATTAGTGTTTTGGTGTATTTATGTAGTTTAGAAATGTTATGGTAATGTCATTTGTTGGATATTAGCATCCAGGTCTTGATGAATCCATTCAAAATTTTGAAGGTATCATATGACGCCAAGGTATAGTTTACAACAGTAGTGTCCAAATTATTATATCATATTCAAGTGTTTATTTTTATGTTATTTCATATCCAAGTGTGTATTTTTTTTAATGTTTGAATTGTGTTGAATATGATATTGTTTTTGTTTTATATTTTGTATATATATATGCACATCTAGGAGTTACATTATGGGAGACATATGGAGAGTGTATGGGGATTAGACCTCATAGTTGTTGACTAGAAAATAATTGATAGATCTGGTTTGGACCATGTTTCTTGTTTTAGCCATATACCCCATGATATGCATTTGATGACCATGTTTATTAAGAGGTGGAATGGGGATACATTTACCTTTTGGATTCCTATATGGGATATTATAGTCACATTGAAGGATGTTTGGTATATTTTTATATTGCCACTCATGAGCACCCACGCAGTGGTGCATAGTATACAGGGATTAGGATGCATTAAATGTACTTATCATTATATGACTAGATATGCCAGAGGATTCCACTATAGATATGGTTATACTCCCATTATGATATTAGATATTGATTTGTCTGATATTTTGTGGGTGAAAAAATCCTTATGTTCTATTGGCATCATTTATAGTTATAGGTGGGGTGTAGTCGATATCATATTACATGCATTGTTTGTCTCAATACATTGTGACTCACAACATGAGATATTTGTGAAAGCATACCATGTTTTCCCATTTAGATAGGGACTTCTACAGATTCACCTGAAAGGGTCACGTTGTGGGTCTTAGCTTAGCCACTTTATTTCATGGATGGGATTACGATCACATTATTGTTATAAACCTGATTGGAGGTCCTCATGCCAATTGGGCACATCCAAAGACCTATGTTAAGCAGTGGGTTGGGAGGAGACATAAAGGCTGGAGCACCATGAAGTATTATATCATTCTTGATTAGCCGGTTCATGTTTATATATTATGGAGATCATATATGTGTTTTGTAGGTTAGGCTGAGGATCCCTCCAAGTTGTAGTGGATCAAAGTCAATATACGGTTACATGATATATTCATAGGTTTTTTGAGCTATTTTAGTATGAATGGGTCACCTGTCAGTTCAACATTATCACAGATATTCCCCCAACTAGATATCCATGGACACAACTGTTGACCATTTTTGCCCAACAGGGCAAAAAATTAGTCCCCTTCTTCCCCTGTTGTTTAAGGCCAATTCATTTTTTTTTATTTTGCACAAGTCTAGGAGTTTCTACAAACTTTTCAGAGCTTGCTTTTCTACGGACTCAGCAGGTGAAATCCTTGGCAGATGAGAAATTAGTTCAGAGAGTGTTGGGGTTTACAAGGCTTTTGGGACATTTGTCTGAAGAAGATTCACAAGGAAGGTTGGCGGCACTGAACCATTGAACCATCTCTTCAATTTCAAGCTCTGGTTTAATCGTCAAGTTCATCGCTTCAATTTTTGAGCCCTATTTCAATTGGTAGGTTCATCAGTGCACAACATTGAACCGCTAAACCAGTTCAACGTTTTGGTTCAAAGGCTTCGGTTCAAAGGCCTAAGTTCAGTGCTTCAGTAAAGTTCAAATGATTTAACAACTTTTAGGTCAATGAAGAGTTCATCGCTCAGTTCAAAACACCTTGATTCAACAATCATTTGAACCATTGAATCGTTGAACCAATTTCGATTCAATGGGTTGGTTCAACGAGGTGCCCCAAAGATAAAGGGGAAGTGCCCTTGCGGAGGGCAGGAAAAAGGGCCAAAACAAAGACCTGAGGAAAGTCAAAGCACCAAAATTCTATGGGGAAAAAGTGGACAACACAAAGGAAAGACCCGTGGAAAGAGTAGAAAAGGAAAAGCCCAAAGGAAATTGCCAAGAACGGTGATGTCCCAGAAGCCGTCAACCTTAAGAAGGTGAACTAGCCATTTGTTTTCAAGTGATGGCAGGTGTGTGAACGTCAAATTAAGCCATCAAAAAGGCCGTTGTTGTTTTTAAACACCCAGACACTAACCATGAAAGGATCCCAAGCAATGCAGTGACCCGCCCAGAGATGGCCCCGAGGGTCGAAGGAGCCAGAAGAGACAAGGTAGGGAAAAGACAAAAGTGCCAAGAGCATGGAGCAGGCAGATAGTCCAAGTGGTGAAGGGAGGTGCCAATTCAAAAAGTTACTCTAGCAGGTGAAACAACGTCTGTGAATTGACCATTAGAAGGCATGAATGGCCAACTGTGTAACCCATTTTTCTTTATTTCACATTTATGAGCAGACAAACTGCATAGGTGCCTTTAAGGAGTAGTCTTGATTAATGGGGGAATGATGTGGCCATGTCAAAAAATGCCTGAAGTCAGAGCCAAGGTCGACATAGCATTTATGTTTAAGTAGCCTGCTCTTCCCAATGCTTGTAAGGCACATGGGTCACTTGTAAAAAGGGCACCAAAAGGCCTCCTTTCTTCTCCTACATATTGTGGACTTGTCATTTGAGAAATGATCTTCCACATTTGTAAGGCGTAGCCCTGACAAATTTTCACCTGAATTAATAAATGCATTTTTTACCTCTATCTTGGTTAGATATCTTTGTGTATGTTCGAGTGTTAGTTTGTGTTAGTCATTGTTTCTTGATGCTTTCACACGTTCAACACCAACATATCTAGTGTCTATAAGGTGCCATTTTTATCGCTGACAAGGAGAGCTGTATTTGGAAGTACAAAAATAGAAGAAATTACTTACAGTGTGCATTTCACAGCACCTTTGGTGAATCTCTATTTTTTGTATTTTCCATTAAAGCCTCCCTGCCAAGTTTCTTGCAGCCTAGTCCTTCTGCCAGTTTGAAGTGTATGTATGTGTTTGTCTGATTTTAAGTGTGAGTGTGAGAAGGTCAACTTATTTTGGTGCATCACCTCCTTTAGAGTAGTTTGTTTTCCTGCAATATTTCTCCCTTTTCATCCCACCCATTATATATATATATATATATATATATATATATATATATATATATATATATATATATATATATATATATATATATATATATATATATATATATATATATATATGTTAGCACTTACTGGAACAAATCAGATGCATCAAAGGGAGCTAGCCCTTACCTAGAGACTCTCCCCTCTTGCTTCACCAGTCCCACAAGTGAGAGGGGAGTTTCCATTGTTGTGTGTGGAAGGCAGGAGCTCAACCTCCTTGCCGCGGGTGCAATCCACTACGTCAACAGTTTTTGGCACGTCTGATGGGACCAACTAGGACAAGTTGTGTCCATAGAGTTGAAGAACTTTTGGTGTGTTCTTCAACCAACTAGCCTTTGGAGGCTTTTGAATCAAACACCAATGGTGACTCTGAGTTAAATCAACTGGTTAAGTAGTTCTGGTATCGTACCATCAAGAAACACTATTCTGGTATGTATACCCCCATTGTTTAGATCCATGGACCATGTTTTCCTTGGCTAGCATGGCTATGATCCTTACCAACCTTATGTTGATCCTTATCATGTTCAATATGGCTAGTCTCAACCCTACCATAAGCTATATCAACCTTATGCCCAGTCTTCTCAATATGTCACTTCTCCCACTCAACCTAGTCTCTTTGCCAATCAACCCGTTTCTGCCTTCAAATGAGCACTGATGGGATACGAAAAGTATGTAATAGATCTTGACACCAGAAGGGGATGTGGCCAGGAAATTCTTGATCATATCATCCATCAAGTGATAAATGCACTAGATCAAGTTAGGAAGGAATGGGCTCCTATTGAAAGAGCCAATTGGCACAGGCTTACAAATGAGATGCTGGATGTGAGTGGTTTGATTGCATCTTTGGAAGAGAAGCTGAGTATTCACGAGAGGTAGCCTTACCAATTCTATCAACTTGCATACTCGCAGCCCCAAGCATCATATCAGTCATGTATAGCCCTTGCTTATAAGCCAAGTCAAGCCTGTCAAAGTCATTTCCCCAATTATGTTGAGGAGAGTTCCAAAATAGCAAACCTTGTGTTTAAGGCTAATATTGATAGAAAGATTGAATTGGCAAATCTTTAGATGCAGCAGTCCATTTTGGTAGCGAGGGAAGTGGAATCTAAATCTTCACTACCCTTTCACATTGTGGCCCCACCACCCCCAAAGGAGATGCCCAGTCTAAATATCTTGAGCTGAAACAAAGTGGTTGAGTCATGGAACAGCAAGGGGGTGAAAGACATTGTCCAAGAGTGTGAGGTACAAGATGAGGTTGGTCCTTTTCAAGTTCCCCCCACCCTTCCTCAAGAAGCTCCTTGCATTTCATGGCAATCTTCATGCACTCCCCATCTCTATGGTGTTTCCCACGAGCTCCAAGAAGTACAAAATGAGGATGATCTGGCCAAGCAGATTGAGGAATTAGAAAAGAAGATGAGATTGCTTGGAGAAAGAGAGATGGAGTTTTCAAACTTTGTAGAGGATCTGACACCAAAAGACACCCCTTCCACCAATCTAAAGTGGAGGGACGAAAACCAAGAAATTTTGGCCTAAGGTATGCCCTCTCCTATTCTAGAGAAAACTCCCTCTTGTGTGCCAAATCCTTTCTATCAGATGGCACTTGCTCATCCTGACTCATCTAATGCATCAATCGATCCTACCCTCAATCCCATGTGCCTAGCTTTTTATCATGCCTCTTTTCAGACAGCTCTTCCTATACATGAGTAGACCCTCCCAAATCTTCCCCAACCTCCTCAAGTCTTTCAACATGATCTCCAAATTCTGAGCTAGAATAAGGAACATCATGAACCAACTCAGGACCTTAAAGAGGATAAAGTCGTTGCATGTTCACAGGAGTGAGATTCCAATCCCAAGATCATGAGTTGGAAGCAAACAGTGGAATCTTGGGGCAGAAATGAAGAGGAAGAGAAAGGTTTTGCTCAAAACCTTGAAGAAGATGGGGTTGTTCCTGCTCCTGATGATGATTGTGACTTCCAAGAGAGGCTTTTCTAGGAAGATATGGATAGGTGGATTGCAGAGTTGGAGTCCAGAGAAGGTCTCCTCAGTGAACGTGTGATGGACGTTTCAGACCAAATAGCAGATTCCATGTCTGAATACACTTCATCCATACACCTCCAAAAAAGTTATCAGGCCTTGCCTAATATAGATTATGCTCAATTTATGGCTGACGAGGGAGACTTCAGGAGTACAGATGAGGAGGAGATCACCTTAAGTGACATGGAGGAGCATGGGCAATCTCTTGTTCATGTTTTGAATGATTCTTTTAAAGTCATTGAGGCAAGCTGCACTATTCTTCAAGGAGGCTACGAGCTGGTTAAGAGTGGAGAAGGTAGCATTGGGGTTCAAACAAGTTTACAAGGGGGTTGCAGGCTTTCAGATTTATCCCTTCGAGAGGTTGGTGAATCTGAAGATACTTTCTTTGAAATCATCAAGGAGGATGGTCATACCATGGAACCTGATCATGAGGTAGAAGAGAACAAGCCAGTCAATGATGCATATCAAGGGGCTTATGGTGATGAACCGTTAGCAATTGATTTCTTGATGAGATACACCACCCTAAAGAACCAACAGGAGGTAAGCTTTCAAGAACAAATAGAGTACGTATACGTTGGAAGCATGTTTTAATCTCCACTTGGGTACAAGCCAAATTAGGTGACAAGCAAGAGGAGCAGGTCACTAGCTCTCCTTTTCATTCAGCTACTTCCCTGGCACCATAAGTCTTCTTGCTAGGAAGGGGATGGTAGAAGTTTTCTCTTTGATTCAGGAGGGAATAAAAAAATACCTTGTTAGCTGTATATAGTAGGTTGCTTTTAGTTTTGTTTCCCTATTTTCCCTAAGTGTTGTTTGCACAAATATTTTTCTTAGCCTTGCGTGTGTTTTTCTTTTCCTTTTGAGGTGAATCTACGTGATTGGTTCTAGATTTATCAGAGCTATTGCTGATCTTTAAGTTACAATTTGACCCCGTGCCCAATGGATTTTTAAGGCAAATGGCTTCTCAGCATAGCAAGCATGCTTCCCCTGGGAGTCACCAATCTGTTGACCATTTTTGCCCAATAGGGCAAAAAATCGGTCCCCTTCTTCCTTTGTTGTTTAAGGCCAATTCATTTTTTTTTATTTTGCACAAGTCCAAGAGTTTCTACGGACTCTACAGAGCTTGGTTTTCTATGGACTCAGCAGGTGAAATCCTTGGCAGATGAGAAATCAGTTCAGAGAGTGTTAGGGTTTACAAGGCTTTTAGGACATTTGTCTGAAGAAGATTCACAAGGAAGGTTGGTGGCACTAAACCATTAAACCATCGCTTCAATTTCAAGATCTAGTTCAATAATCAAGTTCATTGCTTCGATTTTTGAGCCTTGGTTCAATCGACAGGTTCATCAGTGCACAGCGTTGAACCACTGAACCAGTTCAACATTTTGGTTCAAAGGCTTTAGTTTAAAGGCCTAAGTTCAATGCTTCGGCAAAGTTCAAATGGTTCAACAGCTTTTAGGTCAATGAAGAGTTCATCGCTCAGTTCAAAACACCTCGATTCAACAATCGTTTGAACCATTGAATCGTTGAACCAATTTTGGTTCAATGGGTTGGTTCAATGAGGTGCCCCAAAGATAAAGGGGAAGTGCCCTTGTGGAGGGCAGAAAAAAGGCCGAAACAAAGACTCGAGGAAAGTCAAAGCACCAATTCTTGTAGACTTTTGTTCATGGGAAAAAAGTGGACAACACAAAGGAAAGACCCACAGAAAGAGCAAAAAAGGAAAAGCTCGAAGGAAATTGCCAAGAACGGTGACGTCCCGGAAGCCGTCAACCTTAAGAAGGCGAACTAGCCATTGGTTTTCAAGCGATGACAGGTGCGCGAATGTCAAATTAAGCCAACAAAAAGGCCATTGTTTTTTTTTAAACGCCCAGGCGCTAACCATGAAAGGAGCCCAAGCAATGCAGCGACCTGCCTAGAGATGGCCCTGAGGGCCAAATGAGCCAGAAGAGACAAGGCAAGGAAAAGACAAAAGCACCAAGAGCATGGAGCAGGCAGATAGTCCAAGTGGCGAAGGGAGGCACCAATTCAAGAAGTTATTTCAGTAGGTGAAACAGTGTCTGCGAATTGACCTTAAAAAGGGCACCAAAAGGCCTCCTTTCTTCTCCTATATATTGAGGCCTTGTCATTTGAGAAATGATCTTCCACATTTGTAAGGCGTAGCCCTGACAAATTTTCACCTGAATCAATAAATGCATTTTTTACCTCTATCTTGGTTAGATATCTCTATGTATGTCTGAGTGTTAGTTTGTGTTAGTCATTGTTTCTTGATGCTTTCACACGTTCAACACCAACATATCTAGTGTTTATAAGGTGCCATTTCTGCAGCTTACAAGGAGAGCTGTATTTGGAAGTTCAAAAATAGAAGAAATTACTTACAGTGCGCATTTCACAACACTTTTGGTGAATCTCTATTTTCTGTATTTTCCATTAAAGCCTCCCTGCCAAGTTTCTTGCAGCCGAGTCCTTCTGCTAGTTTGAAGTGTATGTATATGTTTGTCTGATTTTAAGTGTGTGTGTGAGAAGGTCGATTTATTTTGGTGCATCACCTCCTTTAGAGTAGTTTGTTTTCCTGCAATATTTCTCCCTTTTCATCCCCGCCATTATATATATATATATATATATGTTAGCACTTATTGAAACAAATCAGATGCATCAAAGGGAGTTAGCCCTTACCTAGAGACTCTCCCCTCCTGCTTCGCTTGTCCCATAGGTGAGAGGGGAATTTCCATTATTGCATGTGGAAGGCAGGAGCTCAACCTCCTTGCCCTGGGTGCAATCCACTGCATCAACAACAACCAGAGAAGGCCACAAGTTGTCAAGAAAATTTGCAACATCCTAATAGTAAAGATTTGGCACCACTTCTGAAAGAAGATGTGGATTCTCATGTAGTTATTATAGATATTGATGATGTGGTTTGTACCACTGAGTACACTTGTTGGTGGAATAGATGAGATGGGAATTACTTTTTCCTATGGTAGCCCATAATGATCTAGGAGTTTCGCCCTAAATGTAGAGTGGGGATGTTGGTGAAGCTGACAGGCTATTGCACAACCTACTACAACTATTGGAATTGATAGTAAGTATATTATTTTATTTATATAATTTTTATTTTGATCATTCCTTGTTTCAAAGTTTCTATCATCGTTTATAAATGCTATGTTTAGTTTTCAATGGATACATACTGGATAACTATTATGGACACATCCTTTCATAGTTTGACTTGCAATATTCTCTTTTGTTTTTACTTGACAAAAAGTCAAATAAGGACTTCAAAAAATAATTAAAACTATACAATATAGTCTTTTTATTTCAAAATTGGGAGTGTTTGCTACCAATTATTAAAGATTATGGACCTTTTTGATCTTTTATGGGAAAATATAATGGGCTCATAATTTGTCTTTAGAGGAAGTACCAGCCATATTATTTTCAAATGGTGCTTATTAAAATGGTTTCCATGTTTTATTTATTGTATGGTCATACTCTAGGCTTCATCATGGTTTTATACCTCATGGCTACCATTTTAGCAAACACAAACCATGTGGCTACCATTTTACCATAGTCTTTTTTGTTTAAGTAGCCAATAATGTTTGACATTTCACCATGTTTTTGCTTTGACAAGGGAAAGTTATGCAAGTGAGGTTTGTGATTGAATTTAATTGATTTATATGTGTGTCTATGGATGTTTTTCTTTGTTTTGATATATCAACAAATTGAATTTAATATATATTCATAACTCAATTCAATGAAAAATTTGAAAAAAAATGGTGCACTGCCTTAGTGAGGTTGGGATGAACCTCACCATAAAATTATGAATAATTTATTCCTTGTCGCTTACCTGCAAACCATCTAAATACCATGTTGTAAAAAAAAACATTCAAATATTAATAAAAATAAACCCTAATGCCCCTTTCTATTTTTATTTAATCACTAAATATTCATACAATTATTCTTCAAACATTAATTAAACCTCTTATTGATTAATAAAATTATACGTGCTAAAATATAAAGCTATGAAATAAAATTATCAACAAATACTATGATCCTATTTTAAATCAAAAACCATCTCAGATTGAGCAAATAAAAGAGAAAGAACAATACCTTCACTTATCCAAGACAATATCTCCCTTGTTGAGTGGATTTGTTTGTGATTTTAATGGAATGTGGTTGTACCAAATAGATAAGAGATTGGTTTTGTCTTCTTCTTCATGGTGGGCATGCCACGACTTTGAGGATAAATGGAGAGCTTAGCCACATGGAAAGCATCTTGTATTTCATATTCTCCATAACCTTTGTCAAGGATCTTAAAATGGGATTTAAAATGTGGAGTTTTAGATGTAAAGGGGAGGTCATCTAGATGTATGCATTTGTTTAACCTTTTTTAAGTGTAAAGAGAGTTGGGGGAGAGAATAGCCTAATAAAATTTGCACTACTATTATAAAAGCTAGCCAATTAAATAATTTAGATTCACAATATTCTAACACAATGTTGAATTATGAAAGTATGCTAAATATATAAAGTATAGCACCAAAAAGTAATTTGAATGCATAAACATGAATAACAAATAATACTTAGCTTATAGAATGATGCAAAAGTATATTTGGGAAATGTAGGTGCAGAAGAAGGTAGGATGTTGTTCAATTGTAATTCGTTAGATATTGGAAATTATTTCTTTGTGAACCTAGACATTATCATCACACTGTGGACACTAGCGTTGATGTTTTTGTTTTGAATCTGATGATTTTATCGTGTACAAAATATTTGTTCCTTTTTATAAATTCCACTTGTTTCTATTAGGTTTCACTATTACCTTGTATATTGTCAACTAGGTTCATGTACATGAGTTTTAGAAATTAGTATGTAGCTCAAAACCCTAGGTCCTCTAATTAGGACATGTCAACTTGAAAATAACAGTTAGTGGGCTCAAGTGAAGTTAAATTGATCTCAAAGACCCCAATGTCAATGAGAGCTACCTACATATCCATATACTCTGAATAGGTCCTTAGACTAATGTAGTTTTCCCCATTATGTGGGAGTGTGTGTGAATAATGGTGCAGTATGTTATGTGTGAATGCATGTAGTGATCTAGCTTGTAACTTGATAAATACTTCTCATGGGTTCTTCATTGAATGCCTCACAGCTATAATAAGATTATTCTTATGTTATTTTGGAAATATAAAATAATAGGGTATATAACTCAGTTGTATAAATGATTTAGTGTGAGCTTGATAAGTGTTTATTTGGTATTTTATAGATGTTGATGAATGGTTTTTTATTTTATATTTATACGACACCTTTTAAAATGATTTCATGGAAGGGTTAATGAAAAAAATAGGTTGACCCATACATGTTGAAATATTTTAAATTTGACTATTTGTAAAACTCAGACACTAGCATCAGACCTAGGACACTCACATCAATGCTAGTGTCCAAAAGGAAAGAAGGTTACTAGAGATATGTAACTACTAGGGTGGGATTTAAATCAGGTTTTAGATAGAGTGTGGGCTATAGGTGATATGGGTTATCATAATATTAGGGTCTGACTATAGGATAAGTAATTAGGTATAATGAGATGGTGAATGTGAACTTTTTGACAACGAGAAGGTGTTAAACTAAGAAGTTCATCCATAAGTGATATTTTCCAAGTGTACAAGAGTATTTTATCATATAGATATAGATTTAGCATCTATATTCTCCCCCCTTTAATCTAGTATTGTAAAAGGATGAAATTAATACATTAAAGGAAAAGAATGTGTCTTGTGGTGTATACAACACACCTTATCTTTGCTTGAGCCCTATTTGAAATTTCTATTTGTGTATTACTTGCAATGAAGATAATCTTATAGTTTATTTTTTGCATATAATCTGAAAGTGAATAATTGAAATGTTTGAAAATTAAAGAGAGCAAGGAAGGAGTACACTTGTGTGTTGATGCAACCATATTTCCCCTTGGTACTTTTCTTAGGGATGATGCTGCCTTGTTGAATCATTAGAGAGAAAGGTTCACAACCAAACCTTGGAGATATGAAGAGGATAATTGAAGGGACATCATGCCCCTAATTTGGTGTAAGGGTAAGTTGTGCCAAGTCTATTGAGATTATTGTATCTCAATCATACAACTCAAGTGTATATATAATCTATCTAATCTTGCCCAGGTCAAATGGGGTAACCATCTTAAACTTAAAAAGGGGAGTGATGCCAAGGTCATTGAATGCATTGAATATCGATCAACTACTCAAGGGAGATAACTACTATAACAGATAAAATCTCAAATGGTGCATTTTGGTAAAGTTGGTGTATGAACATTTGTATAATCTAAATATATATATGTGATTTGGTGTATTTGCATGGCATGTGCACCTATAATATGTCTCAATATGAATTATTTTTTTAAATGTAAGATCTTCTCTATAAAGTATATATAAGATTTGTCACAAATCTAAAAAAAAATCCATCAATTGTGTCAATTGTGTGTATGTGTACTCATGTCTCTATGACATGCCCCCACTAATATGCCCCCCATTTGAGGTGATGTAAATGATATTTGGTATGCACCTTATCTCAAAGGATAAGATAACCCTATCATATATGTATGAAGTAGTAACGAAACATATATTATTTTCATATCTAAGTAGATATATCAATGAAGCTTGTAACATCTAAATATAACAAGCCCTAATATGCATGATGTAGATTATAGAAATGTATAGAAGTAATAAGAATAGATCAAAAAATAATCAATCACATACACAAGAGCACTCAATGTCACACAAAAATGGGTCTAAGGAGACTGCAAATAAGGAACATGTTCAAATGTTACACGCTCAAGGTGATAACATGTTCAAATTTTTGCACACCAAAAAAACAACACTCAGGGTATTTTGGCCTGTAAACAAATAACATGTTCAAATGTTCCAAAGTCCAAACAAAATAGCAAACAAGAAAGTACACTCAAGTAATCCATATGATAAGATGTAGATATACCCAACTATCATAAGCATGTCATATTGGTTCTTGCATACATGTGTTAGCAAAATGTCTTATAACATAACTTATATATAGTACATTATGTAAGATGTAATCATGAGTATAGACATGTATAATAATTAGTATATAAGCTCAACATGATAATGTAAATTGATCATAAAATAATATAACTTGTATCAATCATGATTAATGAAGTAGATTCCATGGATGTAGTGTGTCTAACATTTGTACCTAGTGTATGCATGTATCACACTCAACTACCCATGAAACATGTGTGTATATAAGGGAAATGATATGTTATCTACTAATATAAAGTAAACAACATACATGTAAATACTAATAAATGTGTATACAAAATATTTTTGTATTTTAGCTTTATTTGAACATTTTTGTATTTTCTTGATAATTTAGTTTTTTTGAATTTTTGAAATATTTGAAATTTTAGGGAAGATATGTCTAATGAATTATCCCATCTAAGGAATTTTCATAAGGTGTTCTAGACTCAAGATGGAGCATAACAAATTGGTTATACTGTCAAAGATCATGTACATGTGCCAAATCTTGAGTTGTATAATCTTTGGTTCTATGTGTATGCCTTATTTGACTTTATGGTCTTGAAGTAGTGGTATAAGTTGTAGTGATTCATGGAACGCATTACTTATTTCTTTGTTATTTATTTGATGAAATTGTAATCTTGGATCTTTGTACCATTTATGAAGTATGTTGACCTGCTCTTAGCAACTTGATAGTTCATGGAAGTGTATATAAGAACTCTGTAGAGTTCATTATGTGTCTCTAATGCAATTAGATATCAAGTATTGATCACCTAGGAAAGGGGATTTCCTTTTGCTTACCCTTTCAGTCATGATCAACCTTAGTAGGTTATATGACTAATTGTCTTGGAATAAACTTCTTTTGTTGTAGTGGATATTCATATTGAATTCCTAAAACTGTGGTCTATAAAATAAGTTGCGGTAACCTATGTGAGGATTCCAAATTATTAACATGATGCATATGTGTTTTCCCCTTGTAAGGTTGACATAAAGCTTATAGCCAAGAGGGATGGGTTGTATAATAAGCATTCACATGTTCATTTGGAATCTTTGCCATGCCTTTTTCTATATTTGATTTTTTATCCTTTGGTGATGGATTAACTTATATGTATCAATAAATGTAGGTGTTAATAGGTTGTGTGAGAGGTATTCAAGTGGATCAAAACTAATTTTTTTCAGTTGCTCATATGTCATATTATTAGGAATATCATCATCACTATCATAATAATCTAAAACCTTGTCTTCTTGTTGTTCAGAATTTACCATTAAATGAAGCTCAAATGTTTCATTTTTGTGTTGTTTACTTATCATTAGTTCCTTTTGCAATGGTTGTTACTTTATTTCCTTATCCTATTTTTTCATGTTCATGTTCTTTATGTGTATCCATGTGAATATCGAATGTCAATCCCTTATTGGCATCTTGATATTAATGATTTATGTTACTTGATACACCCACCCCATAAGTTGATATATTTTCAAGTGGAATGAATTGCTTGGGTGGTACCATTTTAGAGACCAGTTATGTGTTGGAATGTAACATTTTGTAAAATTTTAAAGGATCATCATCAACATGCATTGTCCATAATGCCCCATCATGTATGAATTTAACTCATTGATGTAATGTCAATGACACAACTTCCATAATGTGTATCCAAGGTCTACCCAAGAGTAAATTATGATGCAATGATTGAGACATTACTTGGAATATAGCTTGTACTATTTTTATTGCCAAGGTCACACCTAATGTGATTTTTTCAGTTGGTGGGCTACATTAATTATCTAATCCTTTGATATGCATGTTTCATTTTTGAAGAATATCATTGTTGATGCCCATTGTTTTTAACAAGTCTATATTGTAAATGTTTAAACCTTATCCATTATAATTAGCAATCTTTTGATTCTTTTATTGTGAATACTGAATTGTATGAATAAAGGTAAATCACGATCAATGATATCCTTTGATGGTAAATTATTGTGGTTAAAAGTGATGAGATTTGCATTATTTTTGAGATCTTGTATAATATCCACAAAATAATTTGGCTTTATGTCACTTGGTACTTGGGTTTCATGCAAGGATTCATATAAGATATCTTTGTAGATAGTTGATTGTTTCAAAAGCGCAAGGATTGAGATTTTAGCATGTGTATTGCTTAATTTTTTGATAATATTATATCCCTTCAATTTTATTACTAGCTTGGGCTTAGGAGGAACCTACTGTATAGGAACAAGTGGTTGGATAGATTGGAAATCCTTTCCTTTAAATGTATAGTGGCAATGTGAACCGTGAAATCCAAGATAAGTTGTGGGCACATAATGGGCACATGATGATAATTGTCATTTGAATAAGATTTATGAGGAACAAAAAGGTTGGGAACATGCATGTTGGTGTTTACTGAAGTTGGATATGGACTCATATTTCTTCAGTAAGGTCTATAAGAAATATTAGATTTTCATCTTATTTTGAAGCACTCTCTTTGTTTTGACCAATCTATTGACTCCATTTGATTATATCATTGATTGATTTATAATTGTATGGTATCTAAAAAACAATGAATACCATCATGTATTGTGCAATGAAATAAATTTTAGATAAATCCATATTGAACATGATTTAATTCATTATAAATTAAAGTAAATCCGATTTTAATATTTTAATAATTCATAAATCAAAAAACCTAAAATGTTGAAAACCTAGGAAAAACTAGGGTTATGTAAAGAGACTTAGAGGTTGGGTTCACTAAATGTTTAACCCTTTTAAAGTGTGTTATGGTTGGGAGAGAAAATAACCTAATCATAATTCACTAAGTTATTCTAAAAGTAGACCAATTAAATTAATGAGATTCAAAATATTCTAATACCATGTTGAATTATGAAAAGATGTTAAATATAAAAAGTACAACACTAAACAATAATTTGAATGTGTAAACACGAAGAAGAAATGATACTTAACTTATATAATTATGCATAGGTAGATATGGAAAATGTAGTTGCAAAATAATGTATAATTATACTCAATTGTGATTCCTCATATTTTGAAAATCAGCTCTCCATCCTAGACAATACCATCAAAGTATGAATACTAGCACCAATGCTTATGTCTTAGATTTAATGCTTCTATTTGGTATGAAATACAGGTCATTTTCTAGAATTTCCACTTGAACCTATTAGGTTTTCATTGTTGCCTTGTATATTATTGTTTATTTATTGTGCTAACAGGTTCTAGATATCAGTATGTAGCTCAAAACTGTAGGTCCTTAGAAAAGGAAGTGTCGCCTTGAAAAACTAGGGTTAGTTCACTCAAGTAAATAAATATGACCTCAAATACCTATATATAATTAAGCACTGAATACATATCCATATACTTTGAAGAGGTCATCAAACTAATGTATTTATCCCCCTTATGTGGTTAGTGTGTGAACAATGATGTAATATGTTATATGCAAGTGCAATTAGTAATCTAACTTGTAACTTGAAAAATATTACTCATGGGTTGTTGTTTGATAGCTTCATACCTATAATAAGACTAATTTTATGATTGATATAGACATAATAAATAATAGGGTAATAGAACTCATTTGTGTAAATTATTTAGTGTGAGCTTGATAGGTGCTTGCTTGGTATTTTCTAGATGATAATGAATGGTCTTTTCTTTTATATTTATACCATGCCTTTTGAAATGATCTCATTGAAGGGTTAACAAAAAAAAATAGACCAACCCATACATGTCAAAATATTTCAAAATTTGACCATTTTAAGAGCATCAGACTTGGGACACTAGTGTCGATGCTAGTGTCCAGGTCCAGATCCAGATAATAGTGTCTAGAAGGAAAAAGGTTGATGAAGATCTATAGCTTTTAGAGTAGGATTTAAATATTGTTTTAGATATCTTTTGAGTTATAATTGATCTTACTTATTAGAATGTCATATTCAGACTATAGGATGATAAAATAAGGCATAGAGAGATGTCGAATGCAAGCCTTTTAGTAGCGATAAGATCCTAAACTGAAGGGTTGAGCCATGATTGATATTTGCCAAGTGTACAAGACTATTGTATTATATAAATATAGATTTAAAATCTATAGTAGGATGAAGGATTTTTCATTTCTTATACTATAGATCTGTTTATTTCAGAGATAATTTTGGTGATGGGACAATAGTTGGTTTTATGATAGCACCCCTCTAACATTTTGAAATATTGGAAATGTTGATGATCACCAATGATAATCAATTCCATGCCTAAATTCATAAATTTGATGCATTCATGGAAGGTGGATGGGATGGATCATATAACATGAAGTTATATTTGACCAAGAAGGATGTTGTAAGGGAGGTCAAGATCGATGATGTGGAGAAAGGTTTATTGTGTGACAAGCCGAACCATAATATGAACCTATATAGAGTTTGTTAATTCCCTTTCATCATTATCATACACTTTGATGGTGATGGTATTGGGATCCAATGTTGCTTTAGAAACCAAGATGCTTGACTAATGTCAAGGTGCAGATATTCAAGCCATATCCTTTATCTATAAGTAACCTTTTCGCTTTGTGTTTGATGACAAACACCTTGATTTATAAGGGAATATTGTGTGAATGGAAAATGGGAGGCATATCATGTTGGTCAAAGATGAGTTTATGAATAGAAGACATGTGTCCAATGAGTGTTTGGAATTTAGATGCATCAATGTCATTGGGGACTCATTACTCTAAAAGGACTCTATACAAGATGTCCTTATGAATCATGGATGTTTTGAGAAGATCCAAGATGGATATTTGGGCATAACTTTGTTGAATTTATTTGATAAGGTTATATTTTCCTTCAAGAGTAGATAGAGGAGGAATTTGGATAGTGATTTTATTACAACTAGTTATGATAACATAATCTAAATCTTTGATTTAATGGTTGGGACATAATTGTCTATATGTTCAATGTGACCAACAATTGCATCATAGCTTTGGGATTTTTTTTATAATTGATGTTAATGGTTTGGGAATTTTGATCTTAATTTGGATGTGGATGATGTTGATCATGATTTGGAAAGGGGTCTTTGTGTATCTAGTAATTGTTTGGATGCACTTCCTTTAATTTCAATATCTCCTCTATCAATTAGATCTTAGACATATTTTTTTAACTTCATGCATCGATTGGTTGAATGTCATTTGATTTTTTGAAACTAACAATATTCATTATCTTTGTACCTTATGGGTTTTGGTTTTCTTTCATTGAATGATTTGATTTGTGGAAAAATGATCATGTCTGTAGGGACCAATTTATGAAAAATAGCTTCTAATGACTCTCCTAGAGGTGTATAGTGGCTTATTTTGATCTCATTTTTAGGCTAGCCCCTTGGAATGGTAATGTTGGAGTTACTTTGTACAACTTGAATGTATTTTAAATCAGTAACTCTATCACTAGAAGAAATAATTTTTTTTGCTAAAGAATTTGGGTTTTTATAATAATCTTTCATTTTGATGATCCGTGTGGAAAAGTTTCACCAATCCTTTAGCATTAATGGATTTAATGAACTTCAATCATTTTTCAATGATTCATCAAAGGAAGTAGCACAATGAACATGAAGATGAGAATTCATTCCTTGAATAAGGTTGGCAATGAAGATACTATCCAATTGTTTCTTCAAGATAGACCAATGGAATCTATTAGCTAAGGTTCTCCATCTTTGCATGACTGAAAAAGAAGATTCATCCATTACATTTTTTGGTGTTACATGATTCCATCATTGTAAGTTCATGTTCAACAACCTGTAATCAATACACACTACACAGATCTGAACCACATGTTAGTAAACCTGAGCTTTGATACCAATTATTGGATATCAAACTCTAAACCTACAACCAAGGCTCTGATACCACTTGTTGGGGATCAACCAACAATATGATTACACTTATGAAAGCAATAAACTGTGGAATTAAATCAGATAGATAAGTAACTAGAATCAGATAATAGCAAAGAACAAGAGATACAAGAAACCACCCTGAAAACTTGTATTAAACTCTTTACAAAAGGAATACAATTGAAGAAACTTCTTTCTTCCACACCTCTCTCAGATGCACAAGATCTCTCTCTAGATCTCTATCCCTCAAGAGCTCTCTCTCTCAAGTACAATCAACTCCAACAACCTGGATTGATACAACTCTGTACTGTTCTTCAACATTCACATACAATGAACTACTACAACCACCCAAAGCTAAGAATATCTAATTCTACATATAGAATTAGGAGACTTGAGCATGCACTTACAACCAACAATTAAGGCTCTTGAACAAAGGCTCTAAAAACAATCTTACTAATAATAGAGACGCGAACTTAAGACTAAGACTCATCATGCAAACACTCGGTTTTGTCCTCAGAAATAGCATTATGGACGCACAGGTAACCGACGCCAGTTCCTGCCTGCTTGCCTGTGACCGACGTCGGTCGATTCTCTGCCGACGCCGGCATCTCTTCAACTGCACCTGACTGACGTCGGTCGCTCCTGACTGATGCCGGTGACTGTGTAAACCTACAACTTTGGTAATGTGCTCATATGTGAAGCTTTTAGGCTCCACACCTTAACAGTCTTTGTGTATCCAATAATTTTTTGGATGCCCTTCCTTTAATTTCAATATCTCCTCTATCAATTAGATCTTAGACATATTTTTTTAACTTCATGCATCGATTGGTTGAATGTCATTTGATTTTTCGAAACTAACAATATTCATTATCTTTGTACCTTATG
Source organism: Torreya grandis (assembly GCA_037957365.1). Lineage (NCBI taxonomy): Eukaryota > Viridiplantae > Streptophyta > Pinopsida > Cupressales > Taxaceae > Torreya > Torreya grandis. The sequence continues at coordinate 553,309 of JARHVA010003363.1, forward strand.
GGTTTTGGTTTTCTTTCATTGAATGATTTGATTTGTGGAAAAATGATCATGTCTGTAGGGACCAATTTATGAAAAATAGCTTCTAATGACTCTCCTAGAGGTGTATAGTGGCTTATTTTGATCTCATTTTTAGGCTAGCCCCTTGGAATGGTAATGTTGGAATTACTTTGGACAACTTGAATGTATTTTAAATCAGTAACTCTATCACCAGAAAAAATACTTTTTTTTGCTAAAGAATTTGGGTTTTTATAATAATCTTTCATTTTGATGATCCTTGTGGAAAAGTTTCACCAATCCTTTAGCATTAATGGATTTATTGAACTACAATCCTTTTTCAATGATTCATCAAAGGAAGTAGCACAATGAACATGAAGATGAGAATTCATTCCTTGAATAAGGTTGGCAATGAAGACACTATCCAATTGTTTCTTCAAGATAGACCAATGGAATCTATTAGCTAAGGTTCTCCATCTTTGCATGACTGAAAAAGAAGATTCATCCATTACATTTTTTGGTGTTACATGATTCCATCATTGTAAGTTCATGTTCAACATTATAGGAGATGTGTTTGACAAATATTTTAGATATATATGCAAAGGTTGTGATGGATCCCTTAGGAAGGTGTAAAAATCATTCCCAAGCTTGGCTCTTAGACTCCAAGGGAATAATGTAATTAAGTAATTCCCACTATAGACAACCTATTAACGAGACATGAAGAAATATTTGACATGTTCTCTTGGATCACCCTTTCCCTTATATTTTTCAAACTTAGATGGTTCAAAATAAGGGGGCAAATGGTACTTGTACCATTTTTATGTCAAATATATATGGGTATAACTCTTCAAAAAAATGTTTTGATTGTGGTTTATTTCCTATAGTAATTAGAGAACATTCTTTATAGCTTGCCATTCTTGGGAAAACAATGCACCCTTGAGTGGCGATAAAGGGGCTAGGATAAATTTGGATTGCTAAATTGGTATTAAATTGTTGATTCTTGGATTCTTGATTGTGCTATGAAGGTTTTTATATTGAAAGGCTTATATGGGAGGATAAGTTTTCCAACTATTGACTTAGTTGTTGAAGTTGGCCAAACATGATTTAATTTTGATCTTGAGTATTTTTGTGTTGGAACTGGTTTTCTTTTACTAAGGTCTATATGAGAGACATTTAGATTAGGGGTTTGACTAGTGGATTCTATATTTGCTTTATTTTGCTCATTGGGATCATTGAAAGTAGCATGTTATTGGTTTGGAGGGTTTTATCTTTCTTACTTATTATGTTACTCTAGATTTTAAGATTATAATCTGCAAGAACCTTATATCCTATTTGAATAAGTTGCATAAGGATGAAATTTTTGTTTTCAAATAAAAACTAATCTACTTGAGCTCTAACTTGTTCTTTTTTAAAAAAATCATCGGCATCATCATTTTACTTGCTCAGGTTTGCAAGGATATCATTATCATCATCATTCATTTGATCTCGATTGAAATCTCTGCCATAAAGGAATGGATTCTAATTAAAAGGATTTTTAGTATTAGGGTTTTTGTCCCATTTGGTTTGATATCTTGTTTTGAGTGTCGTTAATTTGTTTAGGGATTACTTTTAGGATAGTTTCACACAAGGGGGAAAACAACAATACACACAATAACACCATTTGTTAGTCAAGTAGGCATACAACCATATAGTGGCTTACAAAGATACCTCGAGGGTAAGAGTGGCTAATCTTAGGGAATGTTATTTTATTGGCACCCATACACGATTGCATCTGGATGGATTTTAAGCTAGGTTTATACAAGCTCTCTATGAGAATCTTTGATATACCTTGTGGTACATGAGGCACAAATTTTTGATATAAGGGTGTTGTTTAAGGCCTGGGTATTGGTGGTTAACCACAAAACTTCATGTAAACTAGGAAAAACTAAATTTTTATAGCCAATCAAGACATCCATTATAACAAATATTTATAATCCACTAGAACACAAACTTTGGCTAGTTCTTGGTGATGAAATTTAAGTCACCATACCCTTAAAAAGAAAAAGAAAAGAATGTCAAAACTATTTATGATTTCCAAGATCACCTAACAACATGAGGAAAGAACATACGTGGATTGGCCTAAAGATATACAAGTGATCTAAATTATTTTGGATTTCCAAGATCACCTTATAGCATGAGGAAAGAGCATATGCGGGTTAGGCCACATGTACACAATCAAAATAGAAATAAATAAAAATATTTTTAATATTTGTTTATGTTTTAATGATTTGTGTGTTTAGTTTGTTGGATTTTAGGTCTTCTTTCAACATAATTTCACAATAAGAGTTAGTAGTTTTGATGTCAAGGTCTTCGTCACATGATGTTTTATACAAGTTATAAAACTAAGCATAAAAATGTTAAATTATAGAGTAAAAACATTGATGATCATAACAAAAATGTTAGTGATCAAAATAGAAATGTTAATGTCATAAATGCCAATGATCACCATAAAAATGCCAAATATCAACACAAAAATGTTAAAGATTAGCACATAAATGTTAAAGGTCATAATAGAAATGCCAAAGCTTGACTAAAACATACATAGAAACACTAAACTATGAGATAAAAATGCCAAACTATAGAAAAATACTATTGTTCAAATCATAAATGTTCAAGCCTGATAAACACCTGCATAGAATACATAAACACTAAACTATGAGACATAAATGCCAAACTATAAAATAAAAACACCAATGTCCAGAGCATAAAATCTAAAGCCTAACTAACACCTGTACAAAACATAGAGTCACTAAAATAATAGAAAAGAACATTGTTCTTGAGAGCAGAAATGCCAAAATATAGAATAGGTACACTATTGTCAAAAAAATGGAAATGGAAGCCTAAAAATGACAAATACAACCCAAACTTCAAGCCAAGAGGACTCCAAACTGATTCATAAATACACATATATCTTATAAACAATAGAAAAAGTTTGAAAAAATTGCCTTAAAACTGGGCATGCCAGAAATGTATGCACTAAAATCTAGAGCTATGAAAGATGCTTAGCAATTAAAACTATGTTCCTACTATAAATCAAACACAACCTTAGATTGAGTGAAAAAAAGAGAAAGAACAATATATTCACTTACCCAAGCAAAGATCTCCCTTGTTGAGTGGATTTTCTTATCCTTGTATTGGAATGTGGTTGTTAAAACAACCATGCAATATTTTGGTAGCATGTACTTGTATTTGATTGCAATGATGATAAATATTTCTAGACTTGTTAGGTATGTTCAAGGTGTCAATGATATGAGAATGAAGAATGAGTGAATTTATAAATTTTTAGATGAGATGGTGAACAGTTGAGATTAACTTGATTAAATTTATAAACTTTGAATTTAGATGGATGAGATGAATGAGTTAACTGATTTGATTTAAAGTTTGCATGTTTTGATTTACTTTAAAACTAATTTGATTGATTTTTTATTTGCTTAATTTCTTTGATTTATTTTATTTTTTGGATGTGGAAGCATAAATCAAGGAGTTAATTGATTGCATGGATTGATGAGTGGATACAATTGATTTTTGAGTGGAGTCAACATAAGGTGACGAAATGGGTGAGGATAATTATTTATTTAATTTTAATTATGTGTGCATGGAATTAGTTAATAATTAATTAACTAATTAATAATGAGTAATTAATTAATTATCTATGGAGTGAAGTAGTTTGATTAAATGGGGTTAATGGTATAATTAATTAATATGGTGATTAAAAAACTTTTTTTTCTTCATAAAACCAAGTGAAATTTTTAATCAATGTTTTGGATCACACTCTATGAACCATCATCAAAATGAGAGAATAGATGAATAAATTGCAGACTCGGGATTCTATTTAAAAGTGAAAACCATGAAATGTCATATTGTTAGGTAGCTAGGTAAATTCATTAATTATTTGAAAATAGTTTATTTAATAATTTTTAATTTAACCAATGACATTAAAGAATGAAATAAATTTGCCTCTAAAAATGTTGCTGAAAAAATAAAAATAAAAAGGCATCTATTTAATAAAAAATTGTAAGGGAGAATCTATGGTTTAAATTTAAATCAAAGTTGACTGCCTACATTAATTGACCTAAGAAATAAATGGAGTAGATAGAGGAACGAAATAGACTAGAATAATACAAAGTAAGAAAGGATAGACAAAACTATCCAGATAAAGTATGAAGAATAGACAAGACAAATGGAAAGACAAGGATCATAATAAGTGAACAATAATGAAGAAAATAATCTCAAGAGAAAAAAGAGATTCTCCTTATATTGACCTGAAACAAGGGGTTGCCAATAGTGGTTTAATTCTAAACCATCATCTATGTTTAAGTTTTTCTCACATTTTCAAATTTTAATTGTTTTTCTTAGACAATGTTTGAAGAAGTGAGTTTTTATGGCTAAAACTTTGGTATGCTTAGTAAAAATATGATGATGGGTTTTGACTGAGTGTTCTGCTAAAGTTGATTTATCAACTCATTCTTTATTGATGTCAGCTACATGTTCATTTACTCCCGTATTGATAGAGTCATCTCTCTACAATGTAAGACATCCTACAAGAACAATCAATTTTGTACACTTCACTTCTAAGAGTTGGGTCTAAATTATCTTTGGATGCCCTGATTAACCTTCTAATATTTCCATTAGGAAGGAAGGTCATGTGTATGTTCTTACTACTCATTTTTTTTGTAATAGTATGGAAATTTGCTCAATATATGGAAGGTTGTGGGCCTATTAAGGTTGTCATCCTTAATTTTAGGTCCAATATGAGAAATCTTAGTAGATTTGAATGCTCTAGAAATATGTTTACCTTTGTAATCATTCTTTTTGAAAACATAAGTCAAATGTTTTATCTCCTCCTCAACATGATTATTATCACAAATCCTAAAAGTTCTTGTAGCTAATATTTTGAGGACCCCCATTTTTTGAGAAGGATGATGGTGGGAATCTACATGAAGGTAGAGATTGGTATGGGTTGATTTTTTAAAAAATTTGTCTAGAGAAAAACCCATCCAATTTCCTACAGAAAAGGTGTTAGAATTAGCTACAGGATCTAATGAATCTAATAGAAATCATAAATAAGAGATAAAATAACAATAGTAATAAACAATAATTGTATATCTGAGATAATAACATAAATGAATAAATAACTCAAATATGATGAATTACTCTTATAATTCAATATTAATCTGATGTAGAATACACAAATAGTCATTGCTTATATAAATCAAGGCATGCATGATAAAGATCAGGGAACTCACACAACATGTGTAGTTCAACTAATATCTGACTACATGAATAGTGGAGTGCAACTCCACACTAACAAGATAGGTGTCCAACTTATGTAAATGATCAACACAAGTTGACTATTAGTTAAGTAATCTTATCATATCTTTTCCTGAATAGTGGAGTGGAACTCCACTCTAACAAGATAAGTGTATAAGTTAACTACTCGCTGAGCAAGCTTATCCTATCTAGTGTAAATTATTAATAAATATAATAAACTAATTACAATAAGTAATTAGTGCACTAAAATGATAAATAATAAATATAAGTAAATGTAATAAAATAAATAAATGCACCAACACCCCCCATAAGTGAAGTTTAGGTAGGGCTATACAGATAAGAGTCCCGACAATGTGTAGCCATATTAGGTACTCTGTACAAATAGATGAGAAAAGGAGAAAACCCGAAGGAAAAAAACTCTTCAAAATGAAGGTCTAGGAGACCCCCCTTGAAGAACTGATGTCCCTTCAAGAATTGATGTCTCATAGTCCCAAAAGAGATCTCAAGTGAATATACTTACTCTTAGTGAAAGGTTTGGTGAAAATATCTGCAATCTTCTCCTCTATAGGAAAATATTAAAGATCATTGATCTCTAACTAAATCAACTTCTTGATAAAGTGTATATGGATCTCTATGTGTTTCGTTCTCTGATGATGAATCAAATTCTTTGAGATCTGGATAGTGCTCTGGTTATCACATTAGATGATTGATGGCTTCCAAAATGGAACACCAAGCTTAATGAGAATATTCTGAAGCCAAATAGCCTCAGTAGTGGCATTAATAGCACCATGATACTCAGCCTCTATAGATGAAAGAGAAATAACATTTTTCTTCTTGCTCTACCAACAAATGGGGCCAGATCTGAAGTGAAAACTCTAACTAGAAGTGGACTTATGATCATCATAATCACCAACCTAATCAAAATCTATGTATCTCACCAAGTCTAAACTTGTACTTGTCATATAGTGAATCTCGTATCTGATAGTGCCTTGAATGTAGCTCAAAATGCACTTGGTGGATCTCCAATGAAGCTCATGTGGTGTCTGTATAAAATGTGAAACCATGTTAACTACATATGAAATGTTAGGTCATGTATGATTTAGATAGATGAGGCTACCTACAAGCTGGTGATACAATATGGCATCAACCAAGGGAGTGAAAAAATGAACCTCAAGTCTAACTCCAAATAAGAAAGGAGTCAGTGCAAGCCTACAATCAACCATGTAAAACTGAGTTAACAAGTCTATGGCATACTTGGGCTATGAAAGTGTAATCCCAAAAAAAGACTATGCTATCTGAATTCCAAGAAAATAGTGCAATAGGCCCATGTTTGTCATAGAAAATCTGTCATGAAGTGTAGTCTTAAAACTACTAATGATGGATGATGTGCTCCCTATAACAATGCGATCATCAACATAGAGAACTAAATACAATAGTGAATCCTCCTACCATAGAATGTAGACATTCAGATTTGAGTGACATCTTGAGAACCCAACTAAGAGAAGAAATGTGTCCATCTTGGAATACCAAGCCCTGAGGGATTGTTTTAGACCATAGAGAGACTTCTGCAAGTGACACACCAATGAAGAATCTTGCACGAACCCTTGTGGCTTATCCATATATATCTTCTCATGAAGATCCTCGTGAAGAAATGCACTCTTCACATCCATCTAATGTACAACCCAACCATGAGCTACACCAATAACTAGTATCAAGTGAATAGAATTCATCTTAGTAATAGGCATAAATGTTTTTGTATAGTCAATGCTTTCCACTTGGAAAAAACCTTTGGAAACTAAGCATGCCTTATACTTATCAATATTTCTATCGACTGAAAACTTAGTCCTATATATCCACCTACATCATACTAATTTTCTTCCCTTAAGAAGATGAATAAGATCCCAAGTGTTGTTCCTAATCAATGATTCATACTCTTCTTCCATTTTTGAATCCCACTCAACTATCCCTATGGCTTCCTAAAAAGATTGTGGATCAGAAGTTATGGCAATGGAGGAATGTGAAAGATCTTGTTGTGATCGTGTTCTCCTTCTATCTAATAGATCCCTAACAAGAGGGTCTGCATCCACCAAAGTTTGTTTAGCCCATAAAAGCATCAACAGGTGAGGATTTGGAGGAGGAGGAACTTGACCTTCTAAATCTTATTAGGGAGGTATTACCTCATCATCCTTGCGAGCAGATGAATCAAGAGGATCATCGTCATTACCATCTGATTCTTCTAAGGAAAAAGAATGAAAAATGTTAGAAGACAAGTCTAAAGGACTTTCTTCAAAGTAAACACTTCTCACTATAATAAGCTCATGTGAATCTGGATCAATGAGTTGATATCCCTTAACACCATCAAGATATCCCATAAATATGTAAGCTCAGCTTTGTTGTTATAAAGCGTGGCACTTGTCTGAAGGTATGTGAGCCCATGTTAGAATACCAAAGACTCTGAAATGATGCGCATCTAGCTTCCTATTGCACCAAGATTCAAAAGGTGTTATCCCCTTTAAAGCTTTGTGAGGAACTCTAGTATATATATATATATATATATATATATATATATATATATATATATATAGCACAATTAATCGCTTTCGCCCATTACTCATGTACTAATAATTTTGTATCAATCATATAACTTGTCATCTCTTTTAAAAATTTATTCTTCCTCTCTACTACACCATTCCACTGAGGTGTGTATGTAACTGAATGCTGAAGATCAATTTCTTCAAGAGCACAAAATTGTTCAAACTTGTTCACATATTCCCTCTCATTATCTATGCAAAGGATCTTGACATACTTCCTAGATTATTTTTCTGCTAGAGCTTTGAACTCTAGAAATCTATCAAATATTTCACTGTCGAGTTTCAAAAAATAAACCCAATTATATCTAGAATAGTCATTAATAAATATGATAACATAACGGGCTTTACTTAAAGACAAAGTAGGTAATGGAACCGCTAAATCAATATGAACAAGTTTGAGGACTTATGTAGCCCTCTAAGCCTTCCCTTTATCAAACTTATCCTCTGGATGTTTGTCTAAGGCACAACCATGACATACACCCCCTGAAAATTGAATTTGTGGAAGTCTTGTAACCATCTCCTACTAACTAAGCTGTTGTAAATAGTGGTATTTCAGATGAACTAACCACTCATGTCATAGCTTGATCACTGAATCAGTGTGTGAGAGCAAAGTTTTAGAGGAAGACTGAGGCACAAAGTGGAAGAATGAATAAAGTTGAGTATTATTGTCAACTTTTCTCACTGCAACTAAGACATTATCCTCTAATTTTTTGATTGATACAAAATCGGATGTGAACTCAACTTTTTTACCAATATCAAAGTGAGTGATTTAGTAGACAGAGAGAAGGTTAGTTGATAACTCTGGCACGTAGAGGACATCTTCAAATACACCACTATCAACATCAACTATACCTTTTCCTATAACATCTACCTTAGAATCATCACCTATGAGAATATGAGGCAAGGAACTTGGTTCTAATCTAAAAAATTATTCTTGATCGAAACTCATTTAGTGCGAAGCACCTAAGTCAATGACCCATGACTTGGGAGAATTTACTAGTGCAACTAGTGTCGTAGCTTTCCCTTTCCCTGAATTTGAAAGAGTGGAAGAATATTTTGATTGATTGATGTTATCATTTTTTAGAAGACATTTAAGTTCATCAATCTCTTACTTTCAACAATATTTTTCACTATGAAACCTCTTTTTGCAATAAGGCAAAGAGTGCCAGTCGTTTTTTGTGAATCTGATTTCTTAGTAGTGGATTTATAATCTCCTTATGAAGAAGATTGTTGCCTTTTATTCTTATCTTTCTATGACTTATTCTGATTATTCTGCTTCTTTTTACTTGAACCTGTATTTGATGTTGAAACTTGCTTATGTTGAGGTTGACTTGCAATTAGAGCTTGAGATTTAAATGACTTGACTAGACCCATAGCTATTAAACTTTCTTCTTCAACCATTAGAATCTCAAAGAATACCTCAAAGGTGGGCATTTGATATGATGTGCCCAATGTGAATCTATGAGTCTGAAAGCTAGAGACAAAGGATGAATATTTAAGACTTAATTTATGTAAAGCACTGAAAATCAATTGAATATCTTTTTTTATCAATTTTAGATTCAGAAAGTTGTGCTCTAAGATCTATGAATTTAGTGATGTAGTCTTGTATTGTAGCATAATTTTAAAGATCCAAACTAATGAGTTCGTCGTCAATTTGGTAACCATGAACTTCATCTATTTTTTCAAACAATAATGCTAATTTATCCCAAGTCTCTTTTGGATTTTTACATTTATCAAGATGAAAATTCAAATTTAAAGACATGTAAGATTGAATGCATCCAATTACTTTAGTAGTTCAAGGAGAAAGTGTTGTAACTCTTTTGCATCAGTAGGTGAAGTAAGAAGAATTGTTATGTAAGGTGTATATCCTAATATCATTAATGCATTCCAAGCATTTTGTTTCCATGTGTTATAGTTATATGATGTTAATAATGGGAATTTAGGATTCCCCATGATGCCTTTGGAAATACACTGTCATAAAATAGAAATCAAAGTACAAAACACACCACAAAACCCTCTTGAATTACTTAGTTTTGTCTCATCCAACAAGTATTTTTTGGCACTTTATAATTGAGTGCAATTACAAGGCTAGATTATAATTTTTCCAGTTTACAAAAAGCTCAATTAGGCCCTCTAGTCTAAAAGCATAAAAAATATTCATTTTATCACAATTTTTTTTGCATCATTGTGTTGTGCTTGAAAAAATATTAACTTTCAAAAAAAAAGGGGACCTCAATATGAGGTCATATGTGAAATTTATGAGCCTCTGAAGTTGAAAAAATGAGGATGAGCAAGCGCTGCTGTAAAAAAAAATTTAAATTTTAAAAAAATCTAGAAAAATATGGAAAAAATTGAAAGTACAGCAGTGAAGAGCATGAAATTTTAAGCTATTTAAAAAAAAATCACTCAAAAATATCTCTTGATGTTCAAATGACGAGCTCCCAAAGTTACCCTTTTAAATATGTTCGTTGATCCATGAAGCCTGCCAAAAACTAATTGGTCTACACAGTCTGTACGATCGTACCTGGGAGCAAAACAATTATCTTTCAAGGTGACTGTGTCTAAATTGGATAAATTTTATATGAATCTGTAAGTTTTGACACCTTTCAAATGCAACCGTGAGGTCTATTTTACTCAAAAATGCTTCAATTTTTAGGTATTCATTGAATTTGGGCATTGTACTTATGGATCAAACCCTTGCCAATTTCACCACATGTACCCAATTTGGATAAAATTATAGATAATTTTGACTATCTTGGACACTCTGAACTCAAGGTGAGCTCAGAAATTATCCACAAAGATCTAATTTGTGTCTGTATGCAAAATCAAAACACTAATCCTATATCTGGATATTTTTCTCTTGAATATTTAGCAATCTATAGATTCAAGATAGCTCTAGTACCATGTTAAAATTATCTATAAGATCTAATGAATCTAATAGAAATCATAAATAAGAGATAAAATAGTAATAGTAATAGTAATAAACAATAACTGTATATCTAAAATAATAATAGAAATAAATAAATAACTCAAATATGATGAATTACTCTGATAATTTAATATTAATTTGGTGTAAAATACACAGATAACCATTGCTTATATAGAGCAAGGCATGCATGATAAAGATAAGGGAACTCACACAACACATGTAGTTCAATTGATATTTGACTACATAAATAGTGGAGTGCAACTTCATACTAACAAGATAGATGTCCAACTTATGCAAATGATCAACATAAGTTGTCTATTATTTAAACAATCTTATCATATTTTACCTTGAATAGTGGAGTGGAACTCCACTCTAACAAGATAAGTGTCTAAGTTAACTACTAGCTAAGCAAGCTTATCCTATTTGGTACAAATTATTAATAAACATAATAAACTAATTACAATAAGTAATTAACGCACCAAAATAATAAATAATAAATACAAGTAAATGCAATAAATCAAATAAATGCAACAACAAATGGACATCTAGAAAGGGAAGTTTTCTATTAAATTCCTTTAAATAGAATTCTAAATCTAAAATCTATTCATCTATTCTCTCATTTTTTCACCCTAATGATAGTTCACGAAGTGTGATTCAAAACATTGATAAAAAATCTCTCACATAATTTTTTTTTATTTTATAGAGTGTAGAAATGTAATCTCTCATGTATGGTTTTAACCAGAAATTAGGGTTTCCTAATCCTAACAACTCACTTTTAATGGCCTTGTTCCATTAAGGCAACTAAAACATAACAACAAAAGTAACCACAAATTTTACCCAAAAATCACTAGGTTCTTACATATATATTACATAAACGAAATATTTTACAACCTGGAGTAGGGGAGACGCATCAGTGCCAAACATTTTATGTGTGTTCTGAAAAGGTTGTTCCATCCAAAACTATCGCAACAAACCCTAAGCTCTCCTTCCAAAATGCGGTCTCTGTAATACGGTGAAATGTTTGCCATTGTTAACCATTTAAATAAAACAAACTGTGCTAAAACGATGGCCATAGGTTTGCATATGTTAAAATGACTATGTAGATGATACAAGCCCAACATGTGTACTTTTAAAGTTTCAAAGTATTATCTTATGATAAATGTTGAATGTTACATGACATTTTTAAAATTTAATTTTTTTTTTATTTTTATTTATTTTTATTTTTATTTTTTTGGGATAATCATATGATCAAATATTTAATGACTTAAAACTTTAAAATATAATTATAAATAATTAAAACAACATATTTATAAAAATAAAAAATTTAAAATACCACATAAAATTTACATAATCACAAAATTATAATATTAAGCTTTTAAAACCTTTCCCTGAACTTCTCAATATATAATTCACCTTTTTTTTTAATAAAATAAAAATGTTCATAACAATATTTAATTAACGACGATAATCTTACCCATGATCAATCACGACATTTAATTACAAAGCTTCCCCTATCTTACGCAAAGTTGCAAAGCGATGTATAATTCATCGCTATCCAAAAGTTTAAAACAGCAATTGATTAGATTGACATTTAAAAGCCTTGTCCACCTCCTTTTGTAGATGCCCTTACTTAAAAAACAATGATTTTTTTCATGGCATTCAATTTTTTTTTTTTAATTTTAAGATTTGAGTAAATATAAGGATTTTGACGGGTTTTCATGGCATTTAATTAATATAGTTGATGCACGTTTTTACTAAGTCATTTTTTTTTTTTTTTTGTTTTTTGAAGTTATAAAATTGGTAATATTTTTTTATTTTTTTTTAATAAATATGATTTGAAGTGAAAGAGATTTTGATAATTTGATTTGGAATTGTCATCATCAAATTAAAGTATATTAAATTGTATTAAATGAAAGGAAGACATATCCCATTTAAATGTGCATTTCTCATAATCAAATTTAAATTTGATAACTATATAATTATATTTAAATTTTTAATAATAAAATATATTTAATTTTTTTTTTAATTTAACCATATTAAATACAAGACAAAATTTAAAACAAAGAATCAAACCATTAAATTTAACCCATGTTCATCATTATAATCCAAAATATAAAAACACACACACACACATATATATGATCCGTTAAATATAATTTATTATTAAATATAACTTTAATTATTATGTTACCATATTTTAAGGACAAAATATCAATAATTAAATAAATAGAGAAAAAAAATTGTAAAAATTAAATATTATTTATTAATAATTAAATAAATAAACCATAAAAATTGAATGGATTTTCTAAATGGTTCATCTCCAACAAAATACTAAATAAAACAAATTATTATTTTTTTTAGTTATATGTTCTATCTCGATATAACAATTTTGTCCATCTATATATGGGCAAAATTGAGCGTAGCGAATAATATAGATAGATAGATAGATAGGGCCCCTATATATCTATCCGGCGATAGCCATATATCTATAGGGTGGCGTCTATATATCTTATAGATATGGGCCCCCCAGGGTTTTTTTGGCCCTCCCCCCTCCCTATATATCTTATCTATCTGGGGGAAGGCTCCCTATATAGATAACTCTCGTTGGTAGGCTTACAAGCGAAGATATAGCTGCCGCAGATCCATCGCCTATGGGTTGGTTTATAGGGGAGGGGGTGCCCCATATCCCATATCTCTATAGGCGATAGGGGTCGCCATATATGGATATAAAGGGAGCACTAGAACTAGAACTCTATATGGCCTATATATACCTATGCCCATCTAAATAATTAATAACTATATGGGCGTTAGCCTATAGAATTATCTTGGCACTCGACCGGATAGATATCTAGGGTCAGTGCAATGGATTAGATAGAGGGCCCCTCCCAGATAGATATATAGGCTGCAAGCCCCTATATATCTATCTGGGCGAGGGGAGGGTATCCCCCGACGCCAATCGGACATATGGGGGGGAGGACCCCCCCGGCCTCCCGCCCCCCGCCCCGTATATATCTTATCCCATATATATAGATGGAGTAGCGAATATTATCTTATCTTATCTTATCTTATCTTATCTTATATAGTTGGGGGAGGGGGGGGGCGGCCTTAGATAGATCTAACCCCCTCCCCCTCTATATTGATATTGATATTGATATTCTATGGGATAGATAGGGCTTGGGGGGGGGGCCCTCTCCCCAAATATCTAGCCCATTAAACTTCTATTTCTATGGTGGCCCTCTCCCCTCTCTATAGATTAGAGTTAGATAGATAGATATAGAGAAGGGGCGGGGGGGCAATCCCCTCTATCTATACAAATGGGGTGGACGCCCTACGCCCTAGAATAGAATCAGGCCAGGTTTATTAGACTCTCCCGTTGGCCTATACCTATCTATAGGGGCCCCCCTCTATATAAACTAGATAGGGTCGCCAATAGATATATAGGGTGCCGAGCGACCCGCTGGTCGTGCAATAGGTAAATTGCTATTTCAAGCAGGTAATTTGTTCTCCAATCTTTTTTTTTTTAATAAAGTCGGCCATGGTTTTGGGAGTTCCAACAAATACATCTGTGAACGTGGTGGGTTTTTCCCACTTTAAACGGGCACCTCTCAATTACATTTAAGCACAGGTGTCAGCGCCCATGCCTACGCGTACCTGACATGGTAATCGTCTCTGGATTAGGTCGCTGAATCAGTTAACGCATACTCTTCCCATACGCCTACCGAACATTCTAACCGTCTCTCCACCATATTAATACAGTCTCAGACACCTACCTTTCAACGCTTCACCTTCCGTCAAGTTCTTTGTCTGTCTTTTTTCATTTTGGGGAACGCTCTTTGTTGTGGGTAAAGATTATTTCATCATGAGGGAGGGGACTGCAACCTGCATCGACATTATACTGGCCATATTGTTGCCTCCCCTGGGAGTCTTCTTAAAATATGGCTGCCATGTAACAAACACTCTCTCTCAGTTTTCTCTCTTCGGTTATTTTACCTTAGTTTTATTTGATATCTGATTCAAATGATTGATGATGTTGCAGGTGGAGTTCTGGATATGTCTGTTGCTGACAATATTGGGGTACTTGCCAGGAATCATATACGCTATCTATGCCATCACCAAGTGACGCACTCGTGATGATGGTCTTTTGATGTAATTTTTTCTATGTTTATGGTATCTGCGCTGTTGAAGAATAAGGGTGTTAGCAGTAGCCTTTTTGGATTTGGCCACTGAAGCCCAACCATTTTGTTATGTAATATTTTTTCATTAATTCGCCAAATCAAATACTTATTTATTTTTAATTTGAAGATGTAAATCTGATCTTTTTGAGTTCAATTCAAGAGATTGATTTTATTTGGGAGTTTAAAATGATTGAGGAGAATCTTTTAAATTTAAATATAAATATGGAATGTTATAATTAGATAAATTATAATAATTATTTTTAAAAATAAAAATAAAAATTAGTATATATAATTTAGATAAATTTATGATATATATTGATAGTTTTTTAAATTAGTGAAGTAAATATAAAAAAATACTTTTTGTATAGTCTGTATAGCTTTATTTAAATAATTTTTTTTTTTAAATTTTAAAATAATTTTTTTTTTTTATATGATTCATATATCATATATTCTCAACATGTATATAAAAAATTATTTTGTAAATAAAATTATTACATAAAAATAAATTATTTATTAAAGGAATAAATATTTATTTATTTAATGTGAGATAATATTTTGAATATGTATTATGTAGTGATTTTGATTATAATTTTTGAATAGGATGTGATATTTATGAAGTAACATTTATTTATTTGATAAGTTATCTATTAAAGGAATAAATATTTATTTATTTAGTGTAAGCTAACATCTTGTATTTGTGTTATAAAGTGATTTTGATTTGTTATAATGTCGAGAAAGTTACATACTTGATTTTATGTATTAGGAGGATTGTAATGTTAATTTTGGTAAGAGGTAATATTTTATATATATGTTATGGAGCGGTTTTGATTTGTTATTATGTGGAATATGATATGTTAGATTTATCTATTAAGAGAAATTAATTTAATGTGAAGTAACATCTTGTATATGTGGAATGAAGAATGAAGTGACTTTAATTTGTTATTATATGGAATATGACATGTCAAGCTTATCTATTTAGGGATATAATATTTGTTTGTTTGGTGGGAGGTAACATTTTGTGTATGTGGAATATGATATGATTTATGAAGTAACATTTTTTTATTCATTTATTTATTTAGTGGGAGGTAACATCTTGCATATATGTTTTGAAGTGAATTTGATTTGTTAATTTGTTTTGATTTTTTATTTTTTGGAATGTGATATGTTTTATCTTAAACTCTTGAGAATAATTTAAAGTGATATGTTTTATCTTAAACTCTTAAAAATAATTTAAGGGTATTTTATTCTTTATTATTATTATTTTGTAATAAGTCATTTATAAATGTGTATTTTAGTATATTTAAGTATCTACATAAATTTTGAAAAACATCTAATATTTATTGTTGGGCAATAATCTATAAATATCATAATTAGGGTAACAAATTAGGGTTTGGAGAATAAATTCTTACACTTGAATCTTTCCAACATTATATTAAAACTTTCCAATAATATATATTTAAGCCTAGTTAGATGTTTTATAGATTTGTATGGCTTATTTTAGACCCAAAACTCATCACTTTTCCTTCTCCTGCCAACAAAGAAACCCTTCTTTAAATTAGCCTTCATATTTGTGAACTTGGTAAAATTCTATTCAGAGGTGTCTCATTTCATTTTTAAATCACTTATGTGAGAGAACTATATAGAGTTTGATTCATATTCAAAGTATTGGTATGTAGGCAACACTCAACTTCAACAACTAGCCTCTTTTTACTCATTCATATCATTTATCTCTTTGTGTCACACAAGCTAGGGATTTGAATTTTAAAGAGCTCTTTGTGCCCTAATTTTTAAGCCTATGCCCATCATTATTCACTCTACTATTGTTTGTATTAATTTTGTTTCATCAATTGTATTAGAATTAGGATTAATCCATCATCGTTAATTCAATTCAAGATAAAACATTTGGTGAAACCACGTATTGATCGAACCTTGTTAAACCATAAAAGCTCATGAATACAATGGAAAGTGATAAAATCTCATGAATCTAAGGCTCCTCATTTTGGTCTTCTTGATGCATAAGAGTTTGTAAATATCTCAGCACTCATCTTGACGACATTGAGTCTTTAATGTTTGTGGCTCGGACCAAAAAAATAGAAGCATGAGCACACTACTACATCCCAAGACTTAATTGGTTTAGTTAAACAACCCTCCCTTGCAACTGGGGTTGCTATTACTACAGATGATACTACTATTCAACTACTTTGATCACCACACATACTGCATCACATACCTTAGGTGCGATGATTAAAACAAGGTATTTCAAAATCTGGTCACTCATTGAATTCTAATGTTTTACTTCATAATCCTTTAGCGCATGACATTGCCTCACATCCTCTACCTATTAGATTTTTAGCTCCAAAAATTCATTTTTATGAAGTAAAAAGAGACCCATAACAACATCTCAGATATTTTCATGCAACATGTTTGGATTATGCCTTCAATGACAAATTGTTAACCAAACTATTTCCAAGAAGCATAAAAGACTATGATTTTCTTTGGTTTTATGCCTTACCAGCTCAATCTATGAAAGCATTTAATCCATTAGCTAATTTTTTTCTCAAACACTTTGCTATCAACATTGATGATAAACTTTCTTATGCACAAATTATAAAGCATAGAAAAGTGGCTAATGAACCTATTGGTGACTATGTGCTCCATTATAAAACTATGCTTGCCAAAATGACTAACACATTAAAGGATAATGAGCTATAATACATTTTCAAACAAGGTTTTCTTCCACCATTACATAATTATATCATATCCAATAAATTATTTATTAGAGCAACAAAAAGGTAATTTTATAGATTATGACAAGTTCCTCACAAATCGTTGCAAAGATTACTTGAATGTATTATTATTACTTTGCCTCATCTATGTGAGGTTGATATGAACAAGCCACAAATCAAATTCTTTGATGTTTCAAACTCAAGCACTTAATTAAGGATTTAATTGAGGATAATGTAATTGAATTCAATACTCCTATAGAGAAACATAAGCATCAACAAAATGATAATGTTAAATTAAATATTTTAAGTGAGCCATTTCTTAATCATGATACTAAAAAGGATACTTTAGCAATGCATCACACCTATCATGCTCACCCACCTCCTACATCATATAATCATCCTTTATATGGGATCATTGGAAAAATTCAAAATATTCAACCACGTCCCATGATTAATTTGGATGATAATGAAATTATGGACAATGATTCATATTTTTATGCTTTATGTATCAAAGCTTACAATGATCAACAATCTATCCATAGTGTGCTAGTTGACAATGGAGCAATTAAAAATACATGTACAATTACATTGCTTAATTCATTACAACAAACTACTTTTGGGACATATTGTTTACCTCTTCAAGTGAGTCCTGCAATATTACCTACTTCTTTCATATTTCTACAATAAAATGGGGTCTTTGATATGATATTAGGACACCCATGGTTACAAAAGCTCCATGTTGTACCTTTTATAGTACATAGATACATCATATATATATATTGAAATCAAATTATTACAATTTCAATAATTAATTATGAACCTCCTATACAATCAACGATACCTCCTTCTTCCCATCTATCACCATAGTCCAATACTAAATCTATGCAAAAGCAAAACCTGTTTTCAATGGTGGCATTTAAGGAAAAAAATTAAAATCAACAAATACAAAGGGAGTTTCTAAAAGTTCATATAGGAGATACAAAATCAAGTTTATATAAAAAAGTAATCTAATCCTCAATAAGCACAAGCATGCGTAAACTATTTTAAAGGGGTTATTCATTCAAAATAGCATGAACTTCAAAGGGCAAAACAAGTGGCATAACCTTCTACAAACCCTCATGGGATTATACATCATCCTCCTATATCTACTTCTTCCATGCATTATCACATGATTAGTCATCTAGATAGATTTTTTACTGAATATGATACATGCTTTGATTCTAATGTTGGCACACCTGGAATATTTCGTTCAAAGAAGGTAAGCATTTATTATTAATCACTAATTGCTTTGATTCCTATATAGATAAGATCAATGGGTAACTTATATATTTCAAAATTCTCTAAAAATGAAATTCACAAACATACAAATAATAAAAAATATGATTGTACATAGTTTCTGCATTGTTGCATCTTATTCTTTCATTTGATTGCATTTGCGATCACTTGATCCTTTCATTTATACCCTTGGCTTTCATTGAATTTTTTGCCACTTAACCCTCCTATTTTCAAATCCCGTCTCTGATTAGCTCAAAATAAGAACCAATGTTTCTCAAACAAGCCTTTACCTTTTTGTTGTTACATTCTAAATTGACAAAAACTCATTTTTAAACCCAAACATAACCAAACTCGGACTAAACTGCCCAACATTAATGTTCTAAATAGGCGAACTTGTCCTTTGCTATTTTCTTCCTAGAAATTACATTTTCAGAATCATGAGCCATGTTAATGAATAGTTTGGTGAAAGCTACAGATTGCATTGATAGATATGACATATCATTGCATTTTTTACGTTTATTTACACATGATTCTTCAAGTCTATCACTTGAATTATCATATCATTTCTCCTCACTATCATTGTTGAACTTATTTTGAAATCTTTCACTACGCTCATGTAATGTATGGCCTTGCCATTCCCCACCAGTTTGTCATTACTCAAACTCAATATGAAACAAAATGTCTCCTCTCTACACAACACATTATCATGTCATATGAAGGAACACACCATCTCATTTTCTACCATCATATCTATAAAAAATTTCATAATATTATTACTTAATATTTTATATATAAAATTAACGATCATAAACTTTAAATAAAATTTGAATGTAGTGTTACACTTTTTTTCTTTACAAAATGTAACTTTAATTAAAAATAAAATAATAATAATAAATAAATAAATAAATTACATCCCCCATAGCGTAACTTAGATCTTTAGGGCAAGTGCTAATTACTTTGATGTTGGCAAGAGCGCCCACTACCGATGCTAATTAGATGTTAAAGTGGGAGATATTAACCTTCGTGAGTAGATTTCCGTAATGGTTTGAGCACCTTTGATTCAAGATTTGGCGTAAGCACATACGTGGCCTTCCATTTAGCCTCCACACTTCGGTTATTAAAGGAAACCAACTGTCATCTCAGTTTTCATGGTTTTTCAAAGCAAGCTTGCAAGGAAAATATGGAAGCTCACAACTCCAACATGGATGAGACTGCATTCAATGAATTGCTGTTAAAAACCAGGCCATTGCTGCTCGGAACATACGAAGACATCGACGCCCAAATGCCCAAATGTATTTCTGCTTTAAGAAGGGCTAGAGCTCCTGAATGTTACCACAAGCACAGCACATTTTTTGACCATTTGCTTGGAGTTTACCGTGTTCTACACTGCTGGAATGCACCCAATTCTGTTTCCAGGTGTGGTTTATTTCATTCTGCTTACTCTAATTCCTTTGTCAATCTTGCCATTTTCAGGCCGGATATAGACAGACAGGTAGTTAGAGACTTGATTGGATCAGAAGCAGAAGAGCTTGTCCATATGTTTTGTATTGTGCCTAGGTTTAAGCTTATCAATGAAATGGTTTTGGGGAGATATAACGATGATGAGTTGGTGGCTGCCTTGAAAGAATCTGAGTGTCTTGTTAGCAGTTATGATTTGGGTAATTCTGTAAGCTCTTCTAGATTCAGCGGATGGAGGACCAAATTGCAGGAAATATTGCTTCCAGAGGGAATTGTGGTCAAGCATTTTAAAACAGGGGATGATCTGAGAATACCACGCAGATTGGTGGCCCTGTTTTTGCTTCAAACCATGGCTGATATGAGTGATCAGTACTTTGGTTATCAAGATGTTTTGTTTGATAATGATAATGGACGGTTGGACGCTAAAGGAAATACATGGAGAGCTCTGTGGCCTTGTGATGGAAAACCTGGTCTCTGGATGAATGCTACATCTCGGCTGGGGGCTCTCTATACTTTGATTTCAAGAGAAGAAAATATTTTCAGACAAAGCAAGCAGGAAATTTTTGGGCTTGAACACATAGAACTTGTGATTCCACCTGTTTTCAATAACTGCACAAGTGTGCTAAATCCTTTAGGTGAAAAGCAGGCAAGAGATTTGTATTGGGAAGCCATCTGCAAGAAGGGAGACACTGCGATAGAGGAGGCAGAGGCCCTTTTGTTGAAGGCTTGTACTCACAATACATTTATCGGGGAGCCTCATCTTGTGCTTGCTCAGATTTATTTGTCTCAAGAGAAATTTGTGACAGCAGAAGGGGAAGCTAAGATGGGTTTGAAGCTGCTGTTGGAATGGGGAACTATTTGGGACAAAAGGATGACTTGGGAAGGATGGATTTCTTGGGGTAGAGTTATGCTTGACAAGGCAAAGGAGAAAACATGGCCTAGAACTTCATGGGGGATTATCAACTTGGGGTTCGTAAATGAGGTGGTTTAAGAACCCACTGTCCAAGACTTCAAATTTTTGCACTCCCCATGCACTGTTCTATACTCTCGGTACTCTCAAGTCACAGTTTTTTCTTATTATACATAAATGATAGAGAGCACTCTTCAAATTTTAGGTTACACCTTTCAAATTCTTGTTTTTAAGACCAATTCTCACACCATCAGATTTTGAATGTTATTAGATCACGGTTTGATCTTTATTTTATTGGAGTGTGTATATTCACACTTGATAAAGTCCACCTTAGGTAAATGTATTATCAATGTGTGATTTATTATGTGTACGTATTATGGGTTAAGTGTATTATGGGTTAAGTGTAATATGAGGAATGATCTTATCTTCACTCCAATAATAATCACTCAGTCACCTCTTACTTTTCCTATGTAAAGATCTTTGGGGTTCTTGTGGAAGCAAAGGAGCTTAAAGTTATCCCTTGAGTTAGTGGAGATATGGTATTTTAGAAAGTCTTATTTTAGTGTAACCATTTTAGGTTGCACATATACATTGTATATTACACATAGTTAATATTATGTGTTTTTATTGGTGAATTTCTTTTGTTCGAATAATTTATGTAGATAGTGTTTATGTTGGAGATTCATTAACAATGTTGTGATTTTTAATATATCTCAAATGTAATAAGGATTAGTATATGCTGTTTGGACTATGTTACAAAAATGTTTTGGAAGATCAAATCACACACCATCAAATCTCAAACTCATGTTTTGGAAGATAAATTCACATGTACTTGTCTTTTAATTGTGTTTTACAAAAGTTTTGTAAGATCAATTCACACACCATCAAATCTCAAACTCAAGGAGGGAAAATAGTTCATTGGTAAAATTACTGAAACACACCTCTAATATCTCGTTGCAACTTTAGAATATCTATATACAATCCACACACCATGACCTAGAACTTCATGGGGGACTGTCAACTTGGGCTGTGTAAATGAAATGGTTTAAGCACACAATGTGCATGTTTTCAACTCTGCCAATCACAGTCATACACTGCTATCTACTCTCAGGTCACAACGTTTTCTTATAATTGGTAATTTATAGAGAGCACTTTTCAAATTTAGAGTTACACTCTTCAATTTTTCATTTTTAAGATCAATTCATACACCATCAAATTTAGAATGTTAAAGGGATTAGGATCTAGTCCTAATAAATAAGCTTTGGAAGATCAATTGATACTCCATCAAATCTCGAATATGATGAGGGTTACCATCAAAGTTGGAAAGAAATGAGGACTAGTATTTAATCTTTTGTTTATGTTATAGTGTTATACAAAGGATAAATTTTAACACCATCAAATCTTAACTTAAGGAGGGCAATTAGGTCATGGGTAGAGCTCAAAAAGAAAATTGTTACATCTTATTGCTACTTTAGAAGATCTATTCACGATCCATACACCATCAGATTTTGAAATCAAGGAGGGCAAATAGCTCAATGATATAACCATTTAAATAAACATTTTTGAAAAGATCTATTCACAATCCAAAAACCATTGAGTATCAAAAGTAAGAGCATAGGTAGGTCAATAGTATAGTCATTACAACACACTTGTTTTGAAGATCTATCCACAATCCACACACTGTCAATTAAAAATAAGGAGGACGAGTATCTCAATGTTATAGTGGTTGAAACACACTTGTTTTCGAACATTTAACCACTTTCCACACACCATTGTATCCCAAAATAAGGAGGGAAAGTAGCAACTAAATGGTGTGGTTGTTGAAACAAGCTTGTTTTAGAATATCCGATCCAAATCCACACACCATCAAATCTAGAAAGTAAGGAAAGTAATTAGCTCAGCTGTATGGTCATTGAAACATGTTTGGTTTAGAAAATCTATCCACAATCCACAAACCATCAGATCTTGAAAGTAAGGAGGGAAAGCAACTCAGTGGTATTTGTATTCATTAAAACAAATTTATTATAGAATATTTATCCACAATCTACACACCATCGAATTTCAAAAGTAAGTAGGGGAAGTAGCTCAATGATAAAGCCATTGAAGCACACTTTTAAAAAAAAATATTAATACTTCGGAAAGAATTAGCAAAAACAAAAATTGTTAAAACAAATTGAATAAATAAGTTCTTGAGCACACAACAAACTTAAGAATTTATTGATTTGGGATCATTGCTTACATTAAATCAAATTTTGAACATAAGAAAAGTAGCTCAATGGTATATCTTTGAAACATGTTTGCTTTAGAAGATCTATCCACAATCCGCTTACCATCAAATTTTGAAGGAGGGAAATTAGCTCAGTAGTATTTATAACCGTTGAAACAAATTTGTCTTAAAAGATCTATCCACAATTCACACTATCAAATCTCGAAAGTGAGGAGGTTGAATAGCTCAATGATATAACCATTGAAGCACATTTGTTCAGTCTTATTAAAACCTTAGAAATAATTCAAAAAAAACAAAATTTGTTAAAATAAATTATAGAAAACTAAAGTATGAGCACACAACAAATCTAAAAACTTATCGATTTCAGATCATCGCTACTGAAGGTGAGATTATTATGCACACCCTAATACGCTTTTTGAAAGTCCATCAATTTACAGGGGTCTAGCATTATTGACCTTGCAATTTTCATTAGTAATCATTGCTAGCAAAGGTGAGATTATCATTTAGAGCTTAGTACGTTTTTCACATAGTCCAATTTAAAATGGTTTGGCATTGTGGACTTCACCAGTTCATTGATCAACAAGTTCTTAATCCATATGTGCAACCATGAACATTTAGCACTACCACCCATACTCTTACGGTCCAGTAACTTCTCCAAAGGATCAAACCAAGCAACATGTGGAGCAAAATACATGTCTATGTGTTGCAGGCATCTTTTACCTTCCATTTAGAGGAGCCCTTTCTTCTCCAACAGCTACCCCGTGCTCAATTGTCATTCCCATTTCTGTGTACTCCTGTGCCTTTTTCAACATGACAATCCTTTTTTCCACGCTCCATTCACTGAAAATTGAACCCATTTTCTTCATCAACTATAAAAAAATGAACAATTTCGTTGTTCTTAATTTTTATATTAATCAATTTCATAATATCCTCGTCTTTCATATTGGTATTAGTAAATCTCACATTGGGTAACGTTGGGCTTGCTACCCTCAGTAAAGGGCATTTGGGTAAGCCCAAGAATTGGGCCTGTAGTTTCAATTTAGGTAATCCAGTAAGCTCCTCTAGATTTAGTGGATGGAGAGAAATTCCAGGGAATATTGTTTCTAGAGGGGATTGTGGTCAAGCATTTAAGAACAGGGGACGATCTAAGAATACCAAGCAGATTGGTAGCCCTGTTTTTGCTACTAACCATGACTAATCTGAGTGACCAGAACTTTGGTTATCAAGATGTTTTGTTCGATAATGATAATGAAAGGTTGTATTATAAAGGAAATACATGGAGAGCTCTGTGGCCTGGTGATGGAAAACCTGGTCTCTGGACGAATGTAATATCTCGGGTGGGGCTCTATATACTTTGATTGCGAGAGAAAATAATATTTTCAGACAAAGCAAGCAGGAAAATTTTGGTCTTGAACACATTTGTGATTCCACCTGTTTTCAATAACCGCACAATCGTGCTAAATCTATTTGATGAAAAGCACGCAAGAAATTTGTATTGGGAAGCCATCTGCAAGAAGGGAGATAGTGCCATATAGGAGGCAAAGACCCTTTTGTTGAAGGCTTGTGCTCACAATACATTTATTGGGGAGCCTCATCTTGTGCTTGCTCAGATTTATTTGTCTCAAGAGAAATTGGGGACAACAGAAGGGGAAGATAAGATGGGTTTGAAGTTGCTGTTGGAATGCGGAACTCTTTGGGACAAAATAATGACTTGGGAAGAATGGATCTCTTGGGGTAGAGTTATGCTTGACAAGGCCAAGGAGAAAACACGGCCTACAAGTTCATGCGGGAATATCAACTTGGGCTTCGTAAATGAGGTGGTTTAAGCACCTAATGTCTATGTTTTCAACTCTGCCCACTCACAGTCATGCACTGCTCTGTACTCTCAGTATTATCAGTTCACAATTTTTTCTTAGTATTGATAAATGATAGTGAGCACTTTTCAAACTTAGGGTTACACTTTTGAAATTTTTGCTTTTAAGACCAGGTGACACACCATCAGATTTCGAATGTCACTAGATATGGATCTAGTCCTTATAAATAAGGATATTCCCACTCCGTCAAAATCTCAAATGTAATGAGGTTCAGTATATAGTTCTTGAACTATGTTCCAAAAACGTTTTGGAAGATCAATTCAAATGTATCTAATCCTTTAATTCTGTTTTTAAAAAGTTTTGTTAGATCAATTTACGCACCATCAAATTTCAAACTTAAGGAGGCCAAGTATCTCATTGTTTTAGAACCACTAAAACACCTCTGTCTGTTATATTTCATTGTAACTTTAGAATATCTATTCACAATCCACATACCATGGCCTAGAACTTCATTGAGGACTATCAACTCAACTTGGGTTTTGTAAATGAAATTGTTTAACCACACAATGTACATGTTTTCAACTCTGATTATCACAGTTATGCACTCTCAAGTCTCAACTTTTTCTTATAATCTATAAATTATAGAGAACACTTTTCAAATTTAAGTTTACACTTCAGTTTTTCATTTTAAAGATCAATATTTACACCGTCAAATTTTCAATGTTAAACGGATTAGGATCTAGTCCTGGAAGATCAATTAATACCTCATCAAGTTCACAATGAAATGAGGACTTGAATCTAATCTCTTCTTTATGTTAAGAGTGTTATACAAAAGATGAATTCAAATACACTTAATGAGGGAAATAAGCTTATCGGTAGAGACACTAAAACACACTTGTTACATCTTATTGCAACTTTAGAAAATCTATTCACGATTCACAGAATATCAAATTTCAAAAGTGAGGGGATAAAATAGCTCAATGATATAGTCATTAAAATAATTTTTTTTAAAACTTGCTATTCACAATCCACAATCCAATTTAAAATAGCTCAATGCTATAGCTATTAAAATAAACTTTTTAGAAACTTGCTATTCACAATCCAACAGCCAGGGGCACGTTGTTTTCTACAATTCACAATCAAACAAACATCGCCATCAATTAAAAGACTTTGAGACCCATTAATTCAATAATTATAACCCATACAAAGTGAGAATATGATATGTAACATAACTGAAATCTATAGGCAAGTAAACGATGTTGAATGTAAGGATGGCTCTTCCGTACCTGCAAGCCTTCAATTTGATGGTCGTATGATTGTATTTATGTTTTTTATTTGTTATATATATATATATATATAAAAATAAAGATTATATCGGATAAAAGATAACATTTTAAATAGATCATAAAAACTATAAAGAATTATAATAAATATATATATTTTTTCAATAATTTCTTTTTTCTATTATAAATTATATTAACATTTGAAAATTTCTTTCTTTTATTATAAATTATATTAACTTTGAAGGGCTATATCAATAAAATAAACATCATTAAAACAAATCATGACAGGCAGGATCGACAGTTAAATTTAGCCCTGTGCGCCTGTGATATTCTGATTGAACTGCACACAGTGACTGTGTAACAGTTTCACAAATATATCTAGAATGCAAAAAAATACAATATGAGTAGCATCAACTACAATATGAGCAGCATTTAACATAATTTTCAGACAAATAGACAGTACACGACATATTTATCCGACCTTCCTGGTTACAGGGGCACTAACTCGTATTTATTGGGAATGTTTTAAATCGTGACCATTGTTCTAGCCTTGTGCACATTTCGATAATGCTTCGAACTCATCAAAAGCAAACTGGGAACTGTTTTCCCCTGTGAGCTGAGGGTAACCAGCCGGTGTGTTCTTTGGATCAGTCGGTCAAAAGGATTTAAACTCAAAACCGCTAACTTACAACTGAACAATCCTTAATGACTGATCTGCCCTGCCGCGAAATACTAATACTCGTCCCGACACATTTAAACCGACTGAATCAAAAATCGTTCAAAAATATTTCATGATCGAAAAGACTCGATTCATTTTCTTTCATACAAAAGACTCGAGTCAATTACCCCCCTCACCACTCTCAAAACCTTGCTTTTTGATGTCCATATTAATAAATATTTAAAGTCTATGGTCGCTTGAAATTTTTATTTCCCCGTCGTAAAAGGCTGGCTTGATCGCGAACAATGATGTTGCGTATTAACCAGGGCGAGAGGACCCACCCACTACAGATGTTATTGAAGGTTGGGGCTCTGGATGGGAATGTGAGACCTGTTATTCCGATTCTGACTATTTTACTGCACCTTTTAATTCAAAAATTAATAAATAATATTATATGGATCAATTAAAGGAATTGTAGTTCCTGTTGGTAGGATAATGATATGTTATAAATTAATTAAAAATGTTGTATTTTAGATGGAAGGATAATGAAAGGATAATGATTTGTTATATCATCCATTAAAGTATAAATATTTTTAGACATTTGATAGAAGAAGAGTTATTGATTGAATGTGATATCATTTACTATTTTTATTAAAATTTAATAGACCATTGTGATAATATCTAAGGTTTTGTCATGTATAAATATATAAGTGATAATATCTATGGTCTTGTCATGTACAAATATATTACTGATCATTGATAACATCCATAGTCTTGTCATATACAAATATGTCATTGATCATTCATTAACATTGAAGAGTTATTAATTGGATGTGATATCATCCTTTTTATTTCTAGATTTATAATAGTAATAAATGATGGACCTAATGGGACATAAAGATAATATCCATGATCTTGTCATGTACAATTATGTTAGGGATAATTGATCAACATTAATAAATATGTTTTGTTTTTTTGTATATATATTTAAAAATAGATTTTATTATTTAATATTTATTTGGAGATACTCTTCACATCAAAGGCAATTTCTAATTTAATTTTAAAAATGTGAAAATTTAAATGATCAATTTTATGGTAATGAATGTACATACATCATCCTTAGGGGTTAAATTTGACGGTCACTCTTACCCGTCAAGAATTTTTTTTGTAATGGTTTTCAAACTAATGTCACTTTGCATGTGACGTTCATTTTTTATTTTAGACTTTCATATTTTTTTATAGAAACCAGTGGAAGTTTGTTTTTACTGTCTATATTGCAGAGAAAGAACATTCACTACGACTCCACACATTACCTTGAGGATGCTCTATCATTGAAAGGGCTCGTATTCCTAATTTCAATGTGAGATTGGTTTAATGGAGTTTTAATAATGTATAGGAATAAAATGAATCTTTTCTATTAAAATATGAGCCTTAAAATTTCAATTCAACAAATAATTCCCTAAACTAGTGGGCGCTGAAAATTACCTTCAATAATTTAAGATTTTTTTTCAATAATTTAAGAAAGTTTTTTATAGATTAGTATGAATGATTTTTTTAAGATTTTATAATTGGTAAAAATATAAATCATTTGTTTACATATAATTCTTAAAATATCTTTTAAAATTTTTCAACATAAAAAATAAATCAAAATCCTTGAAATTTCTATGCTAAAAAAGCTACTAAATTTCTTAACAACACGAGGTGAAAAATATAGAGCATTAAATTAAAATTGCTCCACCCATAACAAAATAATCTATTGAGTTTAGTATAGAGTCCCTGCTTTTTGACTGGAGAAAGCATTATTAAAAAATTAATCTTAACAACAAAACTTCCAAATATCTAAGTTTGAATCCCAGAAAAACTATAGTTATTTTTTGCACTTGTGCCAAGCATCAATTAAATAAGGGGTTTTAGTTAATTCGTGGCTCCTTAGGGTATAAACATATTTTTTTGGGATTTGTTTACAGCTATAAATTAAAACAAATAATGGCTTTTTAGCTACTTACCTCCTACAATCTTGGTTATAGTAAAGAAGAGTGATATCCATCTTTTTTTAATCTTTACCTCTCCTCTAACGTCTCTCTTTCCTCATGTGACGTCTTAAACTTCCCAGTAATCCGCCTAACTCTTTTCCTTAACGCTCAGTTCAATCTCTTTTTTTATGCATCTTCATATAGTCATCTTCTTCTACCTTGCCATCGACCTCTATTTCCTTGGCTCCTTCCAACTATCTTGTTCCACATCTCCCTTACTTCATCCACCTTCCCTGTAGCAGCACGCAGGTTTTTCCTTCATCGATTCCTGCTACAACTACCATCTCCTACCCATTGTTAACTCCAATGACCTACTCCCTAACCGCCGACCTCTCCTTTAGTTTCTTCCCCTTCATACCACCGCCACATTCTTTCATTTCTGCATCTACCTCCTTCTCCAACAACATTTCTTCTCTTCTCCCTGATCTCCTACGTCGACCATCTCCTCCAATGTCTCCTTCACCAATTTACCTCACTCCCTCTATACATCTCCCATATGCTTCTCTCTTATTCCAGCACGCCTATCTTCTCCTTCTGTCCTTACTTCTCTCTCCCTAGGTCGCGATACAATTCCAAAAACAACACATTACAAATCGCAATTTATAAGCTAACAGCTGCGTCTACACCACACAGCAATGCAATTATGCATATGTTTCCACTTTCCCCTTCTCCGCGTGCCAGTGTGAGTTTGAAATCATATGATGATTTTGTCTTCAGGGTTCAGGGAGCACTTGCAACGAATTTCTTTCTCAATGATTCCCGAATCCCATTCCCAATTTCCCACCGTCCAAGACTCCTGCAAAGAAATAAATGTTGATAAATTTACAGCGTGTGGACTAGGCGAAGTGAAGGCAAAAGGAGATTAGGTGAATTTAGATGGCGATTTGGTGAAGATTTAAAAACTTTGGCGTGCTACGGTGCTCTTCTAATAAATCTACAAGATTTAATGTTATGGGGAGTCGGGAGTAGAGTGGTAAGACTGTTGTAAATTTGAATTGATCTTTGGCAAATTCGTTGATTTAATGTCTGTTGTGTTGGCAGCCTAATTACCAATTGGTAGCTGGGGAAAAAAATTTAAAATATCGGACGGTTGTCCACCGGTCCATCATTCAACCTCAAGGGTATATACGTAGCGTTTAATAAAAACTTAAAATGGGTGCTTTTTTTTTCTGAACGTCAATATGATAGGTTTTAAAAAAATTGTCAGTCCTATGTTACGTTTAAAAAAAAATTGCCAGTATTTTACGTTTAAAAATATAAAAAACGTTTAAACGGGGGTCAAATTTAACCCCTAATCATCCTTGACTATAACATCACTATCTCTTTTTAAATTAAAGTGTTATTTTTAGGTCTATAAAAACGATGGATCAAATGGACCATTGTGATAATATCCATGGTCTTGTCATGTACAACTATATTCTTGATCTTTGATCAAGTGATGACTAAATCTTGTTATATATATATATATATATATATATATATATATATATATATATATATATATATATTTCTAACCCAGTTTTTGAATTTGTGGAAATTTTAGAAATCAATTTTATAACACTTAATGTGCATGTCATATTCAACTATGACACCACTCTCTTTATAAATTTAGGTGTGGATATTAATTATTTTTTCTATTTTAGGTATATTGGGTTTCTATTTTTAGGTTTTTTCTTAGTTTGATTTTATAGATATGATTGATCTTCATTATTTATATAAACAAGATACTTTCATTGTATTCCATATGAAGTTATGTAGATATTATATGATATTGCTTTTTATTTATGTTTATCACTTTATAAGTCTATTTATCGGAGTTTCCTTGTGATGGTTTTGTTGTCAGCACATGAAATCTTTGTGGTTTGGAATGTTTTGTTTTTCATTCTTTTCATGGAATCGGGGCAAGTAGGTGTTGTAGCCATTCATTTAGGAGTTCATTAATATTGTTGCAAAGTTTTCTAATATATATATTTGATATATTATATGATATTTCTTTTCATTTCTGTCTATCAATTTGCAATTCTATGTTGTCAAATTTTCCTTGTGATATTTTTTATTGTTAACACTTGAGATCTTTGTAGTTTGGAATGTTTTTTAGAGATATTGCAAAGTTTTTTTTTTTTTAGAAAATTATGACTATCTTGCAAATTAGTTTTCTCCTCACATAGGTGTTTGATTCAGAAAACTTTTTTACTGTTAGAAAGATGACTTCGAGAGGTTTTTAAAAAGAGGTCATACTAAATACTCTGAACAATATCCAAGGAGATATGAGACTCTGAAGTTGACCCTATAAATCTATTTTTTGGTAGATTTTTTATACGCAATCAAGGGGAAAAAAATCAAATCTTGTATTCAAAGTGAAAAATCAATATGAAAGATTGATTTATGTGACAAATCACACTACAAAATCATTTATTCTTTTTTTTTTGCTGCAAATTTCTTTCAAATCTATTTTTTCTAGATCTGATAGAAAAAAATATATTTTCTCCAAGTATTTAATATTTTTTGGTGTAATTGTTTTTTGACTCATTTATGACGAGAAAACTTGTACAAACTATATATTTTGATCGGTAACTCGAAATCGAGTGTTATTTTTTTTAAAAGTGCATGTTTTTAAATTCTTAATATATTAGTGTCATTTATTTTGTAAAAACGTACTAAAATATAAAGTACCAAATTTGGGAGGGGGGGAGGCGGTGGGGAAATGGCTCAATACAAAGTCTTTTGGGGGTTGTCTTGGTACTAATTTGTAGACCCTTTTTGCATTCTTTTACTTTTTGGTGATATTTTTAGAATGGCTTCTTCTTTTGCAATAAATTAGTGTAAGTTATTAACAACACATGATTATTTTATGTAGAGATCAAGAATGAAAGCAATCATTAAATGCAAATGATTATAGGCCTCAATGACTGAAACACAACTAGTGTTCACTAGAGAATATGAGAAATTTCAGTACTAATGTAAATTTGATGAGTGTATAGATTTGATAAGAGTTTATGTAAGTGATAGTCTTTTATTTCATTTGGAAAGATGTTACTCTCCTTTTAAAATATGGGTAAAATTGCAAGGTTTATTTGGTATGGTGGATTACATGAGAGCCATGCAACTTGAAGTAGAGATCACTTCTATCAATTCTAAAAAAAATTCATCCATTATCAACTATCTTACTAAGTTCAATCACTTGTTGATACAATTGAAGTGAAGTGAAGAGATAATAAAGATGAAGAATGTGCTTATCTAATTCTATCTAAGTTGAAAGGTCCATTTCAAATCTTTGCTTCTACATGTTTCTCTAGCATAGATGTTTTGGGTGCCACATTTAAAATGTTTGATTTAGAGTTGTTTTGTGAAAGACTTAGTAAGAAAAAATCCAAATTGTATAAACTTGAGTCTTTCACTTCTCAAAAGACATTAGTAACATCTAATCTTAAAGACAAGGGAAAATCAAAAAGTAAATTCAAAACCATTCTTTCTCTATCTCAAAGTGCCACTAAACCCAAAAACAATACTCTAAACCCAAGGAGTCTTTTAAATCCAAGAATAAGTCTAATATTTCATGTTCCTTTTATGGGGGGACTGATCATGTAGAAACTAGGTGTTGGAAGAGAATGCAAGTCTTAGAAGATGCAGTCAGAAAACATAAGATTGTTATGTCCACTCCATCTCCTTCCAATGAGCATGGCAAAACAATTAATGTTATTAGGAGATCTTAATCACCTATTTCAGACATTTGGGTTATAGATTCTAGTGTTTCTTACCAGGACTTTTTAAAGAAGTCTTTCATATCTCTTGGTTTGATTTCTACTTCCAACATTGAGGTTGAATATTCTTCCTTTATTTTTGTTAAGGAAAAAGGTGACATCCAACTTGATGTTGGCCACATTAATGATGGACTTATGCTCCTGACATCAATATGGGGCAAGACATTGAATTTTACACCACAAGGTGTTGAAATTCGAACCTTGTTGGAGCTTCATTCACTTGTTGCACAAGGTGTTGTTGGATATAGTTCTTGAATATATCACTTTTAGAGTTATGATAACACTTTTTCTATGGGGACATGCTTGGTTTCTCATGTAGATTTTGAGAGTAAGCTTTAGCATGAGATATCTAGTTATCTTAGTTATATATATTTGAAAGAGTTGAGCACTCATGGTATGATTGATGGTCTTCTTAGAGTTTCTTGTCTTGATGGAATTTGTCTTGACTGTGTATTAGGAAAACCAGATAAAGATCCATTTCCTAAGGGTATTTATAAAAGAGCTTCTTCACCACTTGAGTTTGTGCACAATAACTTGATGTTTTTTCTACTCTTCCTTTCAATGGAGCTAAGTATGCACTCACATTTATTGATAATTTTAAGTACAAGAGTGAAGTCTTTTCACACTTCAAAGTATTCAAGGCTTTGGTCAAGAATCAATCTTCTAGTTGCATAAATAAGCTTCTCACTGGTAATGGAGGGAAGTAATTCAACAAATATTTTTTTGATTTTTTGACAACTCGTGGTATTGTTTACCAATATTCTCTTCCTTATACTCTATAACAGAATGGCTTAGCATAAAGGAAGAACTAAACTTTGAAATAAATGGCTAACTACATGATGCATTCTCAGGATTTACCTCCTGTATACTAGAGAGAAGTAGTTAATTATGCAAACTATATTCAAAATCACATACCACACATAACACTTGAGCATTTGAATCTAAAGAAGAATTAGTTTGGAACTTATTTTTGATGTCTCATTTTTTTGAGTTTTTGAGAGCCATGCTTGGAATTTTGTACCAAAGAAGAAAAGGAAAGCCTTCGACAAGAAGAGCAAACCTTTGATCTTTGTAGGGTATTGTGAAGACATGATAGCTTATTGAATTTTAGATCCTGATACTCATGATTTTATTTTTCGAATATATGTTCAGTTTGATGAACATTTCTCTTCTCACGAGTCTTAATCTTCTTCTATGACTTCTTCTTCTTTAATTCCATCCATTGATGATTCTTCACTTCATCTTGAGGATCCCTTCTTTGAGTACCCAATTCAAGAGGCCACTGATGAGGTTATGGATGTTGACTTAGATGGGGATCATGTTGCCACTATGCCTAAGTGGGCTCATACTATAGTTTATGTGGCAACACATTTCATACAGGATCTTCCACCCAGTACATATCATCATGTACATTTTAAAAGTTCTAGAATTTTGTGATAGACATTTTATAGGGATCTATAGTATTTTTCATAGGCTCATAGGATACATGAGTGGGATGATGCAATGATATACAAGTATTCTTCTTTGATGAAGAATCATACTCAGGATTTGGTCTCTCTTCCTAAGGGAAGAAAGTTGGTTAGATGCAAGTGGACATATCAAACTAAATATGTAGCTGATGGGTCAATCGATAAGTATAAGGATTTTTTTGTAGTAACGGTCTTCTCACAAGTCAAATGTATTGATTACTTTGAGACTTTTACCCCTGTTGCCAAGATAGATTTTGTATGCCTTTTAATTGCTCTTATTGCATCACAAGATTGGCTAGTGTATTAGATGGACGTAAACAGTGCCTTCTTACATGGAGATTTATAAGAATAAATTTATACGGAGCAATCTGTTGGATTTATTCATTATTATTCTCTTATTTTTAGACTCCAAAGGTCTCTCTATAGTCTCAAACAGGGTCCTCAGGCCTGATATGAGAAGAAGTATTCTTTTCTTTTATCTACTAGGTTTATTCCCTACCACTCATATCCTATATTATATATCCAACATGTTGGATATGATATTGTTATACTGATTTTGTATGTTGATTATCTATTTATTACAGACAACTCTTTTCAAATTCAGGGTATTCAACAATGTCTTTCAATGTAGTTTGATATGACAGATCTCCATCTTTTGCACTTTTTCTTTGATTCTCAGATTTCTTAATTAGATTCATTAGCAAAAGTACACCCTTGATCTTATTCAACATTTTGACATAGTTGATTGCAAGCCAAGTCCCTCTCATTTATAGTCTAGGGTCACTCTTACTTCCACCTACACTACTTCTCTTTGTGACCCTAAATTATATATGTAGATAGTTGGAAGTATCATGTACTTGACCCATATTTGCCCTGATATTTATTTTTTAGTTGGGTTTTTATCTCGTTTTCACATGCTCCTCATGACATTCACTGACATGCTGCCAAAATAATTTTATGATATATCTAAGGCACTTCCCATTTTGTATCAAACTACACTAGAGATTCTATCGATTTGGTTGGCTATACTGATTCAGATTGGGTAGGTTTAATTGATGACAAACATTCCACTTTTAGTACCTTTTTTGTCTTGGTTCTTTTCCAGTTGTTTGGGCTTAAAATAAGCCATAGGGTATTACACTTTCATATATAAAGACAAAGTATAGGGCAACAGTCATAGTGAGTTTTCAGGTTATTTGGTTTCGTAAGTTATTATTTGAGATTTGATTCATGTAAGATTCACCTATTGCACTTTGGTGTGACAACCAAAGTACAATTCATGTTTCTCATAACCCTGTTGAGCACCAATGAACCAAGCATACTCAGATTGATATGCACTTCATTCATTAGTATGTATAGGATGGAGTTTTTTGTTTGGAGTACATTTTGACTCACTAGCAATTTGTTGATATCTTTATGAAGCCTTTTACATCATCTTGTTAATTTGAGTTTCATGGCATTCTTATGGTTTTAGAAGTTGACCTTGGAGGGTAATCGTAAGCACATATTCCTTCTTCATTTCTTCATGGATATATTGTACATGAGTACCTGAGCATGCCTTATTGACAAGACTCATATTGTGGATATGTCACTATATTTTTGGCTATTTTTATCCCCTATCTTTATTTGAGGGGGGAAAGAGGGGTGTTAAATTAAGTTATTTATCTTAGCTTATATTTTATAGGTGTTTTAGGTTTTTAAGCATTATTAGGTTTTCCTACTCAAATTTGTGTAGATATTAATTGTTTATTCTATTTTAGGTATAGTGGGTTTTCATCCATGGTTATCTCTTAGCTTTATCTTATGGATATGATTGATCTTTATTTCCTATAAAATCAAGGCACTTCCATTGTATTCCATGTGAAGTTATTGAGATATTATGTGATATTGGTTTTCATTTTGACATATCACTTTGCAAGTCTATGTTTTTGATTAATTAAGGCGACAAACCAGGGGCCGAACCCTATGCAGTCAAAAAAGACAAGAAGGCTGGCAAACAAAAGATGCCAGCACTGAACCAACGGCACAGTCGAGAAACAAAGTCAGAAGCAAAAAAAAAACACTGGAAAGACCAGAGTCAGAAAGGATGAAACTACATAACTATAGAATTAACAAGATCCTTAAGATTCTCATTTTTTGCATTGTCAGCATTCCCTGGATTACCCACCGCTTCCATGATCCGCAATGGCCTTCTCCACGTGGACCGCCTTCGAAAGCTATCTTCGTCATGAATGTGCATCATTCATGCTCCGTCATCTCCTTCTGAATGATCTCTCTAATGTTTGGGGGTATATGAGCCCCTTTTCGCCATACCCTCCATCCTGAGAATCGCTGACCAAGGTTGGCACAAGCATCAACGACCCTGTTACCTTCTCTGTAGGTGTGGGTAATCTCAACTTCGGAAAACTTTTGTAAAAGAAACTGGATGTCCATAATGATGTATTTTAGATGGATACCAACGTTAGATGATCTATTAACGGCATCTATGATCAACTTAAAATCTCCCTGAATATTTAAATTTCTAATTCCTAGGGATATAGCTAACTTTAATCCCCAAAGTAAGGCCATAGCTTCAGCATAGTTATTGCTCTGGCAACCCATGCCACCAGCATGGACAACAAACATCCCTCCTTTTTCATTTCTTATTATTCCTCCTCCACTTGCTTTACCACTCAACTTGGATGCCCCATCAAAATTGAGTTTCATCCAATTGGGTTTAGGTGGTATCCATTTAGTATGAAGTCTCTAAAGAATTTTGGAATTATCATGCCCAGGGATAAGGTTTAAAACCTTCCATTTGGCAGCAATTTGACTTTCAAATTTAGATAGGGGTTTCTCCGCAACACTAATATGAGTTGTTGTAACACTTTCCAATA
Organism: Torreya grandis; assembly: GCA_037957365.1. Taxonomy (NCBI): domain Eukaryota; kingdom Viridiplantae; phylum Streptophyta; class Pinopsida; order Cupressales; family Taxaceae; genus Torreya; species Torreya grandis. The sequence goes on from JARHVA010003363.1 coordinate 590,798, forward strand.
TGGTCCTAGCGAAGGAGTTAAATACCTGACCAGCATTTCTAGCAGTGTCCCTAAAAATTCTATGATTTCGCTCTTTCCATAAAGTCCAGCTCAAGCATGGTAGAGCTTGCTTCCATAGTTCCTTAATCCAGGGATGTGTGAAGGTTGAGTTCTAGCTGAGAATTACTTCTTTAAGGTCAGAATTGCAAACCCATTCAATGCCAAAGTTGTTAAGTATTTTGCCCCATAAATCCTGGGTAAACTCACAATGTATGAATAGGTGTGAAACTGATTCCTCTCTTGAACCACACAAAAAACATCTGTTGACCAAAGTAAACCCCCTCTTCTGAAGGTTGTCCTGAGTAAGGATTTTGTTATGGGCAGCAACCCACCAAAACAAGTTAATCTTTGGAATGAGTTTATGATTCCAAACCTTTTTCCATACCTCCTTATTTTGAGCTTCAGGTGTAAGCAGATGATAAGAATATTTGACAGAGAACGATCCACTCTTATCTGGCCACCAGTATTGTTCATCCTCCTGAGGGAAGAGCGGGATTCTAATCTCCTGAACACATTGTTGGATCTCTCGAATTCTTGGGATAAGCTCAAGCCTATGTACACAACAATCCAAAAGGTTTTTCCAGCTCCTTATCCCATTGTTATTTTCCATATAATCACTAACCCTATCACCAAAGAACTAAGTAGTCAGGCCTATAATTTCTCCATAGTTTTCTTGGGATATGAGAGGCTTGTCCCTTAACCAATTATCCTCCCAGAATTTAATCTGCTGACCATTTCCAAGCTTCCACCTAATTCCCTGTTTGAGAAGACTTCTACTTTTTAGCATTTTATTCCATATCACAAACCCTTGGGGTAATCTCGCCTGTTGAAGAAAGTTGGAATCATCAATGCTATGCATGTATTTGGCATACATTATTTCCCCCCACTCACTGTTGTTGTGAATCAGATTCCAACTAAATTTTGAGAGGAGGGCTTTATTCATATTCTTGATGGATCTTATATTAGTCCACCATGAGATTTTGGGAGACACACTTTTTCCCATATGACTAAAGACATTCTCTATTTGTCTTCCACTCCTGTCCATAAAAATTTCCTTTGGATCTGTTCTAGCTTTTCATCAAAATACGTAGGAATTTTAAAAAGAGACATGAAGTAATTAGGAATACCTTACAAGCATGTCCGAATAAGTTGCAGCTTACCCGCACTATTGAGTAGTTTCCCCTTCCACCCAAGAAGTTTCCTCTGTGTACGTTCCGCAATACCATTCCAAAAACTTGAAGATACCTCTTTGACTAAGAGTGGGAGACCTAGGTAGGTAGCTGGTAGGCCAACCTCAGCACAATCTAAGATATCAATGATTATATGCCTAAGTTCATTGGGAGTGTTGAAGAAGTACACATTGCTTTTCTAGAAATTTATTCTTTGTCCTGAGTCTCTGGCATAATCATTAAGTATATTCTTCCATCTTCTAGCTTTGATCACCGATGAGATACCAAATAAGATGGTATCATCCACAAACTATTGTATAACCATAGGATGAAGGGAAGAGGCAGGTTTGATGCCTACTAGCTTTTTTGAAACTATATCAGCTTGTATCTTCCCAGTGCCTCAGCCATAATGATGAATAGGTACGGGGAGAGAGGGTCTCCCTGACGAATTCCTCTCGAGGAGGAGAAAAACCCTCTAGGAACACCATTAACCAGCATTGAGAATTTAGCAGAAGAGACCGCATTCCATAATAAACAAGACAATTTATCATTAAACCCAAATTTTATAATCACTTGGAATAGAAAAGTCCATGAGACTCTATCATAAGCTTTGGATATATCAAGCTTGAGGGCCATCCTAGGGATTCTGCTCTTATCCATGGAGTGGATAGTCTCATGTGTGGTGATCACAACATTAAGAATCTATTTGCCCGGGATGAAACCTTTTTGAGTAGGATAAATAATTTTGTCAAGCAAGGGTTGAATTCTCAAAACCAACAGTTTAGTATATATCTTATACATAGTGTTGCATAAGCTAATGGGTTTGAAATTAGCAAGGTGTAAAGGTTGAGATTTTTTAGGAACAAGTAAAATGAAGGTATTATTGACTTGTTTCAAAAGTTTTCCAGATCTAAAAAAATCACGAACTGCAGCCGTGAGATTCGCTCCACCAATCTGTCAATATTCCTGAAAGAATATAGGAGGAAAGCCATCAGGACCCAGGGCTTTAAAAGCACCCATGGAGAATAAAATAGCATGTACTTCTTAATTAGATACAGGGTTTAACATTTATAGATTGTCTTCTTCTGTTATCAAACAAGGTATTTTATCAATGAATTGACTCATAGATCTATCAATTCTATCATTATTGTTTTCTTCCGAAAGCAGATTCTGAAAGAACACCCTGGCTTGCTCCCCTATTTCGTTATCCTCAGTAATAATGTCTCCATTATCCAAGAAAAGCTTAGTTATTGAGTTGGATTTTCTATGTTTCATAGCTGAGAGATGAAAAAAGCAGTGTTCCTATCACCCTCTTTGAGCCATTGAACACGAGATTTTTGTTTCCAAAAAACCTCTTCCCTTTCCATCAGATTCTTCCATTCTGAAGATAGAATGTTCTCTTCTTTTAAGGTGCCCTCAGAGTCATCCCCTTGATCAATCAGTTGCTGAATAGCCTTGAGTTTTCCCATTATCTTTTTCTTCTACTGAAAAACATGCCCAAAATTGTATCTATTCCAGCCATAAACTTCTTGTTTAATGTGCTGGAGTTTCTTGACTATTCTAAACATGGGAGTGCCTTGAATGGGAATATTCCACCATTGCACCACCATTTGTCTAAAACCTTTGTGTTTAATCCACATAGCTTCAAAACAGAATGGAGGAGGTCCGTGATGTCCCTGATCTCTCCAATTGAGGATAATCGGGTAGTGGTCAGACATGGTTCTGGGTAAAGCCTGTGCCTACATATTCTGATAATCATTCCAGTTGCTTGATATCAGAAATATATCTAATTTAACCTGAATCATTTGATCTCCTCTTCTTCTATTGGTCCAAGTAAAATTTTGGTTTTGCAGCTCTATGTCCAATAATCCCCAATCATTGATGAATTCAGCAAAGTCGAACATGTTGTTCGAGTAATCAATAATTCCACCCTATTTTTTAGAAGGGTATAAAGGTGTGTTAAAATATCTAGCTAACATCCATTTAGAATTTTGAGGGTTATTCCTGTAGCTACTCAAATCTATCCATAATTTCTGTCTCAAAGCTCTATTATTCGATACATAAACATTTACCAACGTCCAGTTCAAGGAATTCATGGAAAAATTGGTAATCAAAAAGTGCTTATGATGGGCCATAAGAGATCCTTAGATTTTATCACTATTCCACATAGTGACAATCTCTCCTGAAGCCCCTTCAGCAGGACTAATACAAAAAGCTGCCTTAGGCCATATATAGTCAGCAATTTTTGCAAAATTCTCCTCTTTCATCTTGACTTCTTGGAGTTATAGAATATCAAGTTTATTATCTAAAATGCAATTTTTAACCTCAAACTGATTTGAGAGACTATTAAAGCCCCTCAAATTCCATGATAATATTCTCATTTAGAGAGTTTGGAGGGTTGGGACTCTAGTGTTTTCTATTTTCCACTGGCAATCTCCCTAGCAATCTCTCTTTGTCTTGTTTCCTTAAGGTTGGCCTCCCTTGTTTGGGCTCAGTACCAACATCTGCATATTTTTTACCTTTTCAGATCTTTTTCTTTGGGGTAACCCATTCTTCCTGTTCATTGCTGCCATCTTGTCGTACTACCTTTGTTGCCAAGTAGTTTCCTACCTGGCCTTCATCTTTCAGATCACGAAAAAAGTTTGTTTTTGACTGTAGATCTGGTGCTCGTTGAGTGTGACTTTCAGGTGTTACTTCTTTCTATCCAATCCTTGAAATTGTGTCATCTTCATTGACTTCCTTTAGCAAAAGGTCCCCTCCTACCCCTTCCTTAAACATATTAGTTTGTTTTTCTAATATATTCTCCTTTGAGACCTCTTTTCCCTCACTATTGATGCTATCCTCCTTTCTCTTCTCCTCCTCTCCTTCTTCTGTAGCCTTCTGACTATCATATAATCCTATATTTTTCTTTGGGACAACTTCACCTTCACTGCTAGGGGTAGCCTCCTTTCCCTTCTCCTCCTCTCCTTTTCCTATATTGTCAGGAATTTCCACATTATTCTCTATTTCCTGCTTGCTGTTCGCTTGCTCCTCCTCTAGATTCTGGGAATCCTATTTCATCCCCCTTTGCTTCAGTTTGCATTGTGTCATTAGATGTCCCTTCCTTTTACATATTTGACAAAAAGTGGTAGCATTCTCATAAGTAATTGACTGAGTCCAGGTTCCATATTTAGAGTTAAGCTCAATGGACATAGGGAGAGTATTATTTATTTCAACATTAACACAGAGTCTAGAAAACACACATTTGGACTTAGTTCTAGTTATATGATCTGAGGTGACATATTGACCAATATGATTGCCAATGGCTGTGAAGATTTTTTCATCCCAAAATTTGCTTGTGATGTTTTTATTGTTAACACCTGAGATCTTTGTGGCTTGGGATGCTTTGTTTTTCATTCCTTTCTGATGAAAAGAAGAATGCAAGATATTTTCAAAAAGTGGTCACAATAAAGATTCTAAGTAGTTCAAGGAAGATATGACGATCTAAAGTTGACTCTACCAACTTAATTTTTGACATTTTTTTAATGCACAACCTATGAAAAACTATATATATGTTTTTAAATTATAGGTGAGCCAATATGGTTCTGTTTTGTGTAATTGAAAATAAATATTGAAAACTATTTGTATACATGTTTCTATTCTAAGATTTAGGGTATAAAATGATATCCATGGATATTAATGTTCATGAAACCCTAAATTTTATCTAAATGATAGAAGAGTGCATAAAGTTGGTTATATTTTTGTAAAAGGGAATGTGTGTGTGTGTGTGTGTGTGTGTGTGTGTGTGTGTACATACACACACATATATGTATATACATATATAAGAAAGTATTGACAATGCAAAATAATTTGGATAAGTATGAGAATGAGAAAATTGAGGATATAAAGGTGTTTAACCCTAAATTTAGATGGATCAATATGGTATATGATTAAGAATATAGAAATGAATAAGCACAATGATGATAAACAAATATATAGTAGGTCAATTAATTGCAAACTTAGATAAATAATATCCTAAATTTATAATATTGAGATATGCCAAAAATAAAAAGTATAACTATTGATTGATATTACATTAAATAAAAAATAAGAGTACTTATTTGATTGACTATGTGCATGAAAATATGATATGCAACATGGTGGAAGTAGATTGCATTTGGATTCTCTAATAGTCATCAGATTCTAAAAATGTGTATTATGTGGTCTTATATGCTTGCATCAAATCTAGATAGTTGCATTGATGTTGGTGCCTAAGTTGGATACAGGTGTCCAGTATAAAATATTGATTAGATCTGGATGTGACCACTTAGAATCATATGGGTTTTTTGTCACATTTGCTCTAGTGTTTTTCAGATCTCATGCATAAATTATCATTCTTTGTCTAATGATCAAACTTTAGCTTCCTCACCTTTGAAATATCTGTAAAAAAAATAGTTTAGTGGGTACACAATGTCAAGTTTTCCCAAGGGACCCTCTATTAATGGATGTTGCCTAAATAGTCAATACTCTAAAGAAGGCCATAGACTTATGTATTTCTCCCCTACATGTTGGCTTGTGTATGCATAAAGATGTAATGTGTGATAAACAAGTACATAGAGTGACCTAACTTGTAACTTAGAAAAAATGGCTCATGGGATGCTCTTATAGTACTTCATACCTGTAGATGGGTTGTGCCTATGATAGTTATTGAAATATGAGAGAATAGGGAAGATTTGCTCACTTGAATTCTTGATTCAGTATTTTCGGTAAGTTGCCTTGTGAATTGCTAGGTCTTTTTCTAGGTGAAGAATGAATGGGGATTGATCGTATATATACACCAATATTTTTGGAAAATATCTTGTATTAAATTAATTATACTAACCATAAAGACACTCTACAATTATAAATTTGAACTTGCATCGACATAGGCATCTCATTGGGACATAAATGTCTATGAAGCTATAAAGTTGGACCTATGTCCAAAACTTGTATAAGATAATAGTAAGTAGGTTTATATAATTTTGAAAAACATAGAAGGCCTGGTCATCAAAATAACATATATTTGGACTAATACATAATCAATATGTACAAGAGATAGTGGATGCAATCATTTTGACAACATGAAGGTTTAGGAACTGAAGGGTACAACCATGATAAGTATTTGCTAAGTATACAATATTGAGATGTTATATAATTCAAATTTAGTATCTATATTTTCCCCCTTTAATCTAGTAATAAATTTTTTAATTTAAAATAAATAAATGTGTACATGAGTGTGTATAACACACCTTGTCTTTGTGTGAGTCCAACTTGATTATTTTGTTGGTGATTGACTTGCAACCAAGAGCATGTTACAGTTTATAATCAGTACATATAATCTAAAATTAAAATCATTTGAAAATTTTGAAAGTAAAGAGAGTAAGTTTAGGAGTACACCTGGGTATCGATCGAATTTGTTAGGTTGTGGAGCTAAAAGCTTCACAGGTATGCAAATGGAGGAGGTTGCTGAGTGTTATAGTAACCGATGTTAGTCTGATCAACCGACGTCGGTCATATCCAGTGTCAAAGAAATTGACGTCGGTCTGATCAACTGACGTCGATCATCTTCAGTGTTCTCAATAACCGGCATCGGTTAGGAGTCGGCTGACATCAGTCAGACAGGAACCGATGTTGGCAACCTGTGTGTGCATGTGTTTCTAGAACTGGTCTAATTTTAGACAAACAGTTTGTTTGCATGTAAAAGACTAATTTTAGTCTTGGAGCTGTGTTTCTAATTATTGTAATTAGGAAGTCTAATTATTGTTTGTATGGGATCTATTTAAGAGACACATGGGGCATGTATTGAAAAAAAAAGGGGGGGACTAAGAAGGATTAGATCCTCAAGTGTAAGATCAGTTGATCTGCAGGTAGCAAGATCATGTAGAAGATCTACATGGTAAGTAAGATCATTTGATTTACAGGTTGTTGCAAGTTCAAGGGAGATCTACTTGGAGTACTTTGAGTACTTGGTGTACTGGTAGTGTTGTTACTAACTGGTGGAGGGAACAACTCTGTGTTTGAGTTGTGTTTGTAATTGAGAGAGAGAGAGAGATAACTATTGAGAGAAATACTGTACACCCAAGAGGTGTGGAAGAGTGATTTCTTCATTTTATTCTGGAAGAGTGTTATACAAGATTGTATTGTTTCTCATATTCTGTGCTATTTTTGAATTCTAGTTACATATTACTTCTGGTTTAATTTCGTGTTTAGTTGCTTATACAAAAGAAATCAATTGTGCTCTTAGCAGTGGATCCTAACAAGTGGTATCAGAGCGAGGTTGCAGGTTCATCAGAGCTTGGTTCACTAACACCTTGGTTTCAGAGTGTGTTAAGTGTTTATTGATTACAAGTCACTCACAGGGGTTTCTGTTTGAGTGGGAGTAAAGCAATGGCAGAAGAAAGTAAGCTAAGAATGGAGAAATTCAATGGCAAGAATTATCAATTATGGAGGATGCATATAGAAGATTATTTGTATCAAAAAGATATGTACTTACCGTTGGGTGGGAGTAAACCCACATGTATGCAAGATGAAGAATGGAAGGTTCTTGATAGAAAGGCTCTAGGAGCTATAAGGCTAACCTTGGCAGCTTCTGTGGTTTCCAATTTATCTCAGGCAAGGACAACGGTAGAGTTAATGGAATCTTTGGCAAATTTATATGAAAAACCTTCAGCTTTGAATAAGGTATTTCTTATGAAGCAATTATTTAATTTATAAATGCTGGAAGGTGGATCAGTATATAGTCATCTCAGTGATTTCCATTATTTGGTAAACCAGTTAAATTCAGTCAATATAGTTTTTGATGATGAAATTAAGGCTCTCTTAATCTTATGCTCTTTACTTAAAAGATGGGACAGCTTGGTAATGGTAGTTAGTAATACTGTGTTTGCTTCAAATATCTTGAAAGTTGATGTTGTTAGTGTAATCTTGAATGAAGAAATTTGCAAGAAAAGCATAGGTGAGACATCAGAGAATGCTTTAAGTGTTGAAAGTAGGGGATGGCAAAGAGAGAAGGTCGAGCAAGGGAAATCAAGGTCAAAGATAGACATAAGATCCAGATTTAGGTATGACAATATAATCTACTAGAATTGTGGAAAGAAAGGACATGTAAAGAAAGATTGTTGGTTGGTAAAAGATCAGCATGAAAAAATAGATGTTGCAGGTATTGTTGCACATGATGCTCTTACAGTTTCTTTGGATAGTCAAGTAAAATATTGGGTTTTAGATTCTGGTGCCTCTTTTCATGCAACCCCAAATAGAGATTTTTTTCATGATTATGTCCATGGAGACTTTGGAAAGATTTATTTAGGGGATGGTAAGCCTTGTCAAATGGTTGGCAAAGGGAAAGTGCAGCTGAAATTGCAGAATGGCAACACATGGGTGTTGAAAGATGTCATGCATGTACCCATCTTGAAGAAGAATTTGATTTCTATAGGAAAGTTGGGTGATGAGGGATGCACAGTAACTCTCACAACAGAATCTTGGAAAGTTTCCAAAGGTGCACTTGTTTTAGCAAGAGGTAAGAAAGTAGGTACTCTTTATCTATCTACTTGTATTACTGATTCTCCTTCTGGTTTATCTACTTCAGATGTAGATACGAAGATGTGGCTCTCTAGGCTTGGTCACATGAATAAGAAGGGAATGGATTTTCTTAAGTCAAATGGTAAGAGTTCATATTTGAAAAGCAGAGACCGATATTTTTGTGAGCATGGTATCTTTGGGAAACAGGGGAAAGTGAGGTTTCTCACAACTGGGTCAACAAAGAAGAAGCACAGGTTGGAGCTTGTTCACATAGGTGTGTGGAGACTAGCTCAGGGAGCTTCTATTGGAGGATCACAGTGGTATGTTTATGATGCTACAAGAAAGGATTGGATTTATTGCATAAAGAGGAAATCTGATGTTTTTGACACTTTAAAGAACATGAAAGCCTTGGTTTTCAAGGAGAAGATGATGGACAGAGATCAGCTTAAGGGGCTGAATAATTCTGAGCAACGCAGTGTTGATTTGGACAAGGATATGATCTAAAATGAGCTCGAGGGTAAAAATCATCACTCACAAGAAAACACAGTTACCGACGTTGGTCAGGTGAGAACTGACGTCGAACAGGTAGGTACCGACATCGGTCATGTGCAGACCAGAGTCGGTGGTGTCAGGCAGGTGGATACTGGTGTCAGTCAAAAAACTGACGTCGGCGACTAGGTAGAAACTGCCGTCGGTCAGGGAACCGATGTCGGTGATTAGGTGGAATCGACATCGATCGAGTGTAGACCAGGGTCGGCCAGAGGTGATCGAGATCGGTCACTGTCAGAATGGATTTTGGGCGGACAACAAGCTGTCAAGGAGTCTCAAATGCCCATGAAGAGGACTGAAAGAGTAAGTAAGCCTCAAATTCATTATTCCCCTTCTTTATACTAATTTTTGCTCACTGATGGTCAAGAACCAAGAAGTTTTAAAGAGGTAGAGCAGGTAGAATCTAGGAAACAGTGGGAGCATGGCATGAATGAGGAAATTGGTTCCTTGGGAAAGAACCAAATGGGAGATTTGGTAGAGTTGTCAGTCAGAAAGAAAGCACTGGAAAATGAATGTATTTATAGGTTAAATAAAGGAGAGAATGGACAGGTGAGATAGAAGGCCAGGTTATATGGTCTTGAGCAGGCTGCAGGACAATGGTGTTTAAGGTTTGACAGATGTATGACAAAGCATGGCTTTAGTCAATGTCAATGTGACCATTGTGTTTATTTTACCAGATTAGATAATATTAGCTACATTATCCTATTACTGTATGTGGATGATATTCTTGTTTCAGGTTCATACATATAGGGAATTACTGAGCTAAAGGTAAAATTAGTTCAGAGGTTTGCCAGAAAAGATTTGAAAGCAGCAAATAAATTTTTTGGCATGAGTATTTCTAGAGACAGGGAAAGTCACAGGTTGATGTTGTCTCATAATGATTATGTGAATAAGGTAGTGGAGAGGTTCAATATGCAGGATGCAGAACCGGTTAACACACCTATGGATGGATAGTTCACAGAAAAGTGTCCCAAATCACATGATGAGGTTGAGTACATGAGTACTAGACCTGATATTACCCAAGTAGTGAGAGTTGTCAGCAAGTTTATGGCCAATTCGGGAAAGAAGCACTGAAAAGCAGTTTAGTGGATTCTCAGATATCTGAGAGGGACCAGCAACAGGTATTCATGCTATGCAGGGTCAAGCACTTCTCTACATGGGTATGTAAATTCAGATATGACAGGTTACTTGGATGACAGGAGAAGCACCACAGGATATGTGTTCACTGTTGGTGGAACGACAGTTAGCTAAATTTCAGAGATGCATAAGGTTGTTGCAGTCACAGTGGCTAGCAAGGAAATGATATGGATGACATGGTTCATGGAAGAGTTGGGAAAGGAGCAAGAGAGTTGTAGATTGTACAGTGATAGTCAAAGAGCAATTCATTTTGCAGCCTTTCATTCAAGAACCAGATATATACAACTTAGGTACCACTTCATTAGACAGGTATTGGAGGATGGTGAGTTGAAACTGGAATGGATCCATACAGATAAGAACCTTGCAGGTATGTTAACAAAGCTAGGAACAAAGGAGAAGTTGAATCTTCATTCAACTTCTGTTGGTCTTCAAGATTGAACTTGAAGAGGGATACAAGCTAGAAAACAAAATTAGAGGATGTACAGGTACAGGTGCAACTGTTTATCTCCAAGTGGGAGATTGTTAGGTTGTGGAGCTAAAAGCTTCACAGGTATGCAAATGGAGGAGGTTGCTAAATGTTATAGTAACTGACATCGGTCTGATCAACCGACGTCAGTCATATCCAGTGTCAGAGAAATCAACATCGGTCTGATCAACTGACGTCGGTCATCTTCAGTGTTCTCAGTAACCGGCATCGGTTAGGAGTTGGCTGACATCGGTCAGACAGGAATCGACGTTGACAAATTGTGTGTGCATGTGTTTGCATGTGTTTCTAGAACTGGTCTAATTTTAGACGGACATTTTGTTTGCATGTAAAAGACTAATTTTAGTCTTGGAGCTGCATTTTTAATTATTGTAATTAGGAAGTCTAATTATTGTTTGTATGGGATCTATTTAAGAGACCCATGGGGCATGTATTGAAAAAAAAAAAAAATGGGGACTAAGAAGGATTAGATCCTCAAGTGTAAGATCAGTTGATCTGGAGGTAGCAAGATCATGTAGAAGATCTACATGGTAAGTAAGATCATTTGATTTGTAGGTTGTTGCAAGTTTAAAGGAGATCTACTTGGAGTACTTTGAGTACTTGGTGTACTGGCAGTGTTGTTACTGACTGGTGGAGGGAACAACTCTATGTTTGAGTTGTGTTTGTAATTGAGAGAGAGAGAGAGAGAACTCTTGAGAGAAATACTGTACACCCAAGAGGTGTGGAAGAGTGTGATTTCTTCATTATATTCTGGAAGAGTGTTAATACAAGATTGTATTGTTTCTCATATTCTGTGCTATTTCTGAATTCTAGTTACATATTACTTCTGGTTTAATTCCGTGTTTAGTTGCTTATACAAAGGAAATCAATTGTGCTCTTAGCAGTGGATCCTAATAGAATTGCCTTGCCTTTTGACAACTTGATTTGAAAATATGTTTCATTATGAATCATTAAAATTGAAATTAAGACAAATGTAAAACCTACAGTGTGTATATATATATATATATATATAAACATTGGAGGACAACTTGCCCCCAACTTTTTACAAAATGTGAGTTTCCATGTGGCAGTTGAGGTTATCTCAATTGTGCTACCCAATCATACTTATAACCTGGTGATGTGAGTGGTTCAAGTCAACTCAAAATATAAATATGGTGAGGGTGTATGATTTAATTATTACATCTTACTTGGAAAGATTGAGTGATTTAATTATCTCAACCTTTCCAAAAGTGAACTAATTACTACAGTACATTGACTCAATAAGAATCCATAAAAGTCCATCCTAGTGTATGTTAAGGTCCATAGAAGTATTTAAAATATGAAACTGATTTTGATTGTCCAATTTAAGGTTTTTTTTGCATGGCATATGCACCTCAAACTAAAACCTGAGTATAATAATGGTATCAATGTATAGAATGCTACCATAAATGTGTATATAAATCATATAACCATAAATTTTGGCTAATTTAAAATTTGTAGATGTGTGGAAGACATGTTCCCATGACATGCCCCCACTAAATTTGAAGAATCTGAGAACTGGTGTAAGTGTGAATAACATGTTTTCATAACATGTCCCCACTGTAATATGAAAATGTTGAGTACTGAATAAGTGTGGAGGTCATGCCCTTTTGGCATGCCCCCAGTGAAAATCTAAAATTATGGAGATGTGGAAGCCATTTCTCTATGACATGTCCCCACTGATATGACCCTTTTTGAGATGAGGAGAAGTAAAAACTGATAGTTATCTTACCTCAAAAGGATAATATAATTATATAATGTATATGGATCATGTAACATATAAGAATAAAATTTATATGTAGATATAGAAATGAAGTACATAGTATGTCATCATATCAAACACTAAGATGCATGATGTGAATCATGAAAACATATAGATAGTAACAATATAATTTCAACAAGAAATCAAACACACACACACAAGAGTACTCGAAATAAAATCAAAAGATAATGGTCCAAGGAGACTGTAAACAAGGTCAAATGTCACACAATCAGAGGGATATGACTTATTCAAATGTATAAAAATCAAGCAATGACATATTCAAATGTCCATACAATAAGTAATGACATATCTAAATTTTAAAGTAAGTGAACAAAGGCATGGGGGTTGAAAACAATGGAGCATATTCAAATACTCATACAAGTAAGACAATATCAAGCAAGGCAAGACATTTAAGGAAGTGCATAAATATAAAACATGGAACATAATCAACTAACATAAACATATCATACTAATCCCTAGATATATGTATTAGTAAAAAATGTTAAGTACATAACATATCATGTAATTGTGAACCTATCATATTAGTATTAAGAATAGTATCATCACTATCACAATCATTTGGAATTGTGCCCTCTTGGTGTTTGGTATTATTAAAAAAGTGAGATTAAATGGTATACTTTATGGTAGTTTTAATATCATTGGTACTTTTGTTAATTGTATATCACTTGAATTTTTTGGAACCTTTGGTAATGGTATTGCCTCTATTTCTTTGTTTGTTTGACCTTTCTTTTGCTTTGAATTGTCTTTTGGTAACCATATTTGTTGTTTTTGTATGTGATTTATGAGAGGTACTCATAATTTGAGTGATTTTATTGGTTGACATATCAATGATATGATCACTACTATCTTTGTGACTTTGTATTTTTATATTTAATACAAAACAATAATCTGTATGATATCCATGCATTTTATGATATGCACAATAGTATTTGTATCTCCTTATAGTATGTAGGGGAGGTAGTCAAATCACTTTATTTCTAAGAATCTACCTTATGATTTCACTTGGACTCTGATATATTTTTGGTCACTTTTTGAAACACTTTTTTTAGATGTATCATGTTGTAGCTTTTCATTTGGATATGAAACCTTTTTTGGTATAACATTGCTAAAGGAAGATAAAAACACATGGTTAACACTATCATATTTTAGATTCTTTAGATATGTGATTTGATAATTTGACTATTTTATTAACTTTATCATAATTGTGATATGATTTTTGAGGGCTTCACTAGAACAAACCCTAAGTGCTTCAGATTGAGTATGCATACATGTACCATCTACCTTACCTCTTGAAGAAGTGATAAGATGGACCTAGTTAGAGGGATGGTAACTATCAAATTTTAGGGTTAGGAGGAAGAAGCTAAATATTATTAAAAAAATATTGGTAAAGATATGTTTGAGTTTTATCTCAAATATAATCATTCTCTAATTTGGTTGTTTTGAAGTTTTTAACTATGTAGATAAGACAACAAGCAATGACAACGAGAAATTGGAAAAAAATGCTCAATAAACTTACCAATATTTAGCATAATTTTAGGAAAATAAATCTAATTTTTAAAATTTGAACACTTTAAAATCAACAATCATAATTCTAAAAAATAGTAAATCAAAAAACCTTAGGTCAACTAGGGTTTTGAAGACCAGAGGTCAGGGTCACCACAACGTGCCAAATGTAGAGAAAGCAATATAATGTGATTGGATGAGAATTTTTTGAATTTAAAATAGTTTTTATTTCTAAAAATAGGAAATGAGACAAACCCAAAAAAATAGAGAAACAAAAGTACAATGTATGCCCTATAGGTTTAAATTTATTAAAAATAGTAAAATACAAAATTCACAAAATCCATAAAATAGTTTGGCAAACAAAAAAAGTTTCTTGTTTATATTAATAATATTATGAAAACTTCTAAGGAATTTTAAAATTGATCTATTATGAATCAGAAATAAGCCAAACAATGTGAAATGTTTCACAAGCAAAACCTTAAAATATTCTAAATAAAGAATCAACAATTACGATAAAATAAGAATTTATTTTAGAGATCTGAGAGATGATTTTTTATAAAATATTTATTTTGATGAAACTCAAAAATTAATTAAAAAAAGTACACCATTTTTAATTATATGTCAATATTTACTAAAAATACTAAATTATAAAAATCAAAACATCCTTAAAGAAGTTTGGAAAATAAAATGGTGTTTTTGCATATACCAACCTGAGTATAAAATACATTTGATTAATTTTAAAATGAAGATATTTGGAGGCCAAAATGCACCAATCAAGGAAGAATAAAATTGCAAGCATATGAACATAAATCTTGGAAATAAGAGGAGGCTAAAACCCCAGGGTAAAGTTTTAGATCTAAAAATCAATCTTGATAAAGTGAAACCCTAGGAGATTGGAAACCTTGGACTAGGCTAGGTTTTCAAAGGAATACTTAGATATCAGGTTCACCAAATTTTTAACCCTAAATTGAGATGGGTTGATATAGTATAGAGTTAGGAATATATAAATGAATAAGCACAAGGATGATAAACATATCTATAACAAGCCAATTAATTACAAACTCAAATAAACAATATCTTAAATTTATAATACAAAGATATGTCAAAAATAAAAACTAAAACAATTGATTGATATTGCAATAAATAGAAAACAAGGGTAATTAGTTGGTTCACTATACAGATCTAATATGGAATATGTTAAAATAGACTGGATCTAGATTCCAGAATAGTTGTCAGATTTTATAAATTTATATTTTATGACTTTAGATGCTTGTATTAGATCCAAAAAGTTATACTGACATTGGTGTCTGAGTTGGATGTAGGTGTCTAGTATGGAGTACTGACTGGATATGGATGTGACCATCTAGAATATTTTGAGTTATTTTTACCTTTGCTCTGGTGTGTTCATATCTCATACATAGGATGCCATTATCAAATGATCAAATCCTAGCTTCCTCACCCTTAGAGTGATTATGAAAAAAATGGGTTAACGGGCACACAATGTCACACTACCCAAAAAACCCCTATGTCAATGGGTGTTGCCTACATAGCTAATACTCCAAAGGGGGCCTCATATTTATGTAGTTATCACTTACATATTGTCTTGTGTGTGCATAAGGATGCAATGTGTGATAAGTTCATAGAGTGATCTAGCTTGTAATTTGGAAAATATGGCTCATGGGATCCTCTTTCATTATTTTAGACATGTAGATGGGTTATCCCTAAGAATGATATTCAAATAAGAGAGAATAGGGGAGATTTTCTTGTTTAAATGCTTGATTGAGTACTTTTGGTAAGTTTCTTTGTGAGTGGCTAGATATTTTTCTATGTTAATAATGGATGAGGATTGATTATGTATATACACCAATCCTTTTGGGAAATATTTTGCATTAAAGAACTTAAGCCAGCCATAATGACACATTACAATTGAAAATTTGATGAATTTAGGGCACTGCAAACTTAATTTGTCATAAGACACTTATGTCGACATAGGCATCTAGTTGGGCACAAGTGTATGGGAAACTGTAAAAGAGGTATAAGGCTAAAAATTGTAGAGGATGATAGTAAATGATTTTATAACATTTTAAGTAACATAGAAGGATTGGTCATCAGAATAACATAAGGTCAAACTAAAAGATAAACAATAGGTATAAGAAATAATGGATGTAAGCCTTTTGGTAGTGGGCAGGTTTATGAACTAAAGGGTACAACCATGAAAAGTACTTGCAAAGTATACAAGATTCAGGTGCTATATAATTTAGATTTAGTATCTATATAAGGAAGAGGAATAAAATAATGATGATGTTGGTAATGAGGAAGATAATGTAGATGATGAAGACAAAGAAGTAGAGGAACATAATTATGAAGAAGATGAGGCTCCAAATGATGTAGAAGGAAAGGTAGAGGATCATGATGAGAAAGAAGGATAGATGGAGGATAAGGGATCAAAAAGTTTAGCTCCAAAGAGAGATGATTTAATATTTTAGTTTCTAAGATGCATTCAAATGAAAAAGGTCATTGTGTCCATAAGCCCTAGTATCAAGTATACCTTTATCAACATGGAGGTCACCCATCATCTATATGTTCAAGTAAAGAGTATCAAGGAGGCTCAAATAGATGGTAAGAAGATTCAAGTTTTTGAAGATTTGAAGCTCACTATGGAAAAATATGTTTTTCATACATATATTTATTATTTGGATATGGATGGTTTGGATATTATTCTTAGATATCCTTGGTTAGTCTTTAGAATTAATTAATATTAATGTGCAAAACTAGTTCATAAAATTTGGGTAGAAGAGAAAGAATGTCACTTTTCAAGATATCAAGCTTAGCGAAGAACAAATAAAGGTCAAGGTAAAACATGAGGATGAAGTTTATAATGGTGAAAAAATATTAAGGAAGATTGAGATGAAGAAAAATATGAAGAATCAATACAAGCAGAGAATAACACTTCATCTGTTCAAGATACAAAGGTACTACCAAATGAAAATGTGGAAGGGGTAGAAGAAAATGTTGATAAGGTTAAAGTTTCAAAAAATTATATTAAGATTGAGGCATATAGACCCATACATCATCATAAGACACAATGATCATGTAGGCAGGTTAGGGATCATCCTAACAACAATCACTTTGGTTATATAGGGAATTAATGAAACTATCACTATGGCTACACATGGAACCAATGGAGAAAATATGGTTATACATGGAATCACAATACTGCAGTGGATGATGACACATGGAATAAATTGAGAAATCACTATGGCTATGGATGTAATCCAAATAAGAACTACTATGATCATGTATGGAGTAAGAATAACATACATGAATATGGAACATGGAATCAAAGGATGAATAATTATGCATGGACATGATGGATGTAAAAGTATGATCATGAATGGAATCAAAGTAACACAATGGAATTAGGAAAAAAAATTGGTGAGCTATCACCTACCAAAATCACATACAATTAGTTAGATGGTTGGGCATGGAGATAATTGTGCAATGATTTGAAGAACACTCATTGCTTGGTTTCTTCTCATGTTTTGGAAACAAAAAATGTTAATGAGGAATAACATGTTATGCACACAAGGATATGATATGATAATGTATATGGGTTGACGGAGATGTCAACATGTGGCACACATTCCCCTTAGTTAGTTGTATGGGTCAAATACATGGGGTCACATGAGTAACTAATGGAATTAGTTACATTGGGTAATGAGTTGGCCTACATTAGGATCAGGTGTGTATCCATCTATTATTAGTAATATAGGTCTATATAAAGGATATGAATGCTATGGTAAATGATATCAAGTAAGTTTTGAGTATTCTATTAGTTAGAAGGATATTATTTGTATCCACTTCAAATCGGGATTGTGAAGTTATTCATTAAGGAGTATTGTATGATGTTTCCCTACATTATGAGTATTATTATATTATAAAAATATTGAAAATTTAGGCATCTTGGCCATGAATTTCTCATGTTGTGTTGATATAAATTATATTTTTATAGTTATATTATTATATGTGTGGTTCTTATCAAGATTTGTGATGATATTATATATATATATATATATATATATATATATTGTAAATGTATTGGAAGAGCTTTTGCATAGAGTCTCGCTTTTTTCCCTAGTTCATAAATATTTGCTATAATTAATTGTTGCCTAAACATTGAAGTAAAATATATGGGAGATATGCATATCATATAATGAACAAAATATTAATACTACATTGAAGGTCAAGGCTTGATAATTGATGTTATTGATATCAATTGTTGCCTTATTGAGATTTATTCTATGTGCTTTATGTATGGTTAGCACCCATCACATTTTGAGTGATTTTTTTTGACATTTACCCTATGTAATAGGAGGAAATAGAAAAATTCATGTCACATTGTTGATATCCCATGGAGGGAAATGCATTTTAAGAATGCATTAACCACATACATTGGTAATTCATATGGTTTTGAACCTAGACTGTAGACAATGTGAATAATTTTCCTTAAAACTCCATTAACTAACCCTATTTTAAAGCAAAAATTAGGGGTCAATATAATATCTTGTCCTTTGTGAAGAAGCATTTCTGTCTTTAGTTGAGTATCATTGATGTTTGGTGTGATATGTTGTTTGTTTTGCTTATTACAATTATAATGTTTACATTTTTTAAGAATTTGCTTATTATGAAATGCAACTAAGATGTTGGTGGTATATAAATGTGTTGATGTTTAAAAGGTTTATTATTTTTATGGATGCATGAAAGAGTTTTTTTATTGACATGAGAATATTCCATTCCTCTTTTTTCAGGTTTGTATTTTTGATATTGGTAATAAACTTTTGAACAATAGTTCTTGTGTGGTGTAGCCTTGCTGGAAAAGTTGTGTCTAATGTTATAATTATTTGTAATGTTTTCCAAATTATGTGACCAAATGACTTACCTATATGCATTGGTATGTCCTTTACGGAGGGGTGGAGGAAAGATGGGGAAGGGAAGTTGTCATAGGTCGTAAATAAGTACAATTGAGAAGTTATAAAAAAATTATTTTATTTTTGAGGGAATGCCTCACATAATCAGTTGTCATATTTATAATAATTTTTGGGCCATGTAAGCTCATATCATCAACAATAATGTATTGTATGTGTCTCATTTGTTCTTGACAAAATTATCATTATTTTTCCCTCAAGTTCCTTAATTTCTTGGATAGGAATTCAAAGCCCTAAATGTATCATTGAAAACTTTATTTTGAATGTTTTTATACCTATTGGAATGAGGATAAGTAAGGGACAAGTTATTTTGCCTATGAGTCCATGTAGCTCATGTTTGATGATGCCAATCAAGTATAATTTCCATGTACTTATTGTTCCTTCAATAATTATCTTAAGTGGTGGATCCTATCTTTTTTTGTGGGCATGATCTAAAAAAACTTTTGAAATAATTTTTTTAATCTACCAACTCATTTGGTAATGGATGGATTGATCACACATCATCTAAAAATCATGTGCTTATATGTTTCAAATCTATGAGTTGTGGGGTTGTGACATGTAGGCCAATTAAAAACTTAGATGGTTCCAATTATAGTTTTGTGTCTAATTCATGGAGGCCAAGCATGTCAATGTTAGTTATTTTTGTGGTGCATGATGGGAACATGTTAGACACGAGTTCCCATTCTTGCGGTTCCATTTACATGTGTCCTTATTCTTGTATGTTACTATCACCACTATTTATTTCAACATTTATTATAACTTCTATAGTCATGCATCTCAAATTAGGATCATATACATGCAATCCAACATACAAAAATTAGAAAAGGATAAAAAAATTAGGTCCCACAATCTTAGGGGGACAAAAACTAGGTCAAAAGGGCCCATCCAATGTATGCTCTTGGAATAATCTACATAAACACAAAGAAACATGAGAGGAGAGAGAAAGATGAAAGAGAGAAAAGACATAACATGGAACAACCATAAACATGAGAAAATTTTATCAATAAGAGATTAATTTGAATTGATAATCGACAAACACATAAGTACCTTAGAATAATATAATATGAGGACTAATAGATACATAACACCAATTTTAGGTGTCATGATATTTGAAAAATAGAGTAAATAGATATGTCACATAAACCATACAAGAGAAATACCTTATAATCCATTTTTTTATTTACACACATGTGTGAACCCTAAGCCCATACACATGTATCCCACAAGGCAACCAGGGATGAACTCATAGTTTAGACTCAAGAATTACCTAGTAATATAGATATTGGCAATCGAGCCTTAAGGTAAGGTACAATAATTTTGTTAAACCCAAAACCCATAAATTCATACCACCAGATTTTTTTTAAAATAAATATATACAACATAGAGTTATTGAAAACATAATATTCTTTTATGATTAAAAATGAAGGGTTGAGCCATAGAACATTCAAAAATAAAAATAGGTATTTTGCTATCAACAATTGGATGTTTTTATGATGTGGGGAACATGAGTTATTTATGAAAGTGGGCATTTGTTGACAAAACCACAATAAAAAATGAAGTAATATAAAACCAAGCATAAGACTATTTAGAGACCAATGAAAAGAAAATAAGTCTAAAAAGGACTAGATGAAAAATAGGTAGTTTTCTTGTAATTAACATCATTTATTAATTTTGTTGTTAGATAAAATATTTTTTAGATCTATCAGTCTAACTTTTATTAATTTTGTGAATCTAATATAACGTGTTAATTTCTATTTCTATTTTTGATATGCAGATATGCAAAGTCTATCCTTTGTTAAGGCTATAGAAACATAAATTTATATATCCCCACTCACTCTTTAGACCATTACTGACAACACTAGTGAGTCAAATTCAACAATAGAGAAAAAAAAATGGCCTTTTGTTTATAATTGAGCTTTATGCAATAATGATATATTAATGAGCGTATGAATATTTAATTAGTTTTACTTAGACACTAAAGTTTTAGGTGTAATATGATTTACCAACCGCCTACAAAGCTCATTTTCATGCATCATTAACTCTCAGGTTTTACTAACAACCACATCTTCTAAGTGTTGACTCATCACATACCATTTTTCTCTAATAAATTGCTTATATAACTGCCTTTCATTTATAAATATAATTATCACATATAAATATTTAAAAAATTAATATTTGAAAATACAATCCACATTATACTTCAAAAAATAGAATTTATTATATATTTTCTGACCTTTAAAAAAGAAAACATCAAATGATTAAATATATATTTACTAGATAAACTAACTTAATATACTTGTAATTTTTCAAAAAAGAATTTGATGACCGAGAAAATTTTCCCACCTTCATTGAATATAGCGTTTGAGAAAAGTCAAACATATTTTACATTCATATAATCTTAAAATTTAAAACTTTTTGTAAGTTATTTGTCACGTATTCCTAGTAACTATGCATGTGTATGCCGCTTTCCTTGAAAATAGATGCATTTTATTGACACCTTGCATTGCATGTTTCTATATGACTATCTCTATTATTTTCATCTCCAATGTGATCATTGTTCATATTTTTATTTCTTGAAAATGTTTATCTACAATAGTTGAAGATGCACAATATGGAGATGCTAGTAAATGTTGCATTTTCTTCAAAGTTTTCAGTGTTTTTTCAACAAAGCAAGAGGATATATTTAATTTTTGTCAATATCTAGTCGAAATCGTCTATGGGAGGGTAAGCCAAGGAAGTGCTATGCATGACTTCATGTCGGAATCATAAACTAACTTAAAAAAATTCACAATAATGATAATTAAGGGTTGCAAATCACAATTATGAAAGTGATAAAAAATGTGTCATAAAGGTTAAAAAAATGTTTAAATATATATAGAGAGAGAGTGACACGAGGCTTTTGTAATTTTAAGAGTTTTTACAGGAATATTCTTGATGATATTTATATCAATGCTCATTGATTTGGGAATAATATAATGCATTCTCTCCACATGCAAGTTTTCGTATCTTTTTTAATAATTAAAGTTTAAGATGGAGTCCTAACTTACAAAAACTAAGACAAAGGTTACTTATGGGAGAAGACGATCCAAGGATCTTGTGTTGTTTTTAGATGGGTTTTCTATTTTCTATTTTATTTCAATGAAAAAGATGTCATGTCACTTTAATTTTCAACGGCGATTTAAAAAAGTGATGGAATCTAATAATTAATCAAAGAATATATATATATATATATATATATATATATATAGTAATGCCATTACAATAATTGCATGTATGTCGACCTCTCTTTTTTTTTTTTTTTTAGGCTTGGATACATATTTGGTGATTGTCACTTTCATCCACTCATGTGGTTTACATGTAGTGATAGGTGGAAATAACATGAATGATAATATTATCTAGTCATTTATAGAGTAAACCCTGCCATAGTAATAGTTTTCTTAAGTGTTATTTATTATCTAGTAATTATTTATAAAGTAAATATTGTTATATTAGTGGTTTTCTTAAGTGTTATATTTAATCTAGAGTAAAACTTATTATACTCGTGGTTTTTTTAAGTGTTATATTTAATCTAATAATTTAAAATGTCTTTATTAGTGATAGGTTCCCATTATTTTTTATTGAATATTTAAATATTATTAAGAATCATTGAATTACAGAGGATGTCGGTATATCTACTCAAATTTTGGAGTGAATATGTACTGGATTATAATTTTATGTAAGTGTATATCTAAATTAGTAAGTTTTTTTAGCTAAGTAATGACAACAAAGGGGAATCCATACCGTCAAATCACCCAAGGCATAATCATGGCCATAACCACTTGACTCTCTATATTGAGTATCTAGAGGGATTTATACCTTGGTGGATGGATATAAACAACTACAATCCTCACCAATTAAACTACAACCTATTTGATATGAGCCCCCATTTTTAGCATTTATTATTGGTTACAAATGGTTTTCATTTCTTTCTAATAGGTGGCCCCATGTTGATTGCTTTGTTCCATAATAAGATATTCTTACCATAACCCTTTTGATGAAATTCAAAATCTTTAATGCCATGCATAATATTTTATGTTGAATTATTTTTATACCACTGAAAATGTAGTATAAAATGTATGGTGAAAACTTTATTTGATTTTTTAATCAATTTAGTTCAAATCGTGTTGGTCAAGTTAATTTATCATAGAAAATATTTACATAAAATCATGTTGTGCATTTCTTTGCAGTGACTAAAGTCTTTAAATTAAAAGCTATTATTCAATGTTTCCATCTTTTCCAATGAATATAGTACACCATTATAAGATTCAACTAAGCCGTATAAACTTGTTTAGTAGTAGACATATTAAAATAGTTATAAATTTAGATAAAAAATGGATGTGGCTTGTCAACAAAAATGTTTCTAGTATAAACATATGTTTCTAATATAATAAAATATTAATTTTTAATATCTAATCTAGGGTAAGGAGACCAATTATTGGATAAGGTCTAATAGTTATAATTGTAGTTGTGAAAGAAGTCCCTTATTATTGTTAATTCATACTTTTTTTTTTGAAAATGTAAAAGTACTTTTTACCTAAGTAATGTAAATGAAATTTGAGTAACTTGAAAGTAAAAGTTAAAACCAAAAAATTGACATTTGAATAATTAGATATACATAAACTAATGAAATGGATGTATTTTTTTATAAAGATAGATGAATTTGAATTAGATGTAGACTTCATTGAAAATAAGATGTAATATTAAATTTGAATAAGTATTTAATATCTTAAATAGAATATTTTTCTTTTTATTAATTTACCCTAACAATGATTTTATATATATAATCATTGTTAGGGTAAATTAATAAAAAGAAAAATATTCTATTTAAGATATTAAATACTTATTCAAATTTAATATTACATCTTATTTTCAATGAAGTCTACATCTAATTCAAATTCATCTATCTTTATAAAAAAAAACATCCATTTCATTAGTTTATGTATATCTAATTATTCAAATGTCAATTTTTTGGTTTTAACTTTTACTTTCAAGTTACTCAAATTTCAACCTTTTGGTTCAAATTTTTAGATCCAAGTTTTTCAAATGTCAACCTTTTGGCTCCAAATTTTAATAAAATGTTATTCATATTCCAACATTTTAACTCCAAGTTATTCAAATTAAAATTTTTGGCTCCAAGAAATTGGTCTTATTAAACAACATGTATATTGATGATTGCCTAGGATTAACCCCTTTAGCAACAACATGTATTTGAAAGGTTGAGGGATTTATTGTGAATACTCATTTTGATCCCTGTGATGGGTCTAGAATTTAAGGGTCCAAACTAAATGCATTGGAATTTAGAATTCCCTCTTTATTTACCTACTTTTTCATTCTCTTGGCCCAATTTATTCTTACATTTTTATGTAGTAAAATTTACATTTAAATAACAAGTCATTTAGAATGGCACTCACCCACATGAATAAATTAGGATTTGTCCATAATGATTGATTTCTTGAATGTTCAAGTATAAGGAAAATGAATGATTGGTTTAGGATATACATAAATTAATTAACTTTAAGATTTTCTTTGATCGAGATCGATTTGGGTTGAAATCATTTTGATAAACATTTTTATTGTTGTTGTGATGATAAAGAGATCAGGTTCTAAGACCACAAAGGGAAATGTTAGTATTATCGACAACTCATCTAAGTGTGATGAAGATTCAATCAAATGTAAGATGGGACTTGGTGGAATGCTTAGGTATAGAAATATTGTATAATATTTTCCACGAATTTTCACAATAATATACAAGTTTATGAGATTTCTAGGATTTTTTGTATATAAGTAATGTATTAAGCAATTTATTATTTTATTGGTTGATATACCATGCAGGGTAAAAAAATTATTATAATAAATTTTGATCTCATGATTGAAAAGGAGGTTAGTTTTTGATTAGTATGAAAATGAATGAAAACCATATGAAGCATAACATCCTAGGCACGTGTCCTTGGATTGGAAAGGTCAAGAAAGAGACAAACAAGTAAAGAGGAAGACAAATCAAACCATTATACCTTTCATTTTGGATTTATCCTGCTTGCCAAAATTTAAGTGTTGGCCTAGATATAGAGATTGAGGTCTTTGGTAATGTCACAAAGCTATTTGAATGACATCTCCCCTTTCACTATGTGTGATTTTTTTATCAATTGAAGAACTTGGTGAAGTTTTTCTTAGATATTTGGCAGCATAAGTTTAGCACAAAAATATTGTTGAACGAGAGTAAGGGCCAATCTATTTATAGATTTCTCCTTTGAATTTGGACAATCAATCTTAGATCAAGACATGTGGTTGAGAATGAATCCTCAAAGGAGAGGCAAGCATTAAATGCTATGACATGGAGTGTGTAAGTACTTGTAAGAATCTCCATTCATGAGGTTTTGGATTATGTAAGTGATTTTCATAGACATTGGTTGCACTCCTCTCACCTTGCATTAAAATTTTCTTGTTGAGGACACCCTTGACTTTTGAAAAATGATTTTAAATTTCTAAGTTGGTGGAGTGATGTAGGAAGTTAGGATTTAATTATGTTTTGGTAAAAATGAGGTGCATTCCATGTAATCCTTATTTTAGAATAAGTTTAATTAGCCTAATCAATCAATTAGCTAATTAAGTTAAATTTTGTCCTTTTATGGTCTCATTGCATAGGTTTGATTTACTCAGTTTAATATGCCTAGTGAGATGTTTGCAAGAAGTGGACTAAATTTTAGATGTTGATGTGACATATTACCCTAATTAAGGATGCACTAATATGTCATAAAATGTGCACATTAAATTATGCAATTTAGAATTTTTTAATGATTTTTGACTTGATTTATGCATTATTGTGAGGAATTATTCTGATTGTAATTTTGATATGGAATTGATGAAAGTGGAGTGTCTACATTTTACCCTTTTTTAAAAGGGTGTTGTGAGACATAGATGAAGTAACATATTTTAAATGAATGAAAGAGCTATTAAAATAGTTTAATAATGATTGAAGAAGGATATGTTCACATTTTTGTTGATTTCTATTCAATTTATTAAAAAACTTCATAATAATGCCCCAAAAGATGTTTGGGATGCCGGGGATGCCCCTTAAGGGAGTGGCTAAAAATAATTTTGATGGACAAGATCTTAAAAGGAATAAAATGATACATTCTATGGTAGAAGAGGTTGAGAAATGATGAAGATAGGGAAAAATGGGACTGAAAACACACAAAGGAGCCATAAATAGGCGTCCTAAAAAGAAGAATGAAGTAATGGGAGGGAAAGGGGTAAAATTTGAATTTGAATTTATAAATTGACCATTGGGGGTGAAAAGAGTTTATTTTCACCTTCCCCACTTTGAAATTTTTGCTATGGATTTTGTGCATGAGTGATTCAATTTCGATGGCATGTATTCCTAAACACATGCATCTTCATGAGTGGGTTTAAGAGCATAGGTGACCACCAAGGAGCAAGCATTAAATGCATACTTCTAATTTTTGAAAATTTTCACATTTAATAGCAATAATGCTAGGTAGACATAGGATAAATGGTAATCTCATTATTTTCAAAAAACATGAAAATGGCAAAATCGGCCATGCAAATGGTAGTAACATGACCAAATTAGTGATAAAAATAATGAAATTAATGTTAACACTAACAAAATTAGTGGGATCACTCAAAAAGATAAGAATTGCCTAAATGATGGAATAGCTAGGAATGGATGGAAATCACCAAAATGACATGATCAAATTAAAAAATGGCTAGATTGTGGAGGAAAATGGAAGAAACTTTGTGGTTAATTAATTTTTTTCCAAAATGGTGGATAAAACTTGAGAAACAACATGGCATCTTACAAAATGATGGGAATGTTTTGCTAAACAATGATATCACTAGAAATTGGTGAGATTATTGGAGGGTGAATTGGGCCTAATTTTTTAAGTCTTGTCTTGACTAGAAGTTGATTTGATTAAATGAGAATGATTGACTTGATGATTTAGAATAAAATATGAGTGATGTCTAATTTTATTTTATTCTCAGTGTCTAGAAAGATAGATTTGATAAAGTTATTCTGACATGTTTTGCATTGCAAGAGCAAGTGTTATTTTTGATAGCATGTGAGTGATGATCATGCATCTTATGACAACCAAAAATTTGGATTGAGGAGGTTGTGGCCCTGAATGAGGTGATTGGTTTCTTGTTCATAGTGCAGATGCCAATGATTCATGTAGATAGGGTCTTCCTTTCTACGCTAGTTAAGTGATGGCATTTAAAGATTATCACATTTCACTTACCTACTAGAGAAGCGATAATGACATTAGAGATGTTTGGCACATTATTCATATTTTGATCCATGGACAGGTGATTCATTAGATAAGACATGGATAGAAAATAGTTTTAGAGTGTTTTAATTGAGGGATTAATTGATATAGGTGCTTTGGAGGCTCAAACACTAATTGAGTGAGAGGTTGTCATCATGATGGACATTGTCAACTTGGTATATTGCTGCCTAACAAGAGAGGGTGATACTTCCATATATGACTAGGAGGGGTACTCCATGACATGATTTTTGATACTACTCACTTTGCTTGGGGGTTGGCAGTATTATCCCAACTATATAAAGACTTGAATATGGTGTCCTATTGACACAACAGGAGCATTATGCCTTGTATATTACTTCAAGTCTGGGCCTAGGAGCACATTGCTATTGATTGGCCTATTGGATATTTATGAAAATGGTGTCCAAATGAGTTTCTAGTGTATGGTTGGTTCTAATATGAGTATTTTGATGAGAAAATAGAGGGGACATATAGTTCTACTATTAAGTGATAAATGAAATGACTAGAAGATAATTTATCTAGTGATCGTATATACATATTCAGTTTGAATGGATTAAGGAAAACTATTGGACATGATTTATGATCAGGTGATGTTATATCATAGGTCAACATAACTTCACTATTAATTGATATTAGCCTGACTAGATGTGAAGATAGTTTGGGTTCTAGTAGAATGTTCTTGAGGATCCTCACTACTTTGCACATGTGATGCATGAGTTTAGACAATGGGGACCTTTCATTCCAATGATTGAGGTGATTGAAAATTATTTTATAGTATAGCCTCATGTATGGGCCTATGTTAGAGGTATACTAGATATAGGCATTACAATGACATATACATCTTGGTGGAGGAAGTTTAAGATGATGAAACATACCACCAAAAACATGAGTGTTACAAAAACATGTTTAGCATGTGGCCCAATAGTTGAGGTAGAAATAAAGATGAAATATACTAGATCAAGGATGGGGATAGGGACATAGTTAAGTACAAGTGCTAATACATATACATGTGCCTCCTCAGTAGGTGATACATTCACCCTTACAATAAGTTGCTCCTATGATTATTGATTCTAGATCTTAGACTAGCAGTATCAACAACAAAATCAATGAGGGGAATTCATTAAACCATGGTGGGAATGGAGGACAAGGTATTAGTAGTTATGGGCATGATGTAGTCATGGGAGATGAACCCAATCATGATGGACATGAGAGACATATTGATGAATACAATGTTGAAATTGGGTCGCTTATAGATCGTGTAGGTTCTTCAGGGCCAATAGGTTAGAGACAGATGAGGTCATCATAAATGGATTGTAGAGGAAGATTACATCAAGGTTTAAAAAATATCTAGGCTAGAGCATGAGGTGGCTATACTAGAGGCTCGATTAGCAGGTGCCCACGGTGAGACCACCATATTACAAGGATTCATCATAGCTAGAGACAAAGATTAGTGCACTGACGGCAATCATTCATGGTTAGTTGACTATGAGGGATTTTAAGATAGTGATGATGAGTAGTGAGTGAGATAAGTCTTGAAAAGATGTTCATAGGCTTTTTGGGGAGTGAGATGAGGTCAGGAAAATTATTACTCAGTAGGGATTCTCTAAGGACTTATCAGATACTGTATGGGCCAAGGATGAGGCTAGCTACTATAGGTGATGATTATATGAGAGTGAAGTTTTGTAAATACAAAGAGCACCATCCTTATAGGATTATAGTCAAATCTGATCGAGATCATCAAGGTCACATGAAAAATGGGCCTCTCAGAGACTAGTGGTGTAGCCTTCTCCACATTTGATAAGGATGGGTCCACCACCATAGCTACCACCACCAAATGATCAAAATAAGAGCCAATTTTTTATTGGAAACTTTACATTTTCTACTATGAGATGTATATATTGCCAATGTATAAACATAATTTAGAGATGCACATAGACATTAATTTTGATCGTATGATCTACATGGACTCTAATATCGTAGGATCAATCATGTAGGAATAATCATAATCACCCATGGAAGGTAATGGCCATTTGACAAATGCTTAGGTAAAATATTAAACCAATAGTTCAAATGACTTATGTTCCTCTAGATTGATAAATAAACCAAATCTAATGTGCAAGATTTTGCGGATATATGCTTATTGAGGAGGAGATAAAACTTCCTTGTCTTTTGGTGTCTGAAACATGTTTTCACCAATGAAATCATCTTTATCTTCACTTTTACCCTAGTCCAAAAGTGCCTCATAGATGTTTTCACTAGTGGACCTCAATGTTTGATTATCTTTTTGATTTTTTCGATTAAGGAAGTTCATATGTTCTCCAAAGTAGGTAGTAGGTTCCAATGTAAATTCAAATCCTTTCTTGTGGTATCCAATTGGAAGATAATCCCTAAGTCCCATGATTTCTAAAATCACTTTTACACTTTGAAATTCATCCAATGGTATTACATGATTTTGTTATTTCCAATCAATTAATTCAATATAATGAAGGGTAAGAGGGAAATTGGATGTGGATGTGTTGGTTACGACAAAATTATTATAAAATAGGTTCATCTTGGCTAGCTCATTCAGATACTATAGTAGGACTCTGTATTTTTGTTGAGATCATCTTCATTAGATGTTAAAATTGTGTCACTTTCGAGGTCTAAGGGGTCACCCCTTGGCAATTTGTATCCAATTCCTTGAGTAATTTTATGTTTAATTACATAGATAAGATCAAAAATACCTTGATACTTTTCCCCCAAGCTATTTTCTTTTTAATATTCACATTCCATGATTATTTTAGGGATGGGATATTTAGTGCTCTAATAGCAAGAGGCCAAATCGTCATTATATAGCCAAGAATTCCTCGAATTATTGAGTTATTCTTGATTTGATGAACCTTTTTTTAAAAAAAGAGGTCCCTTGGGACAAGAATCAATCTTTCTGTGCCACTCTATCTTGGGCTTGCCATAGGATTTGGGAGGTTTTGGTAATTTAATAATGTGGAAGGCGTATTTGATGTTATATATGTCGTGACCCTTATCTTCAATTGTGAAGTGAGAAGTAATTTGGGGAGATCGAACACTAGAAGTGGATGCAAGGTTACTTGGGTCAATCTAATTAGAATTGGGAGATTCAAGAGCTATATTATTTCCCTCTTTAGGTGCATGATTAGTGCTAGGATAATTACTATATTAACCATATTTGGCTTCCAAATGTTTACAATATTGATATGGTTGTAAATCTCTATGAACAATAAACTTCATTCCAGAATGGAATATATTTAAACATCAATGTAATGTAGAAGGGACTATATATACTTCATGTATCCAATTATGTTCAAGAAGAAAATTGTACGATAGTTCAATATCAATGACATAAAAAAGGGTATAATGGATAATAGACCCAACTAGGACAAATAAATAAATGGTACCCTATGATTCTCTTTCTAAATTATCATATGCCTTAAGAGTGATGGTGCTTGGTTGCATATATTTTAAAGTATACCCCAAATGTTTGACTAATTTTAATGAAACAATGTTCAAATTTGAACCATTATCTATAAGACCCTGCTTGTTCTTATCATAAGAAATGATTGCTTCAATATAAAGGGGGTTGTTATGCAATAGACCAAGGGATGACATATCACTTTGGTTAAATGTGAGTTGTTAACTTGGGGATAAATTCCCCACAAGTTCTTAGAATTGGGAAAAATCAATGTAATTTAGAACCTTAGATTGTCACATAAACTCATGATATTTCTTTGTGGACTTTAGATGTATGTAGAAGATTTAGAATATAAATTTATGTTGGTGTCTTGTTTAATTTTTCCATGAGATCATACTGCTTCTCAATAGAAGAAGATGACTTGGATTTTTAAGGTGAAGGGCCTTGGACTAGATTATTACTTGGAGGTGGTGAAGGACCTTGAACCTAACTAGTGGATGTTGAGTTTTAATGGTGCATTTTTGAGTCAAAATAAGATAAATTGAATCGAAAGGAGACATTGTAGGACCTAGAATGGTAACTCATTGAAATAAAGTTACGATAATGCAATTTTAAGTCAGAAGAGGGTCACTAGGATATGAAGGAGGAGGTACTAGAATGGAAGGAGAGTCACACTAAGTGGTGTTATATGATAGATGAGGATTGATCTTGTGAACTAGGAATTTGACTAAGAAGAGGAGATTAGTATTGTATTAGTGAATGAAATCAAACCAAAAACACACTAAACTAACATCCTCATGCCTAGTTACTAAGGTGATCTTGGTGAAGAAAGACAAATGAACAAATCAAAACTAAAATGCAAGAAAACACACATTTCTTACTTTTTTTGATGCTACAAGAGTATTCTTTGATTGGCTTGCTCATTTTGTGCTCATGAAGTCCTTGTCAATCAAAGTTTGGCTACCTCCATCTCTCCTTGGCACCTTTGGCTTTGGCTTGGATTGGATTGGAATCAATTTGGCATGGTAACACTAGTTGCATGAAGCTTTTGGACCCAATATTGAATTATAACTTTGCACAAATTAAGCTTAAAAATGATGTTCATGGCCTTCTATTTCTAGATTTTGGAGATTGATCAGAATCAACTTGAACCCTCCATCTCAGGATTCAGATGTGTGGCTAAGAATTAATCTAATTTTTTAATTAAAATTGATGAATAGGCTCATCATTATTTGGGATAGAGGAGCAATTAAGAGGCATTGAGGGCTTTAATGAGGAATGAATCCTGATATTTGTGGTATTTATGGCTTAGGGATGTCTTCCCAAGAAATGAGGTCACCTGATGATGCAATTATTTAATATTCATTTTCAAAAAAAATTATTCAACAATTTTCCATGGATTTCATGATTAGGCTCTAATTTGGTTTAATTATCTCTTAAGCATGTTTAAGCACTTTGTGCACAAATTACTCAAATTGGTCAGAATGCCTTGTTATTGGTCCAAAATTTGCCTAGATTGGAATTGGAAGGTGATGTTAGATGTGTTGGATATGTTATCCCATTTAGGATGTTATCAACACCAAATAACAAAGGCACATGTCTCATGCAAGATATTTTATAGGAAAAAGCAATCCACAACACTGAGGTGAAAAATTGGCATTTTGACTCAAAATGATTTGATCAAAGTTAACTAGCCAATAAATTGCATTGCCCCATTTAGTGATATCCTAGCCAAAATTGGCACTTGAATATATCAATTTTAACTCATTTAATGCATTTTAGAGTTTTTAGGCTAAATTGTACATTTTAGGTGGAAATTGATCAAAAGCTTGGTTGGAGGTCATTGGTGGCTAGATTTAGGTGTCTATAATTTGCCCCTATTTGGAAAGGTGTTACAAACCGTAGGTAAAGCAATGTATTCTCAAATAATGAGAAAATCCCTGTATGCCAAAAAAAATATGATGATTGAAGAACAAAGCTCCAAATGGTGTTTGGGAGGCCTATGATGATTCCATTATGTGAACTAGGAATTTGACAAAGAAGAGGAGATTAGTATTATGTTAGTGAATGAAATCATATCAAAAACACACTAAACTAACATCTTCATGCCTAGCTACTAGGGTGAGCTTGGTGAAGAAAGATAAATGAACAAAGCACAACTAAAATGCAAGAAAACACACATTTCTTACCTTCCTTTTTGCTCCAAGAGTATTCTTTGATTAGCTTGCTCAATTTGTGCTCATGAGTCCTTGTCAATGGAAGTTTGGCTACCTCCATCTCTCCTTGGCACCTTTGGCTTTGGATTGGCTTGGATTGGAATCAATATGGCATTGTAACACTAGTTGCATGAAGATTTTTGAACCAATCCCGCATTATAACTTTGCACAAATTAAGCTTAATAATGATGTTCATGGCCTCTTATTTATAGATTTTTGAGATTGATTATAATCAACCTGAATTGTCCATATCAAAATTGAGATGTGTGGCTAAGGATTAATCTAATTTTCCAATTAAAATTGATAAATATGCTCATCAATATTCAAGATAAAGGAGCAATTAAGAGGCATGGGAGGCATGAATCTTGATATTTATGGAATTTATGGCTTAGGGATGTCTTCTCAAGAAATGAGGTCACATGATGATGTAGATATTCAATATTCATTTCCAAAACAAATTATTCAACAATTTTCCATGGATTTTTTGATTAGGCTCTAATTTGGTTTAATTAGATCTTAAGCATGTTTAAACACTTTATGCACAAATTACTCAAATTGATCAGAATGCTTTGTTATTGGTCCAAAATTTGACTGGATTAAAATTGGAAGGTGATGTAAGATGTGTTGGATCTATTATACCATTTAGGATGTTACCAACACCATATAAAAAAGGCACATGTCTCGTGTAAGAAATTTGATAGGAATCAATCCAAAGCACCTAGGTGCAAAATTGGATTTTTGACTCAAAATGATCTGATCAAAGTTAGTTGGCCCATATATTTTATTGCCCCATTTAGTGATATCTTGGCCAAAATTGGCATTTGAATATATAAATTTCAACTCATTTAATGCATTTTAGCATTTTTAGGCCAAATTGTGCATTTTAGGTAGAAATTGGTCAAAACCCTGGTTGGAGGTCATTGGTGGCCAGGTTTAGGTGTCTATAATTTGCCCCTATTTGGGAAGGTGTTACAAATTATAGTCAAAGTAATGTCTTATCAAATAATGAGAAAAGGTTTGTTTGCCAAAAAGAAGATGATGATTGAATAACAAAGCTCCAAATGGTGTTTGGGAAGCCTATGATGATGCCCCCTTGAGGGAGTGGTCCTCACATTTGTTGATGCATGGTCCGTTTGGGAAGCCTATGATGATGCCCCCTTGAGGGAGTGGTCCTCACATTTGTTGATGGATGGTCCCTCGAAAAGAAACAAGAAAAAGGTGGAAATTAATCTGTGCTTGAGATTAATCCAAATGATAAAATGATTGCATGCATTGATGTAAAAAGGATGTTGATTTGCCCAAAGGTGGTTATAATCAAAATTAAAAGTCAAAATAATGATTTTCCCATAGGTGGTTATAATCATTAAGAGGATCTAGATTGGCTAAAGATGATTGTGCCCTAGTTAGGGCTGATTTACAAACATAACTCAAAGATATAACCTGGAATATAGATTAAAGATGAGTGGGTGCAAAGTGATGAAATAGATGAATATAATAATAAGATTGATTAGTGTGAATGATTCAATTGTACCTACCAATGAGGAGATGCTCATCTTGATTAGCAATGATACAACTAGAATGGCCAATGGATTCATTTGATCAAGGGTGGGATGGGAGGATTTGCCAAGGTGCCAAGGAGAAACTTTTGTGGCTCCATTGATTATAGACCTTGTTGAAGTTAATTTTTGTTGTAGCATGTGACAGTAGGCATCATGATAGAACACCATGAAAACTTGGAAAAAAATATACATAAAGACTAATTCTCGATCCAATAAACACTCAAAAAAAAAACCAATGATAAAAACCCTGATGACAATATTGATGTATGAGTATGGATGGATTCAAGTATAAGTGTGGGCAAAGAATCACCCAATGAACACACATGAACCGAATCAAGGCAATAGTGTGAAAAACAAAAAAATAGGAAAGAGAACAAACAAACAGAAAAAACAAACAAACAAACAAACAACCTAAAATAAATAAATAAATAGAAATCCTGAAAACAAAAGCAAAAGAAATCATCCTAACAATGAAAATGCTCTAGTAAGGTGGATCAAGGATAACTGACTAGGCTTAGACATGACAAATATTTTTAGGTTTTTGAAATATTTGAATATTTTTGGAATTTTGAGGTATCTTAACTTGTTAGATATTGACAAAATACCTGATTGTAAAATGATGAGAGCATTTGGCTTAGGTTGCTCACAAAATGACAAGAGCGTATAGAAAGGGGGATTGAGGTGACCTCAACATGAATTGAGCATGACCCACATAGTCTTCAAATGATCTCAAGTCATAGTAATTCTATCCACATAAAAGGTAGGGAAAAACCAACTGGGTCACACCAAGTTCTCAAATCTAGTAAATGGCCAATCAATAAAAATAGTAATGGCAAGGTGATACGGCAATGCATGATAAAAAAGTGTTGCCCCTAGTTTTCCCATAGGTGGTTATAACTAGGATACAGTGGCATAGGTAAATGATACTAATTTTCCCATAGGTGGTTATAATTAGTAGCAAGATTGGTGAAACATTGATTTGCCCATAGGCAGTTATAATCAGGCTCATATAAACAAACCTGATATAGGATGGAAAATGAAAGATCTTACTAAATCAACTATCACACTACTTTCATAGACTATCACTGTAGACACAAATTTGATAAGAGTTGAAACCTGATCTAAATACCCTAAAAAAAGTGCAAGAAGAACTAAAGTAGCCAAGATCAAAATAAGATTGGGTAGGATGACTAAAAATAGGCTTTGGTCTAGATATGAATGGAATGATAGGATGACATGGTCTTTCTCTAGGATAATGATGGTTTGATAAAATGGTAAGAGGGTTTCCCCCAAGTGGTAAGGTAAGGTAAATGGAAGGGATATGCAACATTGTTAAGAGGATATGTAATAATGGCAATGGCATGGAAATAAATGGTATGGTACATGTTTTTGGCCTAGTTGTGGTTTTTGATTTTGTTGTTCCTACTAATGGGGAGATGCACATCTTAATCAAAAAATGATACAAACAAAATACTTGATCATGTTAATTGCTAGCCCACTCCTCATTTGAATAGCTACTCTGTCAATAACTACCTACATATTTGGTTGTCGAAAATGCTTTTGTGATCTTTGTTGGTCATTGATTTTGATTCCTTCAAACATTGAGACAAGGTATCTTTGTAGCCTCTACAAAGGAAAGTGCAGTTGTGGATGGTAAATAGGGACAAATAATGGATGGTAGGTTTGTTTATGAAATGGAATGGTAGATGATAATGGAATGTGGAATTTTTAGGAAACAAATGAAGATCAGGATGTTCAGTCACACATAATGTTATCGATGTTAAATTCAACATAATTTTGGTTATGGTGGGGCCAAAGACTTGTTATCTCGATAGGACCATCAAATTCTTTTGTTGTTTGGGCCTAAGAGTAGTTACCATTTGATTAGGCTGTAGATAAGAAGCTATTTTGATTTGATTTTTGATTTTGTCTTCATGAAGTAGTGAAGAATTTTTGTGCTTAGCTATTGGTGCCTCAATGAGGTTTTCACCAATGAAGTTATCTTGATTGTCCTGTATCACCTTTGAGAAGGTTTCACTAATGAAAATTGGCTTTTGACTTTGATTTTCTTCTAGCACTTCCAAAAAAGTTTCACTAGAAGATGCTGAGTTAGAACTTTAATTGTATCCTAGCACCTCTGAAAAGGTTTCATAGGAGAGTGTTCTTCTGCTACATGAATGTGGTCTTGGCCTCCTTACTCTTCTTCAACTGCTATGTCACCATGGATGCAGTTCAATAAAGTGTGATTCTATCGATCCCAATCAACACTTGTGGGAGATGAAATGTTAATGATATGGTTATTTTAGTTGATGGTAATGGCATGTGGAATGGTAATGGAATGGGGGGAGGTTGCACAGTCTTTATATAATATACTAGTATAAATTGTGTTGAAGCTAAATTACTCATCCTCAAAAACCATAGAAGGATCACAAATGTATTCAAGTTGATTTGCATGGCATGCGTAACCAATGTTGTAACAACCATGAACATATTCTTCTTCTAAATCTGATTCTAACTCAATAGACTCTAAATCCAATGTTGAGACTGATGTTAATTCATATTTTGATGGTAAATTTGATGTTAGTTTAAGAATAGAACCTGACTCTAACTCTGATCCTTTATCTAATGGGTACTTTATTACAATGATGTCTTGTTGAATATTTGGTTTTGGACAAGTAATGGTTTGTGATGGCATAATGGGCTCCACAAAAACTAGTTTGTCAAAGTGGGACTCCTCTAGGATGGGAAAAAGGTCAAGAGACAAATCCTTAGAGACTGGGTTGTCAATAGGAGGCTCTTAAAAAATAGGCACTTGGTTGAGGTAATGATTTGTCCAAAGGTAGTTATAATAATTAGGAAGTGACTCAACAAATATTGGTTCATCAGTGTGAGACTCCTCGACAACTAGTATAAGATCAATAGGTGATTCATCATAGGTTGACTTATCATAAGTGGTTAATTCAACAAAAACATCTTAGATTAGTTGGCTGTCTTGGCTTTGGTTTCCAATGAGTTAAAAAATACTAGTTTTGAACACAACTTGGTCTTTGAAGGATTGGATCAATTGAGGTTTGGATGGGATTGGTTCTCGATGAGGAATGGCTTATGGTTGGATAATGGTAGGGCATTGGGGAGCATGATTACTCGCATGAGCCAAAGGACAAAGTTTTGAAATGGTAACAATAGGGCAGTATGGAGTTTGTTTGTTTGCACAAGCTAAAAGACTAAGTCCTAGGATGATGAAGGGGCATTTTGGAGCTTGATTACTAACACAAGCCAAAGGATGAGGTCTTGAAATGGTAATGGTATTCTTTGGATATTGTAGAGCTTAATAGCTCATATAATCCAAAGGAGGGTTAGGGGTAGCTAATGATTGGATAACAAAAGGATGTCATGGAACCTGATTGCTTGCACAAGCCAAAGCATCCAAGTCTTCCTCATAAACCATATCATCCCAGTCATGAGTTGGCTCATAAGCTAATTCTTGATTGTGTTCCATATATTAATTATTGCAAAGAGGGTATGGATCTGTATCCCAACTAACATTATCTATATTTGAGTCTTCAAATTCCTCCTCACAAGCCTCTTCATGCCAATCAAGGTCTCAATTTGAATTTTGTGGATTTTGACTATGTTCCCCATATGGAGTATTGTAGGGAAAATAATAAAACTCCGTAAAAAATATTTATCTATAGGGGTTCCTAGTGGGATTTTGTGTGGCCATTATATCATAAGTTGGATTATACGTGAATCCACCATAAGTGTAGCTAGACATATCCACATAAATGATGAAAGCTCTAAAATAAAAAAGGCTTAGAGTTTTACAAACTTTTAAAAACTATCCAAAGGACAAATGGTTCAAACTTGGTTTAACTTGGTCAAAGGGGTGGAGTTGTATCTCCAAAATTATTTGTGCTAAAACTTGGCATAAAATAGTCTAACATCAAATGTCTAATGGCAAATGTCATACACATAAAAGGTCAAGTATCTAAATAAAAATTGACATGTCAAAGGTCTAGGTCAAAGTATTCCAAACAAGGTCTAAACTAGGAAAGGGAAAAGTTGAGTTACTAAGTCTTTTGTCCAAACACAGAGTCAAAAGCTAGGCTCAAACAAACAGGCATATGATAGGAATTTTGGCCAAATGGCATCAAAAGCTAGACTTGAAACAAAGGCTGATGTGATTTGATTTAATCTAACAAGTTTGGAAACAACTTTGACATAAACCTGACACACATAATCAAACATAAACATGATCAGTTGGCATAAGGTATAAGACAAAAGGATCTTTGAATAGATACTATTTTTTTTCAAATAAAGGCACAAACAATGATCAGGATAGCAATTAAACAAACAAACCATCAATAGTTTCCAAATTTGGGTAATCGATTAACCGAAGTTATGCAACTCAAAAGAGAAAGATCTATGTATCAGCGCTATGAATTGAGACTTAAAAAAAAATCAATAAATGTTTGGATCTAAACTTAACAAGGCTAATTGAAAACTCAACATTGAAAACTAGGATTTGACCAAACAAGCTAAACAAGATTAGATAACATGATGGCATAAGACAAAGGTCCAAATGGTAGACATGACATGGTTTGAAACAAATGGTTTTTGACACAAGGTGAAACAAGTCTTGAAATAAATTGAGCAGCCTAACGATATAAACATGCTCAAATGATGTGATTTATGTGATACTTCAAAAGACTCAAAGGCAAAATGGTTTTAACATGTTTTGGGTAGCATAACACTACCCTCCTCAACTCAAATGACACACACACACAAACAAGTTTAGCAAAAATTTCAAGGCATAAGTATGGTGTAAAACCACTAGCATAATGCCTCTTTAGACAAAAGAGTGACATATAGACAAATTGGATTTGACATGGCTTTATGAACAAACAAACAAGTTTTAGTCTCAAAACATACCAAGCAAAAATGACCAAAATACACTAAGTATAATCATCCAAATCTTAACAAGGGTATGGCAATGTGGGGTTGACTAAACTAGCAAGATTTTGAATGTTTCTAGGGGAAATATTTACACAATGAATTTCATGTCAAACGATGTAAAAGACAAGCACAAAAATTGGGTGACCACGACATTGGCTAGTTGTAAAAAGGTCTAGTGCTTTTTACAACCACTACATCCTGTTATTCACTTAGTGTGGTGCGATTCCCAAATATAGATACATCTCATGTGCAAATTTAATTAGGATACAAATGAAATCAATGATAGGAGGTGAAATCTCAGGTCAAATCTTCCCTAAAGAACTTGTGGGAAGTGATGAAGTCTCCCTCGTAAGCTAAGTTTGCATAAAAATAAAGAAAGCGTGAAATAGAAAGACTTTAGGGTCATTTTCAAGGTCACCCAAACTTTGATGAGTTTTTGGGGAGTGATTTAGATGACTTTATTTCTAAGCCTTGGACTAGGCTATTTGCAATAAGAATGGCGCTTTTGATTCCAAGGGTTCCCTAAAAGGGACAAATGGAAGAGCATACATGCAACACCCCTCTTTTTGCCAAACAAAAATGTAATTTAAATAACTAAATGAATACAAAAAGCTTGGATAGGTAGTTCATTTTAAAGTCCAAATGGAAAGGTGTGATGGTGTTCTTTTGACCCCTTGGTCTTAATTGCAAACTTTGAAAACATTCACCACAAATTTGTTATTTTTTTTGTTAAACACCAAAACAAGGTTCCTAATCTATTTTAAAGCATGCACAAGGTGATCTAAACATGTTTTTAGCAAATTTAAAGCTTGGTCCTACAATAAAAATGTTAGTATGTCATTTAGCCTTGAATCTACTTTGGGTTTGAAATAATGAACTTGAAAAAAAGAGCTCTCGAGTTTGTGTTTTTAAGAAAAACATAGTGACCGATGTCAGTTTTACTAACCAATGATGGTTATACTCACTAACCAATGACGTGTTTATAATGGTTATACCAACAGTGCCCAATGATGGCTATGCCAACCAATGATGGTTTTACTAACTAATGACAGTTATTATATAAACACGTGACAAATAAAAATGGCAAAATAAAATTAGAAAATCAAATTGTGAAAGTTTTAATGATCCAAATGAAGATTTTAAAGTTGCAGAATGATCTTCTTCATGTGTGGGATGCATTTTTTCCCACTAGGTGTGCCATTATGTGAACTAGGAATTTGACTAAGAAGAGGAGATTAGTATTGTGTTAGTGAATGAAATCAAATCAAAACCACACTAAACTAATATCTTCATGCCTAGTTACTAGGGTGAGCTTGGTGAAGAAAGACAAAGGAACAAAATAGAACTAAAATGCAATAAAACACACATTTCTTACCTTCCTTGATGCTCTAAGAGTATTCTTTGATTGGCTTGCTCAGTTTGTGCTCATGAAGTCCTTGTTAATGGAAGTTTGGCTACCTCCATCTCTCCTTGACACCTTTGGCTTTGGCTTGGCTTGGCTTGGAATCAATTTGGCATGGTAACACTAGTTGCATGAAGCTTTTGGAACCAATCCTGGATTATAACTTTGCAAAAATTAAGCTTAAAAATGATGTTCATGGCTTCTTATTTATAGATTTTTGAGATTGATCAGAATCAACCTGAATAATCCATCTCAAGATTGAGATGTGTGGATAAGGATTAATCTGATTTTGTAATTAAAATTGATAAATAGGATCATCAATATTTGGGATATAGGAGCAATTAAGAGGAATGGAGGGCTTTGATGAGGCATGGGAGGCAAGAACCTTGATATTTGTGGCATTTATGGCGTAGGGATGTCTTCCCAAGAAATGAGGTCACCTGATGTTGTAGATATTCAATATTCATTTCCAAAACCAATTATTCAATAATTTTCCATGGATTTCTTGATTAGGCTCTAATTTGGTTTAATTATCTCTTAAGCATGTTTAAGCACTTTGTGCATAAATTACTTAAATTGATCAGAATGCCTTTTTATTGGTCCAAAATTTGACTGGATTGAAATTGGAAGGCGATGTTAGATGTGTTGTATTCATTATTCCATTTAAGATGTTACCAACACCAAATAATAAAGGCACGTGTCTCGTGTAAGATATTTGATTGTAAAGAGCAATCCAAAGCACCTAGGTATAAATTAGCATTTTAACTCGAAATGGTCATGATCAATAGCTCGCCCATAAATTGCATTGCTCCATTTAGTGATATCGTAGCCAAAATCGGCACTTGAATATATCAATTTCAACTCATTTAATGCATTTTAGTGTT
Organism: Torreya grandis; assembly: GCA_037957365.1. Classification (NCBI taxonomy): domain Eukaryota; kingdom Viridiplantae; phylum Streptophyta; class Pinopsida; order Cupressales; family Taxaceae; genus Torreya; species Torreya grandis. The sequence goes on from JARHVA010003363.1 coordinate 632,784, forward strand.
TTTAAGCCAATTATGCATTTTAGGTGGAAATTGGTCAAAATCTTGGTTGGAGGTCATTGGTGGCCAGATTTAGGTGTTTACAGATCTCAATAATGGTGACATAATTACTGGTAATATGACCCACAACATTTTTATAGTCATATGAGACATTGTGGTAGACAATCTAGGTGATTTGAGAATCCTACACTTGATTATGATTACTATGAGTTTGATTCTAACCTCGATTATAATTTTGATGGTTTAAAGGATAGTTATGTTGATTTTGATTGTTTGGTTGATGCTAATTATTGTAATTATGTTTTTTAAATGAGTCTTTGTATATACCTAGGTTCTAATTTGAATCAGAAGTAACATTATCTAAATCAATTTTAACATGCTCAATCAAGTCTTAAATAAAGTGTTTGAGTTGCATACACATATAAATTACATGGAATTTAACATGATGGTACCCACAATATTCATTATCCCTATACTATGTGGGCTTTGACTGGTCTTTTTCAATAAGTTTTTTTTATTTGGCCAACTCACCATGTTTGCAATAACCAACTATTGGAATACTTCTTCTATGGGATCACCAAAGTTAGAGAAAAATAATATTTGATATTGACTCCTTTGTGGAGGTGGCCTTTACAATGAAATGAATTAAGTAGGTGGAGTATTTTGGATGGTTGGTGGTTATACCATTTACACATTTCAGGATTTAGTTACTCATTACCTACAACATTCTTACTCCTATTGAAAACCTTTAGTTTCTTAGAAACATTTACTTATGCTTGTATTAAGGCTTGAGATATTGCTTGAATTTGAGAATAAATTTTAATGAAGTCCTTGTCTATAAGAGCCTTTTCAATTCACACTCCCTTATCTATAATTTCTATAAATGTATTAGCATAATGAAGTCTCTAATTATGAGCCACCTATAAATCAAGATTGGAAGTGAAGATGTTTACTAGCTACTTGTTTGGAAGGTTGTGTGTACATTGGTTGGCCAAACTTTTCCATTGTTGCAAGTAAGCAAAAAAAGTTTCCCCACCCCATTGTTTGGCATTGCATAAGTCAGCCATATTCAACTTGTGCTCTATGTTATATGAGAAGTGTTTAACAAATTTCTCAGATAGGTCATCAAAAGTGATAACAAATCCCTTTGGTAGATGGAGAAACCATTCCAAGGATGTCCACCCAAGCTGTGTGAAAATAAGTAAAACAAATAAATGTTGTTATAGGCTACCTCTTCATACACAACAAATAATTCTTTTATGTGCTTTATAATATCACCCTTTCCCTTGTATTTTTTGAATTTTGGTGCCTCAAAGTGAGATGAGAAAGGTCCCTGAAGGAAACTCATATCAAATGGAAAGGGTCATATCACGTCAAACTTGTAATTCTTGTCCTGAATGCTTACTTAGAGTCCTAAAACAACCTTTTTTATCTCTTAAAGTTCTTGGAGAGTGGGATCATTTTGGGATGAAGGAGGCATAGTTTGTTGAGTATTTAAGGGTGAATTAGCTTGATTTTGGTAAATAGGTAGATTTATATCAAAATATGTCATAATGGGTACGCTTTATGCCAAGATATTAGATTTGTTCACCATATAACCTAGATTTTACTATTGATATGGCACTTGCTATTGATTGGTACTTGGAAGTGGGTTAGAAATGCATTGTTGACTTGGAAGAATTTATTATCGGTATGAGGGAATTGGTTACTGATAAATAGGGACTTGTTGTTAGAAGGGGACTTATTGTTGATTGGTAGGAATTTATTATTGATTGGAAGGATTAGATCACAGATCGATAGGAACTTATTATTTTGGGTTTGACAGGACTTGTTGTGGATTTGTCAAAACTTGATGTACTAAAGGATTTGTAACCTGCTATTATGGATTGGTCTCAATTTGTTATGATGGTGAATTATTAGCAACCTAATGTTGATTTTAAGGGACATGTTGGGAACTATAATGGACTTGTTAGGAACTATAAGGGACTTGTTGTGAACTGGAAGTGACTTGTTAGGAAATAGAATGGACATGTTGGGAACTGGAAGGGACTTAATGCAAATTAGGGAATATTTGATGTGGATTATTCATAGCTTGTTATAATAAATCCAATGGAGGTATTTAATTAGTATTTGTTAATGGATCTACATATGATGGAGGATTGGTTAATGGATCTTCTTGTTGATGTTCAAGTGGTGGATTTGAATCCATAGGTGAGGGATTGTTAAATGAATTAGTAGTTAGATAGGTAGCTAAATAAGCTAAAATCTTATTAGTATGTTATAATTGATAAATAATGACATGGTTATGATGGGAGGGGTCCAAAAGTTTCCCTTTCCATTTGTTAAATGATTTTGAGTTTTGAGTGGAGATTTATACAAGAGTCTATTTATGAGTAGAAGTTGACTCTAGGGGTATTTCCTCTATTCGAACATAGTTGTGTAATTATTTTGTTCTGAGTGGAAAATATATGTATTTAGGTTGATGTACTTCATCTTATGGGTTTTCATTATTTAGAAAATATCCAAGAAAATCATCAGACCACTCATCATTGTGGGTAGGGTTTTATGATGTATTGCTTCATGTATACTTAGGCATATTTGAATTGATAATCTTTGTCTTGAATCAAGATAGGATGTTCAAATTAATTTGATTTGAATGTCTATAAAATTTTTCCTTATCAATTCAAAGTTGATTTTTGGATTTGAAAAGTGTGTTTGAGTCAATGTGATTTGGAATGCTATTTGGTCAAATTGGAACATTTGATTCATATTTGTTTATGTAAATGTCAAAGTGGAATGCTTGCTTGGATCTTATCAATGTAAACGTTGAAGTCAAGAAAGGATGTTCAATTTAAGTTATCTTTAAGTTGCTCAAAGTTTTGAAATGTTAAGCGTATTGTGCAAAAAAGATGTGTGTCAATAAAATGAGTCTTGAATTTTTGAAATTTTGGTCTTAGATTTTGAAAATAATTTGGATTTTGACTTGATTTTCAATTTTAGTTGACTTCCAAAGTTGGACTCAATTTGACCTTTGACCTTTGAACTTAGAAAGTTTGGCTTTTTCTTTGACTTTGATTTGCTTTTGTTTATCTTGAGTTGAATGCTTGAATCTAATGAACCTTAGAATGTTGAGTTTGATGTTATTTTGAATTTGAATTTTTATAATGTTGACTTTGAAAGAGTTAAATTTGACTTGAAATGTTTGACTTTAGAAGTTTGAATTTATAATAGTTGACATTGACCTTGAACATATTTGACTTTGAATTTTGAAAGTATTTGAATTTGATTTCTAAAAGAGTTATCTTGAAATGTTTATCTCGATTTGAAAGTTGACTTGGAATGTTTGAATTTTAGAAAACATTTAACTTTGACTTGACTTGATTTGAAACATTTGACTTTATTTGATTTGGAATATTTGACTTTGACTTGAATTGATTTGAGATGTTTGACTAGTTTAGAAAACTCAAGTGATTTGGATTCAAAATAGAATTAGATTTGGTTCAAAATGAATAACATAATGGTACACTATGGACATGGTACCATTTTAATAAGACAACATGACGTTTGGACATGATAAAAATGACTTAGGATAATTTTGATTTGTTTAATGTGTAAGGTATAACACATAAAATGAGTATATGATACCAAAAAATTAATAAAATGCATACATGACAAACCCTTTCTTAGTGGTAAAGCTAGTGTGCAACCAAACTATATCCCATGTATCTACCTCACAAGATGTGGGACCCATTTAATCTCTTATCCCTCACTTCAAGTGGTATGTTGTGAGATCTTGGGAGAGGTTAGCTTTCTGGCACTACAAATCATTTATGACTAGAAAGTGTTAATCTAAATTTTGATAAGGCTTTCTAGATGGTACCTAATATACCTTGTAGTACGTGGGGCTAAAAATTATGTCAAAGAAGAATAAATAATAGACAATTAGTTGGAGGGGTTATCCCTTTCATGACCTCTTTAGCTATGAGATCTCAACGAAGTGCCACCATAAATTTAAACTTGGAGATTGATGTCTAATAGCTTAGCCTTAAGGATAAACCCCTTACATTTATGAAACCCTTTATGAGGAGTTTAGCTATATTTTAGTGACAACATCCTTCAATTTATATCCCATGTTAGATTACAGGTTTGGTACACACATTAGGGGATGAAATCCCAGTCACCATGCTCTATGGACTCATGGATGATGATGAAGTTCACCTCATGCAACCAAAATAAAAATGGAAGTTTCACTATGTTTGATCCTCAAGATCCCTCAAGTGGGAAAGAGGAGAACATGCTCTAGTTTTGCTTTGGAAAAATGCAATAGTAATTTATGTGATTTTGATCACCTAGAGCTCCACAAGTGGGAAAAGGGAGAGCATACGTATAATAAGCCACCCACACAAAAAAAAAACACGAACACTCAAGCAATGAAAACATAAGTCTTTTTTAGAATACCAAATTTAGATGTTGGTTTGTTTTATGCACCAAGATAAAATATGTTTTCAAGATGTGTTTGTTTTTTAGATAACCACTTTTTTGAAAAACAAAACCTGTAGAAAATAGATTAGGTTTGAATTTTGGTCTTTGACTAGCAAGAGGAAGTTAAAATGATAATTTTTAGGTATCAGGAAATTGATGTAGAGTGATCCAATCATTTAGTAGAGTGGACCCATTGATTTATGGGTCAATAACGTTGATCTACATATAGAGAACACAAAACATAGAATACTAACAATTGTATTGATTAACATGGTGATATTTTGATTAGCAGGTGAATGCATTGACATAAGAAAAACATAGACAAAATAAAATCATAAATTATTTTGCTATTTAAACTATCAAAATTTTCATTTCTAAGTACAATATCACTAAAATGTAGGAAAATGGATAAGAAAGGACACTATGGCATTTCTATCAATTTATAGATCGATCTCTCCAATTTACAAGTCGATTATAATGTTTACTTGGAAAGCACAAAGAATAGAAATATATAAGAAGTGATATCATTGATTACGAAGTCAATAACTCAATTTATAGGGAGTGATCTTGTCGATTAACAAGGCATTTCCTCTACTAACCTAGGAACATAAATTTGATAAATTGAGAAGAAAAAGAAGAGAAATTAAGATGAATTCTTAGACAATTTATTAATTAGAAGACCTATGTAATGTTTCAAATGAGAATGTGGGGTGTTAGTCCCATTGGTAATGCCATATGTGATCACATAATTATAAAGGAGTTTAGTTTCTTATTAGTATGAAAACAAACTAAAATAATATGAAACATAATTTACTAGGTGGATGCCCTCGGATTGGAGAAGGTCAAGAAAGAGACAAACAAACAACTAGGAAGACCAATCAAACCATTATACCTTCCATTTTGTATTTCTCCCTCTTTCTAGAATTTAAGTGTGGGTTGGCCCAAATATAGAGCTTAACGTCTTTGAAAATGTTGCGAAGTTATTCTAACAACATCTCCCTTTGCACTATGTGTGATTTGCTAAGCAATTAAAAAACTTGATGAAGCTTTTCCTAGATATTTGGTATCATAAATTTAGCACAAAAAGCTTGTTGAAGGAGAGTAAATCCCATTATATTTATAGATCTCTCCTTTGAATTAGGATCATCGATCTTAAATCAAGATATGTGGTTGAGAATGAATCCCCAAAGGAGAGGGAAGCATTAAATGTTATGACATAGAGTGTGTAGGTGCTTGTAAAAAGCTCCATTTTTGAGGTTTTGGAGTGTGTAAGTGATTGTCATAGACATTGCTTGCACTCCTCTCACCTTGAATTAAACTTGCCTTCTGGAGGACACCCTTAAATTTTCAAAAATGATTTTAAATTACCAAGTGGGTGGAGAGATGTAAAAAATTAGGATCTAATTTATTTTTGGTAAATGACATGTGCATTCCATGTAATCCTTATTTTAGAATATTTTTAATTAGCATAATCAAGAAATTATCTAATTAAGCTAAATTGTGTCCTTTTATGGTCTCATTGCATAGGTTTGATTTACTTGGTTTAATATGCCTATTGAGATGTTTGCAAGAAGGGGACCAAATTTAGGATGTTGATGATGGATTAGATAAATTGATGAGGTGTATTATCCTAATCAAGTTTGTACCAATGTGTCATATAATATGTATGTTAAATTGTGTGGATGATTTAGAATGTCTTAATGATTTATGGCTTGATTTATGTGTTATTGTGGTAAATTGTTCTAATTCATAATTTTGACATGGAAGGGATAACAGTGAAGTGTCTACATAAATAATGTATATATTGTTGGTTGAATATTTTGTCTATCAATGTACTGGTAAACAAAATAGGTCTTATAAGCCAAAGCAAGAAGATTAGTCATCCTAATGTGTAAGTTTATCACATCAAAAGGAGACTTCTCTCTCCTCTCATCAAGGGGAGGTTCCCTGTGGATATGCTATGTATTCGTATAAATAGAAAATAATACTCAAGGATAGGACTAGACATCCATCTCTCTTTCTTCAAAGATGATGTATACAAAACAAAGGAAAAACTCAAGAGAATGATAGACAACACTCCTCTTCTTTCAAAAGAACTGTTTAACCAGCCACAAGAATACTCTTGGAAAAAAATAGAATATAACTAAAAGTATGGTAACTAGCAAATCAAGACACAGCACAAAGTCTGCACTTGAAATACTCAAGAGTGATATACGAAGGGAAATGAAAGCTCAAAGTCTTCTCAAAGTCCTTTACACAGCAATATAAAGAAAACACACTAAAGGCAGCTTATGGAAGCACAAAGTCTCTCCACAGTTGATTCTTCAGGGCACCTTCTTGACTAATTTACTAATCCTTCTTATTAAATCAATGAAACAAAAAAGATATCATAGCACATAGTCTAAAAAATTCCCTTGTTTTCATTAACATAATATGATCAACAGACTGAGCACAAAGTCTCAATGATGCCTCTCAATTTTGGTAGAGTTTTGTTCAGATTGTCAAAAAGAAGATCCTTTTACAATGAAAGAAAGTCCCTTATATAGCCACTTCAAGAAGGACTCGAGAACAGTAATACATCATGATGCATTGGGAAATGTTAGGAAGACAAGCTGGAACTTTGGGGCATTTTACCCATTTGATCTTCTCAATGTAGATAAACAAGTCGTGCAATTGAAAGATTACAACTTTCAATGTCCACCTAGCGGTCTGATCTTGTCTTCATCATTCCTCCTTTCCAGATTAATTGAATCAGGCCCTGGATTCATCCATTGTTATGCCTTTCCTCACTTTTAGTTGGTTTTTGTCATGAATTCTAGAAATGCATTCGTGTCTGTAAATCAAAGAATCAACAGCTATTTCACTATCTTTAAAATTGATGTTTACATGCCCGTCAATATGCTTCTAATGGCTAGTCGGCTATGCTGAATTTGATGTCTTTGTGGGCGTCACCTCTTGGTCTTCTTTTAGATTTTGGCTTTTTGCTTAGCACTTTTCTGAATTGGACATACCCTTTTGGGCCTTGAGAAATTATCCTTGTCGAGTCAGAAAAGCCCTTTACTTTGGCCACCGAGAATCCCCCGCAAGGGCACCTGCCCTTCGGGGTCCTTCGACAGCCCTTTGTTTTAGCAGTCCCTTTTGCTTTGGCAGTCCTCGTGAGCAAATGTTTCCTTAGGCTTTATTTCCATGGACAAATCCTAGGGGAAAATTCTTGGGTGTTTGATTTGAAAGCTCCTTGTGGGTAATTTTGCAGACAAAAAGTCTGGGTAAAATTCCCGCAGACCAAAAGTTTGTGGAAATTTGTTTTGCCAAGTATTTAAACAAGTCTTTGGATTTCTTTTGAAAATAAATCTTTTGAAGGGTGTTTTGGTCAATTAAGTGTCCTGTGTAAGGGCACTTGTCCTTCGAAAAAGTTCCTTTCAGCATTGAACCACCCCTTTAAACTTGGCTGATGAACCATTAGTTGAACCAGTTCAAAGGTTCAATGAAGCGTGCTAAGTCCCTTTGAACCAAAAACCAATGAACCGTTGGATGAACTTTGACGTTGAACCAATCGATTGAACCAAGGCTTTGAACCAAAATGGTTCAAGCTAATGGTTCAAGCCGATGGTTCAATGAATAAAACAAGCTGATAAACTAAGCATTGAACCAAACATAATGTACTTGCCTTTGAACCAATAGGAATTTTGAAATTGAACCAAAAGATTGAACCAATCTCTTGAATTGGTTCAACGGTTCAATGAAGTGCGTCGAGCCCTTTTGAATTTGGACGAAGAACCATTCAATGAGCCAAATGGTTGAACCAAGTGAATGAACCTGTTGTTGAACCTTTCCGTTGAACCAAGTTTTGGTTCAATGGTTCAAACAAGGCTTTGAATCGACTAACAAACCAAATGATCAAACCAAAAGATGTTGGAACAAAGGAAATGAACCATCTGAGTGAAATAAAGCATTGAACTACTTGGTTGAACTAAGCCCTTGAACTATTCTTTTGATTGAACCTACCGTTGAACCTTGAACCCGTTGAACCTTTGAACCAAAGTGGTTCAATGGTTCAAGTCACCTTGATTTGACCAAATGTTTGGAAGCCGATGAACTAATAGAAATGATTTAACTTTGAACCTTGATGAAGCGCTTAACTCTTGCCAAAGACGTTGAACTTGTTGTTGGTGTTTGCTGATGGAGATTTCTGTTCGAACCAAGGCATTAAAAAAATCCCAAAAACTAAGTGTTTGAAAACTAATTCCTTTGACTAAAACTGCCTGCAAAAATCTTTGAATCTGTATAAATGAACCTACCTGTAGAATCTGAAGATACAAAGTTCATAGAAATCAACATGTAAAATCCATGGAACTTGACTTGCAAAGTTTGTAGATTTTCTGAGAAGCCTTGAAAATGAGAAATTTGAATATCTAAGACATATTTTTAAAAATGGAAGATACAATTTTGGTCTGTAAGACCAAAATACTTGAAATGTTGTCCCAAAAATGAAGGTTATTTTTGCGGAACAACAGCTGGCTCCAATTGGGGAACTTATGTCAATTACAAAATGAATTGAAAGGAGTAGAATCTAGATTCTCCAATGTCTTCAAGTGTACCATTGGGCTTCAGAGTCATGTTATTTATAAATGAAAGGCTCCAAAAAAGGAAACAAACAAAACAAAATAGAAATTAAAACTGTACAAATATACATATATACAGAGGCAATGATCTGATACTTTAAGAATTCAAGTGTTTCAGATGCTACTTCTTGAGAGACAATGATAATGGCATCTTGTCTTGATAAACCAACAGGAAACCATTTTGTCCCCATAATCAGTGACGGGTGAATGGAGCTCTCCACCAGGAAACCAATTTTCTGCGTCTTCCTCTTGGTCTCTCCTTTTTGCTCAGTGGTAGGACATGGTTTTCAAACCAAAAACTATAACTCCTTGTTTTCTTAGTGATGGATTCCTTTCCCTAATTTTGATTTGTAACAGCATAATCCACTATCATCACTTGTTGTTTTGCTATTTCAATCCAACACATGATTGGATCATTCAAGTCAAACTCCTCAGATATCTTAGATTTTTCTTTATTTGGAAGGGAAGGTTCTCCTGCACTTAGGCCGCACTCCATCAATTCTTCTGCTATTTCTTCCCTACCTAAAAACTCAAACAAAATTTGGGTTGCATGGGTTGCCGTTTGGGTCTCAACACATTTGACATGATCAATTATGTCAAATGGATGGATTGGACTAGGAACAGGGGATGGAAGTTCTTCTTTTTGGTTTATGGGAGGGTTGAGAGGATTGATCTGTGAAATTGAAGTAGAAGGTGCATAGATGTTTGGGATACTTACTTTCTCAATAATCACTGGGTCCTTCAGCTGAATAGGCAAAGTGGTCTCACTCTTAGCAATCGAAATTGTAGTCTGAGGTCGCTTCTCTATTTCTCCTTTATCAGCTTATTGAGTTGACTGATTCTGGGACATATGATCCTTCGGATGCTCCACCTTTACTTCTAGGTTCATCTTGGTAATCCAGGAAACCGATGTGGGAGTCACCAGCGACTCTTCTTGATCCTTCATGAAGATATCAATGTTATTTTTTTGATTAAACTCAGGTTGGAAAGAGAAATCATGCTCTATTTCCAAATACCCAACTGCTGAGTTGGCTGGAAGTGCTTCAATGGCAAGGTTCCTCTGTGGGGGAGGAAGACAATTGGGTTGCTCTTGATGTGCCTGATTAGGGAATGTCCTCCTTGGTACATCACTATATGAAGGAGCAGATGACATCCCTTGTGCCATTTGTCTTTTGAGGGCCAACACTTCATTTGTTAGCTTCTGCACCATTGGATTTGTGGTGCTTGTAGACGTAAATTCATAAGATGATGAAGCTTTATTTCTATTTGAATCTATTCTTATCTTCCCTACTAAGATGAGGTCATCTTCTACTTCAGTGGAAAAAAATTGAGCTTTAGCAAGATCTATTTGACCAGCACGTCTCAAGAGGAAACTGACTTCAGGTAGCTGAGAATTAATGAAAAAGCATTTGAGATTCTCAGCTGTAGGCTAAGCAATTACGAGAATCCTATTTCTCAGCTTGTCAAACGTTGCAATGAAATCTCTCATAGGCTCATGAGGCTCCTTCTTCATCTGTGTGAGCTGGGCCAAAAGGGCATGTGCATCTTCTGCTAGTTTGAATCTTGCTTTGAACTCGGCTTTGATAGTGTCCCAACCAGTCATTGATCCAATTTGCCAATGGTAAAACCAGTTTGCAGCAGCACCTTGTAATGTCTCCACAAAAAGCTTGACTGCCACGTCTTCAAATTCTACCCCTATCACACCATAGGCTATGGTGAAGGCTGCAATGTGTTCATCAGGGTGGACTCTTCCATCACCAAAGAATTTAGGGAAATTCTTCCTTGAACTGAGTGGTAGCTCATGCAGGGATGGAGTTAGATTAAGTGGGCCAAATGAGTTACCTTAGGGGCCTCGAAATGCCATGATCAGATTATGAACAATAGGGATAACACATTTGAGTGGAGTTGCCAAATTATAGGACAAAAATGGAAAAGAAATTGGCCTTGCTTCTGCTTAAAGCTTGAGGCTTCAAACTGCACTTTCTTTCCCAACAGTTCTAGTTTTACAGACTAGATAATATAATGGAGATGGATGAAAAATATTAAGGCTATAAATGGATAATGGGTAAGACATGAAATGGAGTCACCAGAGTCTGTAATGGATAAGGTTATAATGATAATGGGTTATATAGGTGATGTTTCACTCTGAAACTTGAGGTTCCAAATTGCACAATATTATGTATATCCCTAGCAGAGTCACCAAAAACTGTTGGTTGAATATTTTGTCTATCAGCATACTGGTAAACAAAATAGGTCTTATCAGCCAAAGCAAGAAGATTAGTCATCCTACTGTGTAAGTTTATCACATCAGAAGGAGACTTCTCTCTCGTCTCATCAAGGGGAGGTTCCCTATGGATATGCTATGTATTCGTATAAACAGAAAATAATACTCAAGGATAGCACCAGACATCCATCTCTCTTTCTTCAGAGATGATGTATATGAAAGGAAAAACTCAAGAGAATGATAAACATCACTCCTCTTCTTTTAGAAGAACTATTTAACTCGTGACAAGAATACTCCTGGAAATAAAAGCAAAATATAACTAAAAGTATGGTAACTAGCAAATCAAGACACATCACAAAGTATGCACCTGAAATACTCAAGAGTGATATATGAAGGGCAATGAAATCTCAAAGTCTTCTCAAAGTCCTTTACACAGTAATACAAAGAAAACACACTGAAGGTAGCTTATGGAAGCACAAATTCTCTCCACAGTTGATTCTTCAGGACACCTTCTTCACTAATTTACTAATCTTGCTTATTAAATTATGAAATAGAAAAGATATCACAGCACAAAGTCTGAAAAAGTCCCTTGTTTTCATTAACAAAATATGATCAATAGACTGAGCACAAAGTCTCAATGATGCCTCTCAATTTCGATGGAGTTTCATTCAGATTGTCAAAAAGAAGATCCTTTTACAATGAAAGAAAGTCCCTTATATAGCCACTTCAACAAGGACTCGGGAACAGTAATACATCATGATGCATTGGGAAATGTTAGGAAGGCAAGCTGGAACTTTGGGGCATTTTACCCATTTGATCTTTTCAACGTAGATAAATAAGTAATGTAATTGAAAGATTACAACTTTCAATGTCCACCTGGCGGTCTGATCTTGTCTTCATCGTTCCTCCTTTCTAGATTAATTGAATCGGGCCCTGGATTCATCCATTGTTCTGCCTTTCCTCACTTTCAGCTAGTTTTTGTCTTAAATTTTGGAAATGCATTCATGTCTATAAATCAAAGAATCAACAGCTATTTCACTATCTTTAAAATTGACGTTTACATGCCCCTCAATATGCTTCCAACGGCTAGTCAGCTATGCTGAATTTGACGTCTTTGTGGGCGTCACCTCTTGGTCTTCTTTCAACTTTTGGATTTCTACTTAGCACTTTTATAAATTGGACATAGCCTTTTGGGCCTTGAGAAATGATCCTTATCGAGTCAAAAAAGCCCTTTACTTTGGCTGCTGAGAGTCCCCCGCAAGGACACCTGCCCTTCGGGGTCCTTTGGCAGCTCTTTGTTTTAGCAGTCCCTTTTGTTTTGGCAGTCCCCATGACCAAATTTTTCCCTAGGATTTATTCCCATGGACAAATCCCCAAGGAAAATTCCTAGGTGTTTGATTTGAAATCTCCCCGCGGGTAATTTCGTGGACATTTGTCCTGCAAAAAATTCCCGCAGACAAAAAGTCTGGGTAAAATTCTCGCATACAAAAAGTCTACAGAAATTTGTTCTGCCAAGTATTTGAACAAGTCTTTGGATTTCTTTTAAAAATAACCCTTCCGAAGGGTGTTTTGGTCGATTAAGTGTCCTCTGCAAGGGCACTTATCCTTCAAAAAAGTTCCTTTCAGCATTGAACCGCCCCTTTGAACTTGGCCAATGAACCATTAGTTGAACCGGTTCAAAGGTTCAATGAAGCATGCCAAGTCCCTTTGAACCAAAAACCAATGAACCATTGGATGAACTTTGACGTTGAACCAATCAGTTGAACCAAGGCTTTGAACCAAAATGGTTCAAGCCAATGGTTCAAGCTGATGGTTCAATGAATAAAACAAGTCGATAAACTAAACATTGAACCAAACATAATGTACTTGCCTTTGAACCAACAGGAATTTTGACGTTGAACCAAAAGATTGAACCAATCTATTGAATTAGTTCAACAGTTCAATGAAGTGCGCCGAGCCCTTTTGAATTTGGACGAAGAACCATTCAATGAGCCAAATGGTTGAACCAAGTGAATGAACCTGCTGTTGAACCTTTCCATTGAACCTAGATGTTAAACCAAGTTTTGGTTTAATGGTTCAAACAAGGCTTTGAACCGATTGATGAACCAAATGATCAAACCAAAAGATGTTGAAACAAAGGGAATGAACCATCTGAGTGAAATAAAGCATTGAACTGCTTGGTTGAACCGAGCCCTTGAACTATTCCTTTTATTGAACCTACCATTGAACCTTGAACCTGTTGAACCTTTGAACCAAAGTGGTTCAATGGTTCAAGTCACCTTGATTTGACCAAACGTTTGGAAGCCGATGAACCAATTGAAGCGATTGAACTTTGAACCTTGATGAAGCACTTAACTCTTGCCAAAGATGTTGAACTTGCTACTGGTGTTTGCCGATGGAGATTTTTGTTCGAACCAAGGCATTAAAACAATCCTAAAAAATGACTAAGTGTTTGAAAACTAATTCCTTTGACTGAAACCGCTAGCAAAAATCTTTGAATCTGTATAAATGAACCTGCTTATAGAATCTGAAGATACAAAGTCTGTAGAAATCAACATGTAAAATCCATGGAACTTGACTTGCAAAGTCTGTAGATTTTTTGAGAAGCCTTGAAAATGAGAAATCTGAATATCTAAGACAATTTTTTTAAAATGGAAGATATAATTTTGGTCTGTAAGACCAAAATATTTCAAATGTTGTCCCAAAAATGAATGTTATTTTTGGGGAACAACTTATATGTGAATAGAATGTGTTAAATCCATAGTCACTAGTAATTTGAAATAGGGGTTAGACCCATATTTTATCTACCCACATCTTATGGTTCTTATGGGTAAATCAAATTCAAAAGCTCAAGCACATAAGCATGGAGAAATTTGGCTAAGAAGACCTGCTTCTATTGATTACTAGTCAACTGCATATATGGCATTATAGAAAATGTAAGTAAATATTATCCTTAATCTCAATGATCATTTTGATGATCAAATGATCATCACTATGTATCAGATAATTTTATCAAATTTACATGTGTTCAGGAGGAAAAGGAAGATAATAATACCAAACTCCAAGCTGCTTGAAATAAGCTTTTAACTAAAATATCTTTTGGAAAGTTTAAAGAGGTCTCATTATTTTGGCCATTTTGTTCCTTTCGCAAATGAGTTAGAGAAAATGCTTGTTGTAGAGACAGGATTGTAACCCAATGAGCAAAGACTTATATTTAAAGGCAAAAAGAGGGTCACTAGTGATATTTTAGATATATCAAGTGTCAATGATAAGTCAAAGATTGTACTTATTGATTATCCTTCAAGTAGCTAAATAAAGTATATAGAAATGAAGAGAAATTTGTGGTGAAGTGGATAAACATGCAGATCAAGTATGAGCACTTATGACTCCTTGACATTACTCTTTTAGCTCAAAATTAACTTTTTTAATATGTTGCTACTTGTTAATTGAATTTAATCTTCAATTCTTCTATTGACTAAATGCCAATTGAAGGAACACTTTTCCAATTTTACAGTTAAAATTTGAATATAATTTTAGTTTTCAAGAGATATTATATGTGAAGGATGAGAACCTATTTTTTATTGCAAGATTCTATACAACATATAGATCTTATAAGAGTAATATGTGGTGAAAATCTATAAAAATCTCATTACATATATTTGGTACCTAAAATTCATTGGATAAAGGCTTGATTTTTTGGTTAATTGTCATTTTTTGGGTTTTAGAAGTCTACATTGCATAGACTAAATGCTAAATTGTTTGTCCTTGGTCATTTTGTTAAATATTTTCTTGAATTCACATTTTCTTGGTGCTCTCAGACATAGTCAATTTAGATGACCTATATTTTAATCTATAACTTATGATACTTTTCATCGAGGAGCTTTGTAGAGATCTATTCTCTAAGGATTAGTGAACAATGGGAATAAAGTAGCAGAAAATGATACAACTCTTATTGAGTTCCTTATTAGATAATTGGTGAAGCTAGATGGTATTGTAGGTAATGGGGGATGTCAAAGTTTAGAGAAGGCTACACATAATCCTCTATGTGATAGTTTTGATTCCTATGAATACTCATTTTTGATAGTACCTTCTAATTTTCCTAGTTCATAAGATGGAATCATCCTTGTTTCATCTAATTGTAGGACTATGCAGGACTATGATCTTAGCCAACACCGAGGGGTCTCTTGCTCTTCTTATAGTATTCATCCTTTGGCGGATTCATTCTTCATATAGGTTGGTAATTTTATCCTTTCTAACTTATAATCGTAATATCATATAAAAATAATAAAATAATAATTTGAGACTAGAATTGACAAAATCTTGTTAACACACAGAAAGATTAATTGCATGATGGATTTCTAAAGCAGAGAGCATTCCAAACTAGTGGATATGGGGTTACTAGTATTAACCTTTGATGTATGAAGAGAATGCCATCACTGTAAATTAGATGATTGCTCCAAGATGGAAAATTGTAAGTCTTCAACTTTTTTCAAGCATTAAGAGCTCTCTGTTGTTGGATAGAACAATTCTTTATAACCTATCATGCTTGAATGAAATATAAATCTACAGTTAGTGGGAATAATTTTTATTGAAGGGAATTTTTAGCTACAAAGATACTTTTCTTATCCTTGCATTAAAATGACTTGTTTCCTTGAATGTTACCATTTATTATTACGCTGAGAGGTATAACCTATAATGGTAAAAAGGGTTGTCTTTTAGAGTGTAGACAATATCACAAGTATGGAAATGTGATAAAATTAGGATATCACTTGTGTCTTTGCTTGAGTAATGTGTAAATATGGAAATGTAGTTATTTTTAGTACATGTAAGATAAATAATGAGAAGTAACAACTCCACATTCACCATCGATACAGTGTTTTAGGCATCAAAATAAAACTCTCATCCAACAGGAGGATGAAGTCAACAATTATTGTGCTCTAGTTTATTTGGATTCCTTGTTTGTATTATTTAGTTTAATATGTCATAGAACTTAGATTCATGATGGGATGCATTCTTACTTTTATATAATTATTAAATGTTAGACATACATTTGGAAGAATTTTGAAATAAGATGTAAATTGGGCATGTTTTTCTAGACTCATTCAGACTCTCAAATGTACATTATCTTTGTTTGAATAAATTTTTATATTACACTTAAAAATCAATTCAAATATATTCAATTAATGGTCTCATTATCATAAACAAGAGCTATGAAGTAGTTTTAGTACCTGCATGTAGATAAACCAATGGTTCTATGGAGTGGTTAATGAATGATTGGCAAAATGAAAAATGAAAGGCATAGCAAAAAGAAATTTTAGAATCTTTTTTCTAAAAATAAGCAGTTTTTTTTAATCCATGCTTCCATGGTGTCACTTTCTAAGTATAAAATCTATTGGTGGAATTACTACCCAGTCTAAGCAAAAAAAAATAGAGAAAATGAATTGGCCATTTCATTAATTAAACTTTATATTGTTATATTATTATAGCAATTTTGATGCTTGTATTTTCCTAGTTGCTATAATTCGAATAATCAACTGAGTTATGTTTTTATAGATGGCAGGTTTATGGGACTCATACCTGATAAAAAAACAAGAATATATTCCAAAAAAATATTAACCAAAATATTTTCATTTCCTTTCCATAACAAAGGCTGAGTTATAAAAAACTTAAAATGTATTAATAGGGTGCAAAAAAAATAGAAAAGCAGTATCATATCAAAAAAGGACATTCAAAAATCTAGTCAATTTGTGTGATTTAAATAAACCTAAAAGTAGACATAGGTTTGGAATAATCCCCAATAAACAAAGGTTTCTTTACAAAATTTGAATCAATAGCCACCACATTGGAACTAGGAACTATCAAGGTAGATAGAGTGTCCAACTACTTGGATTTGCATTTGTCTACATCCAAATGTTTGTCTAAAGTTATGGTAATTATTGCCAGATTTTGTCTAACTAACCATGGAGGAGAAGGGTAAATTCCATGAGCCACCATCCTATCTAATAATTTGACCAATTCAATCCTTTAGTGGGAATGACAAATAACATGCATGCATTTTAGAGTAGGCAGAGGTGATAAAACATTGTTTAGATGTGGAGGGGGAAACAATCAACTAGACAATCTATTTGACTTC
The DNA here is from genome assembly GCA_037957365.1 of Torreya grandis. Classification (NCBI taxonomy): domain Eukaryota; kingdom Viridiplantae; phylum Streptophyta; class Pinopsida; order Cupressales; family Taxaceae; genus Torreya; species Torreya grandis. The sequence goes on from JARHVA010003363.1 coordinate 650,242, forward strand.
ATATTAAAAACCAAGGACTAAATGTAATCATGAAGAAGATATAATCTCCTTTCCAAGCCCCTGAATGTAGACATTGGCATGAACCTAAACTTATATTTACCAAAGAAGGGCAGAGATTGTCCTTGAGCACTATCAAGAGCTGTTATAGCTTCATCTAGGATGACCCTAAAGACTAGATTACTAAAGAATTAAACTAAGGATTTTACCTTCTCCTTATTAAAGACAAGGAACATTATGTTGGTAGCAAATACAGAGGTAGCCATCATGATAAATTTAATTATGTTAGTAGTAAAAAAAAATTCTTCCTCGATGATAAAAATGATAACATTGAAAACTTGTTCAGAAGGAATCCAAAATATTTTATACAAATGATGAGGTGAGACTCTACCAACAAAAACCGTTTATGATTTTTGGCATGAACATAGAACTAAAGGATGAGCCAAATATTCTTACACAACAAGCTCCATTAAACTTTGAATAGAACTAGATGACAACATCAAAGTTTCAAAGCTAGTTTATGGAAAAAAAACCATGTCGAGAAAGAAATAAATAAACACAAACCAATCATAGCCAAAATATGGTAGTGGCAGAGGAAAAGAAATTAAAATGAAATTGATTACCAATATCAATGCCCAATCTCATCAGTCAATCATAACTATGATTATCAATTATAAAATCTATTGATTAGTAAATTAAAATATCTACCAAAGCATTATCAATCTTATTCATTTATTAAGTTATGTTATTGTAACATCTGCGATAAAATTTATAACATATGTGATGACATTTTCTTTATTGATGTGATCAATTTCAAAGTGATGAATTTATTTAACACTCATTTATTAGTACTTAATGCTCTGACAAAGGGTTTTTGTGACATGGATTAAATTTAAATAGACTCACCATGCCAATCAAAGTCAGAGAGGGTAGTCGCATAGAACTATCAGAGATGTTAGATCCCAAGAGAGATCAACCCAATGGGATATCATGGTGTCATTTAGAATCATAAAGATGAGTCCCTGGTACCTATCAAAGATGTCATAGCCCAAGAGAGTTGGGCCCAATGGGGACTCACTATATCATTCATCTTTAGAGAATAATCCCCTAGACCCACCAGAGATGTCAGCACTTGGGAGAGCTCAACCCAATGAAATATCATCACATCATTCTAAGTCATAAAGGCAAGATCCCTAGATTTGTCAAAGATATAAGAACTTGAGAGATCTAGACCCAATGGGAAACTACCACACCATATAATGTAAAGATGAATTAGTTACCACTTGTGACCTGAAAAGCTCAGAATGAAGTATGAGTGGTTAACCATAATCAATTATGGTGTGCCATGATTCCCTTGGTGACACATCATCATATATAACATAAATATATGGAGCATAGAGATATACTTAAACAATGACCATTAATTAAAAATTAATAGAAGGGTGACATATGTTAGAAAACGTGGGCTAGATTAAAAAATGCTAAGCAATGTGGCCACGTGCCTATCATGTGTTTGTCATTAATGGAATGTTGAAAGGTGGGCCTGATTGGACAATTTTGAAAAATATCATATAACCTCTATTATATCCATTTGGTAGTGCATGATCATGGGTTCTAAATCCAATTCTATATTTGGAAGTAAAAGGCGAAAATCTTAGCACCAAATCAAATTTCAAATTTGGAGAAAATGAGATGTGAAATGAAATTAATGAAAATAAATGAATGCATAAGCCTTTAAAGCCTAAAGAAGGCCCATTAATGATTATAATGACAATATGGAAATCCAAGCGATCATTGCCTTATTTTTTTTGTGTGTAAATTTTTGCACTGCACGAACAAGCAAGATAGACATGTTATATCTATTAAAAATTTTAAACTATGTGTGTTGTATAAGAATAATATGCTCTTAAAAAAAATTCAATTATTAATTTAAATGTTATAATGATAAAAATGTGAATATCCATGAACAAGTCAAATCTATAACTAAAAATATAAATAATAAAAAAGGTAATATTTGCAATAATAAATACATTAGGATGATCAAATTTTGAATAAGTTATGAATAGTTGAAAAAGTATTGAAATTAAATCAATAAAATAGTTCAAAGACAAAATCATTGAGATTATAAAATAAAAATCTGTTGTGGTTAATATGCCACAATGCCTGCTCAAAACTTCAAAATAAACATTGCCTTGATTTTCTTCGAGAAGTAATAGACATTTTTAAATCTTTAAAGAACTACTAAGTAGTATTTATTCACTTTTAGCATATCATGTCAGTAACATAAAAAATTGATTTTCATGAGAAAATGTTCCTCAAATCTACTTTGTTTCTCAGATTAAAAAACTCAATATCGTCCAGGGCAAAATTGAGTGCTTTATGTCTGACAGGGAAGCTTTAATGAATGGTTTTCTTTTTTGTCATTGTTACTTCTTCATCTTGTGAATATTTTAGAACCCACCCCAATAAGAACTCACCACATTAATCAAATTAATAAATGCCAATCTCTTAGACCTGTCAAAAATGTTAGAGCCCAAGAGAATGTAGGCTAATGGGAGATTATTATGTTATTTGGAGTTAGATAGGCCAATTCCCTAGACTTGTCATAGATGTCACAGATTGGGAGAGCCCATCCCAATGGGAACTTATTACATCATTTAAATTTAGAAAGGGCAGTTTCCTAGACCTACCAGCTATGTCAAAGCCCAGGCCAAAGGTAGATCACTACATCATTCAAAGTTAGAAAAGTGACTCCCCTAGACATGTCAAAGATGTTAGAGCCTGGGAGAGCCCAGTGCAATGGGCACTCATTGTGTCATTCAAAGTTAGAGAATGGAATGGCCAAGACCTATCAGATATATTAGAGATTAGGAGAGTTGGGTTCAATGGGATATCAGTGTGTCATTTGAAGTCATAAAGGTGAGTCTCCCAGACCTGTTAGAGATGTTAGAGTTTGAGAGAGCTCAACTCGATGATAAATTATTGCATCATATAATTTAAAGATGAGCTAGTTGCCACTTGTGATTTAAAAATCTTAGAATAAAGTATAAATAGTTAACTAGGACTAATTAGGGTGTAACATGTGTCCCTGGGTGACACATCATCCTGCCTAAGATAAAGACATGGAGTGTGAATCTATGATTAGATGGAAACCATTAATAAAAATCTAATAATTAGATGCCACATGTCAAAAAGTGGGGACTAGTTGAAGAAACTTGAAGGTATGTGGTCACATGCCTACCACACACTCATCATTAATGAAATGGAATGCTTGACCCAACTCGATAGTTTTGGAAAACATCCCATCACCAATGTTATATCCATCTAGTGGTAGAGGATCATGTACTCCAAATCTAATTCTAGATTCAAAAGTAAAAGGATAAAATCTCAGCACCAACTCAAATTTCAAATTAGTAGCGAGTGAACTACCACAAGACATTAATGGAGGGACATGTGTACACAAGCTTTTTCAAATTCATAAATAAATCATGTATCATGTACCTTTGACACTCAAAAGTTTGTCAATCCCTTTTCTATTCTATTTCAATGGTTACTACATCCTCTAACTTGAATCCCAATCTTGAGTACTAGGATATGACTTTCCATGTTAGTTTAACTGGGTATAAGCATTATAATGATATATTAAGAGTAATCGAGGAATGTTCTATGTCTAACTCTTAAGCTTTAATGAATGGTTTTTTTGTCATTGTTACTTTGTCATATTATGAATCTCACAAAGCCTAACCCAATGGGAACTTGCCACATCAATTGAATTCATAAAGGTCAATCTCCCAAACCTGTTATAAATGTTAGATACTAAGAGAGCATGACACAATGGTAGGTCACTGCATAATTTAGAGTCAAAGAGGCCAATCCCATGGACCTATCATAGATGTCAAAGTCTAGGAGACCCAACGTAATGGGAGATCACTGCATCATTTAGAGTCATAGAGGCTAGCCCCCCAAACCAATCATAAATGTCAGAACCTAGGAGAGCCCAGGCCAATGAAAGATCATGTCATTTAGAGTTAGAAAGGCAACTCCCCCAAACCTTTCAGAGATGTCTGATATTGGGAGATCTTGGCACAATGGGCACTCATCGTGTCATTTAGAGTTAAAGAGGGGAGTGCAGAAGACCTGTCAAAGATGCCAAAAATCAGTGGAGTTGGGATCAATGAAATATAAATGCATCATTCAAAGTTAGAAAAGTGAGCCTTCAAGACCTATTAGATATGTGAGAGCTCGAGAGAGCCTGGCTCGATGTGAATTTATCATGTCATATAATGCAAAGATGAACTAGTTTCCACTTGTGACTCAAAAAGATCAAAATAAAGTAGGAATGGTTAATTAGGACCAATAAGGTGTGATATGTATCCCTGGGTGACACATCATCCTACTTAAGATAAAGGCATGGAGTGTGAATCCATGCTTAGATAGTGACCATTAATAAAAATCCAATATATCGATGACATGTGTTAGAAAGTGGGGACTATTCGAGGAAACTCCAAGGTATGTAGTCATGTACTTGCCATGTGTTCACCATCAATGGAATGGGAAGTTAAAATTGATTGGATAATTTTGGAAATATCCCATCACCAATGCTATATTTATCTAGCATCAGAAGATCATGCGCTTTGAATCTAGTTATGGATTTAGAAGTAAAAGGCAAAAATATCAACACCAACTCAAATTTCAAATTCATATCAAGTGAGTTTTCAAATGACTTTAATGAAATAACATGTGTGCACAAGTTTTTAAAGCCTAAAGGAGGCCCATTAACAATTACAATTGTTACCTTAGAAGAAATTTTGCACTTCTTGTTTTCAAGTTCATAAAGAACTCTTATATCCCATGCCTTAGACACTTGAAAGCTTCCCAATTCCTTTTTTGTTCTATTTTAATGGCCACTACATCCTCTAACCCAAATCCCAATCCCAAGTACTAGGACACTACTTTATCTATCTGTTTAACTAGGTATAAGCATTATAATGACAAATTTAGAGTAATTGAGTAGGCCCCCAAGGACTTTGGCAATGTCAATGACTAGTTGGACGAATACAAAGATGCCCTTTGGTCCTATAAAATATTTAGACTCCATAGAGATGCATCTAAACCAAAGGTGTTTCCATACATCGACCTACTGGGTGACATCCTTCATAAGGGCATCTGAGTAAAGGATAGTGTTAATGATTGGATACACTCATCCACTTCTAAATAGTAAATTATTGACGTATTTAGGAATGCCTTCAAGGTATACTAGTCTCTCTCAAACTTCTTATTCTCATATGATGTAGTGGTAGTATTGGTTTGGATGAATGATTACCAGATATATATTGTCATCCAAGACTAGGTTAAGAACCCAAACTCCAAGTGGGCCAATAAATAAAATATAAATGTTTACATGGTACTCACCTTCCAAGAAGAGGTATGAGTAGGCATGATCCTTTTGAACTAGTTGTTCATAATTTTAGACTGCCAACATGGCAATGAGTTGTGGGTGCCCCTACTGCACATGATTTTGAATAGCTATTACATCTTAGACCTTAGAGGATTAATCAACTTCAAGTTGGTCTATGCCAATGTAGATGCCTAGAATAGGGGCAATTTTTACATGATGAGATATATACTCGACACCATATATATAATGATCTCATTCAATCCATCAGTCTTTCTTATGTGGATTCCTAGTGGACAAACTATCCACATGGTTTTATTCAAACTCTATGGTTATCAATTTCACTAGCATGTTTGGGATGTCTGTGAGTATTTCTACCTCATGGTGTACCATGTGATCAATTAAACTCCCATGCCCCAGCTCCTAAATATAATGTTAGAATCCATCATGGTTGTAGGGGACTACTAACTGTATAAAAAAAGACATAATGATCCAAGTCATGGTCTTTGTGCAAGACCCCTGCTCTTGTCATAGTATGTGTCTGACCATTTAGTAGAATAGGAGATCACCTGTCAACTAGAGAATCACATTTTGGCCTCTACATATAATGTAAGTAGAAGACATGATTTCAATCCCCATAATGATACAAAGGCACATTTATAGGAACCTTCCCTCCATACAAAATATGGTGGCTAGGTGAGAATATTTTGCTCTATCAAAAAGCAAAAGTCGGTAGTGAGACCCTAAAGGGTAATTCAAGCCCACTTTTCATAGTATGGATCTTGATTGAACATCAACTGCGGACATCAAGTCGAAGATGATGATGAGATTTATCTAAATGTTTTTAATGACTAAGAGGTACAATCTCAAATAGTGGATAAGATAGAGAACAAAGGAAAAAAGGATCAGGCAGGCCTTTTAGCAACCACTTCAGCTCCTACTCAGCCCATGGAGGACATGATTGTAACTTATCTAGTCATCTCATGGCTAATATTGAAGGGAATCCCCCCACATTTTCCTCCTCAAGCTACACCTCCACCTTCTCTAGTCACTCCTCAAGCTCCACTTCCAGTAGTAGTCCTAGTTCCTCAAGTTTCACTTCCACCAATAGCCTTCCTTGGTTACTCAAGATCTGCCTCCACCTCCTTCACACACTACTTTAAGAACTTTGTAGATAATCTTGAAGGGTGCCAAACAACCTTATCATCCTCAAAATATGCCTTCACCTTATCTAGTTTATCTTTAAGATCCACTTCTAATAATAGCCCCAATTTCTCAAGCTCCACTTCCACCAACATCCCTGGTTCTTCAAGCTATACCTATGCTTCTTTCACATGCACCTAACACTCTACCTTCACCTCTTCTAGCAGTGCCTTCCACCAGGACCTGATAGTCCCTAGCTCAAACTACATAGTGATAGCATCCTAAGTGTAGTCTACTCATCTAATAGTGTTGTAACCTCTAATATTTGATACCAGTGATAGTTTGATAGGATCCTGAAATGAGGTACTCAACAAGCACCCATATAGGGTCACTCTCTCACTCCTCCATCTCCTCCTATTTCCCTTCTACCCCTTATTCCTGTTATGTTTCATCTCCCTTTTTTAGTACCTAATAGTTCCACTCTACCCACACCATTTCCCATTCTTTATTCTTCATCTTTTGCCCAAATACCCTTGGTCTCAGTCCTTATAAGCGTTACCACTTCCCCTTTCCCTTCTACTCTACTCATCTCACATATTAGAGTCTTCTCGATGCTTTATTTAGGAATGCCCTAGATAATAGATGTGGCTATAGCCTTTAGGAGTTAATTTCATCTAATAGGGAACCTCCTAGTCCCCACTTCAATTAGCCTGACATTTCCTTCTATGGCTCCAATCATCTGCCATCAGTTCTTATAGTCTCAGCTATCATAACTATACTATCCATCGCAACACCCATAGTTAATAAAGAGAAGAGGACAAAGAAAAAATAGCAAAAAGCCCAACCTTAGACTCCTTTAGCCCCATTATAAAGAGCTCGATAGCTAGCTCCCTAGCCTACTCTCTCCCTTATCCAACGCGTTGTCAGCTTCATCTTCAACCATCTTATCTTGTCTCTATTATTCCATGATTTGTGCCTATGTCCAATCCCATGTTAGGTGAAATTGGCACAAGAATAATGGTGAGTTTAATTATTACCATGGGCTTCCCCTTTTTCTGTCCCTCCCTTCACCCCCATGTCCCCTCTACCTCTACTCCTTTCCTCTTCCACTTCCTCCATATCTCCCCCACTTCATCTTCTACCTTTCACCACCATTTCATCCATACCTCTAATAGTTCAAGAGATGATTCCAAGATCACATACTCCACATATGGATTTCTAGGGAAATGTGGATGTGCAATGGAGTTTTGATAGAGCTTATGGGAGCATGAAGATGATGTTCACTCAAGATTTTATCTAGGAGGGGAACCCAATGCAATGGTAGACCCATCAGGATCTATTTTCCCTCACCAAGGTGAGGATTGTTATTGGGGAAGAGAAGTTAACTGAGGACCCATTTTTTGTCCTCAAATCTACCCATGACATGTTTTAAAAACTCCTATAGTACATATAGAACCAAGTTCAAACTCTTGAGGCTCAAGTAAAGAGCACATTCCTAATCATATTAATTGGGTAGGTCAAAGATGCCATCATATTTCTTTTCTCAATCTTGGGGAAAATTCTAAGAACTCAAGTTGAGATCGATTTAATTATACAAAGGATGTAGGCCTACATGGGAAGAATCATGGAGATTGATGGGAAGTGATGGCAGATGTAGGTTATGGTCAACAAGGGGATATTATTAGAGCTCAAACTGATGCCTACCTCATATTTGGTGTTGTACCAAACTTATGTCAGAACATGAAAGCAATGATAGAGAAGTGGCTAGCCTTGGCCCACATTACTACAAAACTCTTGGAAGAGGGCAATAATAATCTACTAACATACTTCTAAGAGGTTAATGTGTACACAATATATTTTCAAATTTTATCAAATACTAATGCTTTCTATCTTAGACCCTGTTAAGTCTCAATCTCTTTGAGTGCATGCCCTAAGGGGTGCATCAAAAAAGGGGTGGGAATACCATTGGTGCTTTTTAGGATTGTTTTCCATTATTGACACTTATTACCAATCTAAGTGGCTCTTCAAAACATTCCCCTAAGTTATTAATCCTCTTTTTACACACTCCTCTAGTCTTTTATCACCTTTTATACTCCTTTTCCTTACCTAAAACCCCTTTCAATAGTTTACATGACTAGGTCGACTGTGTCAACCTTATATTCTTATTAGTGAAACTCATTTAGTGTCTAGGTTGACTCTTAACTAACCTGACCCATGAACTAGTGAGTTTCTGTTAATAATGATACTAGGTCAACCCTATCGGCCCAAACTTTTGGAAGGGTTTAGGATTACATATGCCTATATAAACACAACAATTCCATCATTATTAGAGAGACATCAATATTTATTAATAATTTGTGCTTATTTACAATCTGCTCTTCCACCATTCTACTTGAAGAGTCTTAGCTCAGAGTTTTTACAAGATGCTTTGGCCTTTCTTAGTCATCCTTAAAAACCACAATAACCTCTTGTGAATCACTTTTAGCTAAGGGAGAGATTGAGTCTTGATGGGTTCATCTTCCAGGTAAGTATCTCTAAATTTCTCCTCTCTTTAGTAGATAGAAGTAGAAAAAGTAATGTCTTTTGAATAATATTACTCTTTTTATCCATAAATTAGGGTCTTACCTATATATAGCTTAATTAAGATTCTCTTATGAATTTTTACTTTTATTTGTCTACTAACCCCCATATTATGCCACAAGCTTTAGTGAGCACTAGATTAGACTTATTTACTTCACTTATCATTAGTATAGTGAATATGAAAACATAGGACTTAGTTAGGATTATTGCATGGTTTTTCTTGACTGGAGGCTTTAGAACCCTCCCTAGTGATAATATTTGTGATAAAATATCCCCTAATGTTAGGACTTGTTCCAAAGTCTTAACGTTAGGTTAGTTTTTTGGTAGAAAATAATTACTATTGTAAATGGGGCATGCATCTTTTATAAAGACACCCCCATAAAATAAATAATCTTAGTTTAATTATTAGGTAGTTTTAATGTTTATGTTTATTAATTAGATTTACTCTACGGGTTGTTTTCCTGTATTTAGTTGGTTATTGGATTAGTTGTTTTTACCGGTCATTGGTAAAAACTATATAAATCCATATCTGCTTTGTGAAAGGGTTAACGGAGTAAAGGCACCCTTATGTAATTGTTTTTTTTTTGAAATTAATAAAATACTTGTGCACTCGCACTAAGCGGGGAAAACCTGAAGATCTTCAAGAATACGACGAAGGTAAACAATTTCTCTAGAAGCATCCCATGCTGCAATATACTCTGATTCTGCTGAAGAATTTGCCACTGTATCCTGCTTCTTACAACACCAAGCAATGGCAGCTGAACCCATATGCATAGTGTATCCTGTGGTTGACACTCTGTCATCCACACATCCGCCAAAATCTGCATCACAATATCCAACAAGTTTGAAGTTCTTGTTGCGGCGGTATTCAAGGCCATATGTTTTCGTTCCCTGAAGGTAACGAAGTACTCGTTTTGCTGCATGCCAATGAATTTCTCTAGGCTCATGCATAAACCTAGATAAAATTCCAACTGAAAAAGAAATATCGGGCCTGGTAGTCATCAAATATATCAAACCTCCCACCAATTGTCTATATGTTGTGCCATCAAAAAAGGCACTGCTATCATCCTTAGACAATTTCAAGTTACTTTCCATGGGAGTGAGGGCAGGTTTGCAATCACTCATGCCAAACCTCTCTAATAACTCAGAAATATACTTAGTTTGTGAAATGAAAATACTGTGCTCTTTCTGAGTTACCTCTATGCCTAAATAGTAGTGAAGAAGTCCAAGATCTGTCATCTCAAACCCATCTTTTAATTCCTTCTTCACAGACTTGTTATGATTTTCATCATTACCTGTAATAAACAAGTCATCAACATAGAGAACTAATATCACCATTTTCTTACCCTGCACTCGAAAATAGAGAGTATCATCTGATTCACTGCGATGAAAACCAATGGATTTCAAGTATGAATCCATTTTCTCATACCAAGCCCTGGGTGCCTGTTTGAGCCCATACAAAGCTTTTGTCAATTTACACACTTTGTGTTCAGCACCCACCTGTTCAAAACCCTAAGGTTGTTTCATATAGACTTCTTCCTGTAAATCACCATTCAAAAAAGCACTTTTAACATCCAACTGATGTACTTTCCAACCATTTTGTGCTGCTAAGGCAAGTACCATACGAATAGTGTGCCATTTGGCAGTTGGTGCAAATGTTTCCTCATAATCAATACCTTCTTGTTGCGCATATCCTTTGGCAACAAGTCGTGCCTTATGTTTATCAATGGAGCCATCTGATTTATACTTAGTCCTATAAACCCATTTACATCCGATGGGTTTAACATGTGGAGGAGGATCAACTAAAACCCATGTATTATTGTTAAGTATGGAATCATACTCACATTTCATTGCCTGTTGCCAAACATGTTCAGTAGATGCCTCCTCAAAAGTGGATGGCTCAGCGGAAGAAGTAGTAACAACCATAGCATAGTTCACCTGTTTTCGAGAATTCCTGGGCCCTGTTAAACCAACTTCATCTGCTGTCAAGTCAGAAAAAGTACTTTGAGCCCATTTTGGATACTTAGACAAATTATTCAAATCAGGGACTCCTGAATTTTCATTAGGTGCATTATTCGATGGGGGACTTAGAGAATTTTCAACAATTTCTAAGTCATCAACCTGTGAACTTGTAGATGAAGGAGAGGAAAGTGAAGGAATTTGAGTCTCATACCATAACTTCGAAGAGTTATCCCCATTATTCAAACCCTTATCTCTTTTTGCATTTTTCCTCTCTAATCTATCAAGTTGAGAATCAATCTCTGCAGTGTTCATAGTCCCAAATTCATCAAATATTACATCTCGACTCACTATGAATTTGCCTGAATCTTGTGCAAGCAAACGAAACCCCTTTTTATCTTCAGAATAACCAAGAAAGATGCATTTTCGACTTCGTGGTTCCAACTTAGTTCTATGTTTAGGAGGAACCAAAGCAAAACAAAGACATCCAAAAACTTTCAAGTGTTTAACTTTGGGTTTAAACCCATACCATGCCTCATATGGAGTTTGTCCCAAAAGTGCAACTGTGGGGGACCTGTTTCTCAAATACACTGCAGTACCAACGGCTTCGGCCCAAAATTTATCATCAAGCTGTTTATAGTGCAACATGGCACGTGCTGTGCCCTCTAAAGTTCTATTCATTCGTTCAGATACTCCATTTTGTTGTGGAGTATAAGCATTACTATATTGTCGATGAATTCCATGTTCTCGACAATAGTCTAAAAATTCATTAGAGGTATACTCACCTCCATTATCTGAACGAAGAGTGGCCAAATGTGACCCTGTTTCTTTTTCGACTAAGTGTAACCAATCAACAAACTTAGCGAAAACTTCAGATTTGTTTTTCATAAAGAATACCCAAGTCATCCTAGAAAAGTCATCAATAAACAAGACAAAGTATCTACACCCACCAATGGATGACTTTTTCATGTCACATACATCACTATGAACTAACTGTAAACATCTGTTAGCTCTCCAAGATGACTGTTTAGGAAATTTTTCCCGATTTTGTTTGCCCAAAACACATGACTCACAAAGAATACTATCTTTGCGAAAAGTGGGCAACCCATTCACCATACCATATCTCTGCAAATCCACTAAAGAGTGGATATTCAAATGTCCATAGCGGAGATGCCATAACCGCTGTGTAGACATAGTACCTGTACCTGTATCAACAACTGCTGCAAGTTCTATATTGGGAGGAAGCACCTTACAATGCAATCTAACCAAGTTACCATCTTCATATCCTGTATACATGGTTTTATAATTATCCTTCACTGAATTGATGTAAATGAGCCCATTTTCAAGCACAATTTGATAACCTTTCTTTCGAATAGTTACCAAAGAAAGTAAGTGTTTCTTCAATGTGGGAACATACCAAACATCCTCCAAGTATTTTATAGACCCATTAGGAAGAAGAATTCGAATAGTACCAAGTCCTAGTGGTGTATGCATAGACTTATCTGCTAAGGCAACTGGAGAGAGAGAAGCTTCCTTATAAGACCAAAAGAAATCTCTCCTAAATGTCATGTGTTTGGTTGCTCCTGTGTCTAAAACCCATACATCTGTGAGCTCATCTCTAGCCTCATATTCAACATAATCAATGTGCCCCAAAGAAGTAAATGCAAATTCATGGGCAACATTACTAGATTCATCATAGTCATGATCGACATACTGAGCAGAGTTAGTCTTGGTCGCTTTTTGTGGCCTCTGAATTTTATCAAAAAGAACTCTACATTGTGAGGCAATGTGACCAAATTTTCCACATCTATGACACTGAATGTCAGATCTACCTCGACCTCTGCCCCTATATGAGTTGTGACCATGTCCTCGATCACTTGTTTCATGTGAATGTGATTGATTAGATTGTTGATTATGTGAATGACCCCTACCTCTGTTTTGATATCTGCCTCCTCTGTAACTTCGACCCCCTCTATAACTATTTCCTCTATTGTTTTGATGCCCAGATGAAGATGAACTAGGCTTTGACTCTAAAACATGGGCTTCTTCAATTTTCTTGGATTTCTTGGGTAGAGAGAGGTCATGTTGGATGAGCAACTCAGCCAACTTATCAAAGGTGATGCCTGTGATCTTGTCAGAGACATGCAACATTTCAACAAAATTCCTATAGGACCCTGGTAGTCCTTTCAAAGCAGCAGTAACTATGAGGTCATCATCTAGTTTTCCAAAACCAGCCTTAGTGTACTCAGTAGTGATATTTTTCAACTTAGACATATATTCTCCCATATCCCCATCCTCATCTAATGACAAAGTAAACAACTGCATATGAATATCTATCTTCTTATGCTTTGGTTTCTTATCATACAAATCTGACAATGTTTTCCAAGCAGTGTAACTATGAGGAGAATTTTCAATATGAACATACGTATCACGAGTACAACAACATTTAATGAGAGCTAAGGCCTTAGAATCACGCAAATTGAAAATATCTAACTTACCCTGCTCTGTTGGCAATGTGGGATTTTCATTCTTAACAATATCCCATAACTCATTAAACACTAGTGAAGCCTCCATCAATCGTTTCCAATCTGAATAATTGGAAATTGTTAATCTATCACCATCTGAAAGCAAATTCTGAATTTTTGGCATTTTTGAAATGAAATGAAAGTAAGTGCAGTAGAGAAACGTGCGACAAATTGCGAAAGAAATGAAACAAATATCACACTCACTGCACAAGACACTGCTTCTACGGGGTTTTGCACTTAACCTCCGCGTAGAGCGTAAAATAGAAAATAAGTATTTTTGATGGGTTTTGCACTTAACCACACCAAAAATAATGATTACACCCTTATTTCGCCAAATTACAACCTTATTTCACCAATTACACCCTTATCTCACCACAACAATGCGAAAGAAAAAGATTAAATTTCGCCCCTTTTTCGAAAAATAAATAACACAATACAATAAGTATGTGTTTTACAATGTTCTTAATTAAAAGGGAATATATATTTTTTTTTAAAAAGTATATTCCAAATCAAAAAAGACTTTCTCCAAAAAGGGATTTGAACCCTTGACCTCCTCCCTTGCAAGCTTTTACCAAAATACGCTTAACCAATTGCTCTAAGAGCATTTACAAAATGTTACTTTCAGAAATTTATATTTGTACCAGATTTCTGTGTATGAGGGAAAATAAAAAAAAAAATACATGAGAATGTAAATAAATAAATTTTTCTTTTTCCCTTTCTTTTCACCCTGCACTTCAATCTTCTCCCGGATGGGACCCAGCAAATATTTGAAACAAAAACTATAGAAACAGCAAATAATAAATTTTTGAACTTTTATACTGCGCCATGCTTGCCTGGGACGCCATGGCTGATCTGGAAAAAAATTTCTTCACCTGCTTTCTCTCTCCTAGGCCGTACAAGTCCGTACAGGCTGCTAAAACATATTTACACAGTGTTTTTGCAATTTTTTTTTTTGGTGTTTAATGCAGGGAAATGAATCAAAAACAAGCCTGGGCATTTGAAGGCCGTACAACAGGCCGTACAAGTCTGGTTTTTCCAGATTTTCAATAAAAAATGCAACAACAGAGGTTTTGAATGCTAATTGATCAAGATTTGCAGAGGTTTTGGACTTAAAAGGAGCTGAAATGAATTCAAAACACAATGGCAGCCATGTTTGAAAATATTCAGATGTTTTTCTCAGATAAAAGGCCGTACAAATCTGGTTTTGGACAAAAAACAATGAATTTTATAACATTAAATATTAAAAATTCATTTTTATGCCAAATGAGGAGGCTTGAACTCAGAAAAAATGGAGTATGAATGATCCAAAAAAAAGGCCAGACAGTGGTATATGGAGAATACAGGTTTAAATATAAATAATTTTTGAAAAATTAAAATGATTTAATAATTTTTCAAAATATTTAAACCAAACTATATGGCATACCTTATTTTCATGCCAAAAGAAATCACACCTTCCTCCTTCGAATTCACCGTGCTCCCAACCATGCTCTGATACCACTTATAACTCCAGGATCAAAATAGATTGAACCTTGTCCCCGCTTAGTGCGAGTGCACAAGTATTTTATTAATTTCAAAAAAAAAACAATTACATAAGGGTGCCTTTACTCCGTTAACCCTTTCACAAAGCAGATATGGATTTATATAGTTTTTACCAATGACCGGTAAAAACAACTAATCCAATAACCAACTAAATACAGGAAAACAACCCATAGAGTAAATCTAATTAATAAACATAAACATTAAAACTACCTAATAATTAAACTAAGATTATTTATTTTATGGGGGTGTCTTTATAAAAGATGCATGCCCCATTTACAATAGTAATTATTTTCTACCAAAAAACTAACCTAACGTTAAGACTTTGGAACAAGTCCTAACACCTAATTGGGTCTAGTGGGTCCACATATTGGTCATGTTCCTAATTATCTAATATTTCCCCTATTGAAAGTGTTATTAGGATCTATCTTCTTCGAGATAGATGTTGACGCTGGAAAGTGCATCCTGCGGCAGGAAAACGGATTCCTGCCCTCTCCCCGCAACATGGAAACCCCTCTCTCGCCTGTGGGATGATGAAGCAGGAGAGGAGAGTCTCTAGGTATGGGCTAGTTCCCTCTGATGTATCTTGTTTGTTTTAGGTAGCGTGAAATATAGGTATATAGGTATACTGGGGGGGATGAAAAGGGAAGGAAGTGCAGAAAAGCAAACAGCCTACTCTAAAAGAGGTGATACACCAAAATAAAGGGGTGACCTTCTAGATCCACTCTAAGAATCAGGGAAAATGCAAGTATACTCTACACATCTGGTAGAGGAACCAGGCTGCTAAGATAAAGGGGGAGGCTATAATGGAAAATACATAACAGAGGTTTACCGAGGTGCAGTGGAATGCACACTTGCAATCAACTTACTCTGTTCTGTCCTTCTCAAGTATTGCTCTTCTCCTTTCAGCTACAGAACCGGTGCCTATAGATAGCTGGGCTGTTGATATTACCTGTGAAAGCATGGAAGATAATGACTAAACACAAATAATACTCATGGCATACACAGCAGATCAATCCAAGATGGAGGCAAGAACTATATTTTTATTGATTCAGGTGGAGAATTTGCAGAGCAGTGCTCTTTACAAAAGTTAGGAAGATGCTGATAAATGAACAGGTCTGTGTATTTATATCAGAAGAGCCAAGAGAAGTCAATTGCGAAGAGTGAAAAAACACTATAGCTGATGTCACAATTTTGGCAAGGCCATGCTTGTTGCCTCGTTTTGTGTGTTGGTCTTCTCCTCCGGCAGTTGGGTGGGTTTTTTCTTGTGTACTGCAAGTCATTTTTGCCACCATCTGTTGTGGGCAGCGAATTTGCCACCCACTGCATGTACTGCATGTAGGATTTCTGCCGACGTCGGCCTTTGTAATCTGCCGACGGTGGCAGTTTTGCCGACGTCAGCCGATGTTAGTGGCCTTTTTCTCTGTTGGCGTTGTGGGCAGTGATTTTGCCACCCTCTGTATTGCGTGTAGGGGGTCTCATTTTACCCGCCCATGTAGTGGGCAGCGATTTTGCCGCCCTCTGCATTTTGTCTGCCCTCTTTTTTGCCTAAGTGTTAAACGCTCCATTTCTTCTTCTCTTCTCTTGTGGACGTCTGGAGACTCTGCCTTTCGCTTCCGTGAATGTCAACGAACGAGGCCAATGAACTAATGCTCTGAAACAGAGCTGTCAAAACGTGAAGGTGGACCTTGCAACCTGAAATGACTGGCCATGCAAAGCAGGTGTAGGAGATGACCGGGATTTTGCCTGAGGGGCAAAATTGGGTCAACAAATTGGCGACTCACGGGGGAAGCGTGCCTGCTATGCTTAGAACCCAGTTGCCTTGCATATCCATTGGGTGTAGAGTCAGATGGTAACTTTGAACGTAGTTCACAATAGCTCAAAAGATTCTGGAATCAAAATATATAGAATTTACCCCCACATGCAAAGGGAACACACAAGACTAAAAACAACTAACTGTGCAAACTGCACTTAGGGAAAACAAGAAAGAAAACAAGGGAAATTATGTACAGCCAAACCAAAATTCAGTGGTAGTGCTTCAGATGTATCCCGTTGACTGGGGTACGCAATTCTTCACCGTCCAACTTGGAGAGCTGGAACGCGTTATGCTCCTTGCACTGAGTAATTATGTAAGGACCGCTCCACAGGGCATCAAATTTTACATGTTTTCCAGGTTTAGCTCTATCTTCGTCCCATTTTAAGACAATGTCTCTTGTCAAAATGTCTTTTAACTTGATGTTGGCGACTGATCATAGAGACCATGGCCCGATTTCTTACCTCTTGGAGCTCCATTAGTTCACACAATCTGACCTCCATGCTGCTTCCTTCTTCTAGCTGCAGCTGATGAGCGAGGCCTAATGCCGGCAACTCGAGTGAGATAGGAAGCCTTGCTTCCCTTCCATACACAAGCGTATATGGAGAATTTCTGATTGATCTTTTCGGAGTGATTCGATCAACCCATAGAGCTGTTTTCAACTTAGCATGCCAAGTTTTCTGATTTTCTTTCATGGTCCTCTTTATAATCCTGATCAGATTTTTGTTAGTGGACTCAGCTAGCCCATTTCCCTGCGGGTAGTAATTTGACAAAGTGCTGAGGTATATACCATACCTTAGCGCCCATTCACTAGTTTTGGTTCCCAAAAAAGCCAAGGCATTGTCTGAAATTATAGTGGCTGGGACCCCAAAATGTGTCACTAAGTCCTCATAGAAATCTAGAATTGCGCTTTCGTTCGCTTCCTTCAAAGCAATGGCTTCCACCCACCTGGTGAAATAATCTATAGCAGTCAAAACCCATTTGTGTCTGGCACTTGAGGGAGGATTGATCATTCCTATGAAATCCAGGCCCCACTGCATGAATGGTTGCTCAACTTGAATGGGCTGTAGGGGCATGGCAGCCAATCGCTGCTTTTCGTCAAAGAGTGCACACTTCTGACACTTTCTTACCCAGGCAAGGGTATCCTTGAAGAGAGTGGGCCAAAAATAGCCAGCTCTCATTATTTTTGCTGTTGTGGTCTTAGGGGCGAAATGGCCTCCTGTCGGCCCATCGTGAAACTCAGTCAATACCTTGTCAGCCTGACTGGAGTCAATGCATCTCAGGAGAACCCCAGAGAGATCTTTCCTAAATAATACTCCATCAATCAAAACATAGGGAAGGGACTGAAGTTTAAAATACCTTCTTCCGGCCCTACCGAGATCTTGTGGACATTCGCCCGTAAGAAGGAAACATTTCACGTCCAGTGTCCAGTCTCTTATGACAGCTGGTTCTTCTGCAGTGGCTGCGTCATGGATCAGCAAGCTGTCCTCATCCTTTTGTCTCAAATCTGCTGCTAGTTGTTCACACATACCCCTTCCTCTCACCAACCTGGCGATTTTGATGTCTATGTCGTACTCCATTACCTTGGTGATCCATCCTGCTCTTTTCTCGTTTAAGTCTCGATCGGTCAAAAAATCCTTAACGCCATGATGTGGAACCATGAGATGGATCCTGCTGTTTGATAACATATATCTAAATTTCTTTAGGCTGCGCACCACTGCCAGGACTTGCTTTTCTACATAGGTGTACCTAATTTTGAAGTCGTCTAACCCTTGGCTGAAGAAGGCGAGTGGTTGCTCGAGGTCATCACTGTTCGCTTGGGTAAGCATAGCAGATATTACTTCTCCATTGCTGAAGGTATAGAGATTGAGGTCTTTGTTGAAGTCGGGGCTGATTAGAGCGGGAGCCTGGGTCAAAGCCTGTTTGATAGCTTCAAAGCTATCCTTTCTTGGCGTTGTCCACTTGAATTCTTCACCCTTCCTTACCAAGGAGATTAGGGGTTTAACTATTTCAGCAAAATTCGGAATGAACCTCCGAATGAAATTTATACGGCCAAAGAAACTCTGCAGGCCTTTCTTGTGCTTTGGTAGGGACATCTCCAGAATGGAGCGGACTCTCTCTGGGTCAATAGACAAACCTTCCTTGGACATAATGTGGCCAAGAAGTTTCCCCTCATGAACTGCAAATAGACATTTCTTTGGATTTAGGGAGATGCCAAATTCCCTACCCCTCTCAAAAATCTGCCTGAGGTGCTTCATATGCTGTCCCGCCTCCTTGGAGAAAACCGTTATATCATCGAGGTACACCAGCATGTTCTTATTTATCAAACCACTGAAAGCCATGTCCATGGCTCGTTGGAAAGTAGCACCAGCATTGGATAGTCCAAAAGGCATTTTCTGGTAGGCGAACGTTCCCCATTTAGTGGTGAAGGCTATTTTGTATTGGTCATAGTCTCACACCAAAATCTGATTATATCCCAAATAACCATCCAGGAGGGAGAAGCGTTCAGACCCAGTTACCTTTTGGAGGATCTGCTCCATGTTCAGAAGGGGATAATGATCTTTTAAAGAGACTTTATTAAGGTCTCTGAAGTCAACGCACAGCCTGATC
The DNA here is from genome assembly GCA_037957365.1 of Torreya grandis. Taxonomy (NCBI): domain Eukaryota; kingdom Viridiplantae; phylum Streptophyta; class Pinopsida; order Cupressales; family Taxaceae; genus Torreya; species Torreya grandis. The sequence goes on from JARHVA010003363.1 coordinate 669,800, forward strand.
TCCCCATTTTTCTTTCTAACTGGAACCAAATTAGCCAACCATGAGGAATGTTTGATCAAAAATATAATGCCGGACTCAATCAACTTGACCAATTCTTTCTGCATAAGGAGCTCGACCATCAGATTAACAGGCCTCTGCTTTTGTGTGACTGGCTTTGCGCCTTCATCTAATTCAATGGTGTGTTGGGCGAGTCTTGGATCAAAGCCTTTCAAGTCACTATAGTTTCAGGCAAAGACATCAGCGAACTCCTGACACAGGGGAATGAAAGCTTGCCTTTCTTGAAACGTGCAGACCTTATCGAGTGCTAGCAACTTGTCCTTGAAGATTTCAACTTTTTCATAATTCTCCTCTCTGGTAGTGATGCATGCTTTGTCATCTCTTAGTTGGTCCTCTCGATTGAAAATACTTTCAAGTGTGACTAGACCCTTAGGGAGTTTATTGTTCTTCAATTGAACAATTTGATTTCCATATTGCTGCTGCAATTTTGCTTGATTGTGGACCGCAAACTCAGCTTCTTCCTGCAGGAAGAGAGCTATCTGTTGATCACTTTCGAAGACCTGCCAATTTGTAACATTGTCTGGAATCGAAGGCCGAACCACCACTTTTAAATGGTGCAAACCACAACCCCTGCTTATTTCTTTTGAAACATCAAATTGGGCCCCAACAGCTGCCAACCTGTCAGCCTGCTTATTTTGTTCTCTGGGGATCGGGGTAATGTTAAGAGCAAGAAAATCTTCCATCAAATCGCAGACTCTGTGCTTGTAAGACTTCAGTAAGGAGTTCTTGGTCAGGTTTAGGCCTCTTATTTGGTTCACTATTAGTTCACTGTCCCCCAGGATTTGCAATTTCCTGATCCCTCTCTTTCTTGCCCACTCAAGTCCATGAATCAAAGACTCATATTCTGCAACATTACATGTGCAAGAGAACTGGAAATGGAAAGCTGAAAAGTACCTTTCTTTAGAAGGGGAGATTAACATTGCTCCACCACCAGCGCCTAGTTTGCTTCTGGAACCGTCGAAGTACAGTTGCCATAGGCCAAGGTCTTCTTTGTTCTCCTTCATTATATTAGGCATGATGGCGCTTTCTTCATGCAAGCAATAAACACCAAGGTCTGCCTCCTCAATAAACTTATAAGGATCGTGCTCGAAGTTATCGCTTCCCCACTCATCCAAGAGTAGATATGTGACTCCTTCAAGAGCAGAAGATGAAGATTTGTCCGTCTGAGAGTCTTCTGGATCAATGATAGTGTAACTGACATTCGCTGCCTTGGGTGAATAGGGCTCTAGGTGATCCTTGTAGAGTGGCTCGGATTTGATTTTCACTTTGGTCCCGTATTTGGTTCTGAAAACTAGATATGACCAATTCGTTGCTAGATAACCACCTATTTTGGACGTAAAGTCCCTAGACAAATAGATTGCAAAATATGGAGGAACGTCCGCTACCACTATATCTTGGGGGATTGAGAATGTTGGGTAGGCATGCAATGTTAAACTTAATCCTTTCAGGACTCCGACTGTCTTTTTAGGCATCCCATCTAGTTGCAAGACTCCTTTGTTCATGGCTTCATACTTTAACTCCATCTTATCAGCAATGCACTTGGGCATTACTGAAGTGCTGGCCCCGCTATCAATTATGCAATTGTGTACTAAGAAATCCCCTATGATCAGAGATACATAAAAAGGGGGAGTATTTCCTTCTTTCTTTACCTGACCTGGAGCAGAAGGCTGCCCATTCATCATTAGAATGTTATTAGTGTCTGTCGGGATGGCTTGTCAATCTAGTTCATGCAATTCTTTCTTCAATACCTCTCTTTGTCCTGGAAGGGACAATGAATCCCATAGAGAAATGTTCACATGCAATTTCTTCATTTGATCAACTATATTAACTTGGGGACTGACCCCTTTCGTGCTTTCTTTTGGGTTGATCCCAGCTGGAACTGTAGACGGAGGAGCTGGAGGCGCAAACGGTTGACCAAAAATTGGGGCCCTTTGAAAATGGTGTGGTGGAGGATTCATTGCTGCCTGAGGGGAAGCTTGTGCTTCTCCAATTGCTCTTTTTTTAAATCTCGTGTTGGTTGCAATGCAATTAACCTGATTGTCTGCAGCGCCCCCATGATTAATTGCATAGAGCTCGCCCTCTTCGTGATTTATTAGGGTAGAATCCAGTTGAGTTTGATTGTTACTCGTGCTGGGTTGGGCTGGAAACTCAAAAAATTGAGAAGAATTAGCAGCCTAATTTTCTAAATTCTGAAAGAAATTCATCATGTCATTCATATGGATAGCTTGCTCTTGACCTTGTCCCATGGTTGAACAACCTGGTTGTTCCTGCACTAGATTGTTCTGAGTAGGCACCATGGCTTTGGATGACGAAGAGGGACCTGAGTTATAATTTTGATAAGGCCTGGTTGTAGTGAGCTACCCTTGACCTTGGTTATAATTTTGAAAGGGGGGTCTAGGGGCATGGCCATAATTTTGATAACCCTGGTTTGGCTTGTGGCTTTGAGCTTGCTGCCTTTTAAGGGCAACAAGTTCATTTGACATGCTCTGCAACAGGCCCTTAACTTCATTTAATTCATTGGATGGAAAAATAGCTGGCTTCTCAATGACAGGTAGGGGAGCAATTATGGGAGCGACAGCCTGAATTGGGGGCAGGGGTTCTAGGAAAAGTGGCATATGAGGCCTAGGGGCGATTTTTACGGCTTGAACCAAGCAATTTTTGGCCGCAATGGCTATGTCATATGTAGCTGGTAGTATGTGTCCCCCCATAGATTGGATCATCACAGCAATGCCACTATTTAATGCTTTTAGATAGTATAAGAAAGCGTAGCTAGGAGTCGGCCTTACCAGGATGGGAATTCTATCCCAAGTCTTTTGAAACCGCGTATTGAAGTCTTGCATGTACTCGTGTGGAGCTTTTTTTATAGTTGTCAGCTGCTCAGCAAGAGAGAGGCCATCACTTTTTTCCCCAAAACGATCAGTTAAATGGGTGCCAAATTCATTCCAAGAATGTATGGAATTCATAGGCAAGGTGCCGTACCAGTCAAGAGCTTTCCCTTTTAGAGACAAGGCTAATAGTCTGATGGCAATGTTTTCTTCTGTTGTGTTGTGAATATTGCAAAGATTGGCAATATTTTTGATATGCTCAACAACTGTAATAGGTCCCACTCCATCAAAAGAAGGCACATTTTTTAGAGCTATTTTGGGGATCGGATCATAGCGTGGGAGGTTTAAAGGGCTCTCACCACGAAAAGCTGCAAAAGGCAATGCCATGGCTGGAACAGGTTGTATTTGTCCCTGAGCTGGGTTGGTGTTCCTAGCGACAAGTCTAGGAGGATTTACTAGTGGATAAGGGCGAGTTCTTTCAAATCTAAGCCTTTTAGCAGAGTTTAAAGGTAGTTCAATGAACTCAAAGGGGACCCTTCTTGAAGCTGACCTTGTGGTAACCTTTGGCATAGAAGTTTAAGTGACTGGTCTTAAAATAAAGCACTGAGCTCTTACCAGTGGAGTCGCCAGATGCTGGAAATCTTTGAAAATCACTATAGCAGGACCAGCATCAATCCTGAAATACTACTGCATTAGAAATTGATAAAATTAAGGTCCCACGAGGCGTGCCAAAACTGTTGACGCTGGAAAGTGCACCCTGCGGTAGGAAAATGGATTCCTGCCCTCTCCCCGCAACATGGAAACCCCTCTCTCGCCTGTGGGACGGCGAAGCAGGAGAGGAGAGTCTCTAGGTATGGGCTAGTTCCCTCTGATGTATCTTGTTTGTTTCAGGTAGCGTGAAATATAGGTATATAGGTATACTGGGGGGGATGAAAAGGGAAGGAAGTGCAAGAAAGCAAATAGCCTACTCTAAAAGAGGTGATACACCAAAATAAAGGGTTGACCTTCCAGATCCACTCTCAGAATCAGGGAAAATGCAAGTAAACTCTACACATCTGGTAGAGGAACCAGGCTGCTAAGATAAAGGGGGAGGCTATAATAGAAAATACATAACAGAGGTTTACCGAGGTGCAGTGGAATGCACACTTGCAAGCAACTTACTCTATTCTGTCCTTCTCAAGTATTGCTCTTCTTTCAGCTGCAGAACCGACGCCTGTAGATAGCTGGGCTGTTGGTATTACCTGTGAAAGCATGGAAGATAATGACTAAACACAAATAATACTCATGGCATACACAGTAGATCAATCCAAGATGGAGGCAAGAACTATATTTTTATTGATTCAGGTGGAGAATTTGCAGAGCAGTGCTCTTTACAAAAGTTAAGAAGATGCTGATAAATGAACAGGTCTGTGTATTTATATCAGAAGAGCCAAGAGAAGTCAATTGAGAAGAGTGAAAAAACACTATAGCTGATGTCACAATTTTGGCAAGGCCATGCTTGTTGCCTCGTTTTGCGTGTTGGTCTTCTCCTCCGACGGCTGGGCAGGTTTTTTCTTGTGCACTGCAAGTGATTTTTGTCGCCATCTGTTGTGGGTGGTGAATTTGCCACCCACTGCATGTACTACATGTAGAATTTCTGCCGACGTCGGCCGATAACCTGTCGACGACGATAGTTTTGCCGACGTCGGCCTTTGTAATCTACTGACGGTGGCAGTTTTGCCGACGTCGACCGATGTTAGTGGCCTTTTTCTCCACTGGCATTGTGGGCGGTGATTTTTCTGCCCTCTGTATTGCGTGTAGGGGGTCTCATTTTACCCGCCCATGTAGTGGGCGGTGATTTTGCCACCCTCTACATTTTGTCTGCCCTCTTTTTTGCCTAAGTGTTAAACGCTCCATTTCTTCTTCTCTTCTCTTGTGGACGTCTGAAGACTCTGCCTTTCGCTACCATGAACGTCAACGAATGAGGCCAATGAACTAATGCTCTGAAATGGAGCTGTCGAAATGTGAAGGTGGACCTTGCAACCCGAAATGACTGGCCATGCAAAGCAGGCATAGGAGATGACCGAGATTTTGCCTGAGGGGCAAAATTGGGTCAACAATAGGATTGACCTATAGATATAATGTATTTTTTATTTCATACATTTTGGTGAACACAACATGAATATAACCCTTGTAGGTTTTCTTTCACATTTTTCATTTCTATCATTTTATTTATGATGTTTCTATATTTTTGATACTAGATTCATAAGGCCAGTATAGTTTCTAACTTTTGTGCATAGGTTTAATACACAGTCACATAAAAAATGACTCTATTATTTTTTTACAAATCTTCATCAAATACAGGTACCAAATCGAATAAGTTGACATAGTACTCTTATTTACTTTCAAATAATAAAATAGGTCAAACAGGTCAACATAGTATTTTAGATAGCTTCAAGATAACATACTAGGTCGACGAAACTATTATAGTCATCATAACATGCTTCAACAAATAGGAAATTAAAAAACTAGGTCAACCCAATTGACACAATTGGTAGAATTTATAAGCAACATTTAAGGCACTTCAATAAAAATCTCACAAACCTCAGAATCTTCCAACCCACCAAGGTTCATTTCTTTCCCTCTCTTTCAATTCAATTCTTCCTGACAATTCTATTTTTAAAGTTTAAAGTCTTTAAAATTGCAATCATATAGCAAAATAGGTTGACCTGGTCAACCTAGTTCTGTATTCTATCTTCTATCTAAAATACTAGGTCAACTTGATCGACTTAGTTCTCAAGGACTCTTGATTTTGTAGTATATTAGTGACACTCTCAAATATGTTCTATAATTTTTGCATACACTATCATCTAAACCAACTTTGTACTATGTTTCAAATTAGAAATTAATAATTATATGCTATTAATTACTTCACACTTTCAATTTTAGTTGTTTACATGCTTAGAGTTTGCAAGTACCATGATGAAAACTAGATTATAGCATCATGGTAGAGTAATCTATTATCTGCATTATTCCTTAATACATGGGGGCAAAATCCATCCTTTCCATCCTACTCATCATATCCCTTATCAACCTTGTCTACATCATCCATCTATGTCACTTCTTATCCCTTAATCCAACCCATCATCTACCATCATATCATTCAGCCTATCCCTCATTCCTTCGCGTCTTGACCTTTGTAAGGAAGTGGAATGTGTCTTGAGAATTATCCCAAAACGATCTTGGCATATCCTTTAATGAACACTTGGGACAATAATAATCCAGTTCCTTCATGATGTAGTTATTGACAATTCCTACTCCCTTCTTCTTTGGTCCTCATCCCATTTTTAGCATCACCCTCATCCTTTTATCATACTATCCATAATTCCATACATTCATACCCTAGTTGTTAGGCTTGATATTCCCTTTTCTAGTAATCCCATTTGTATAGTGTACATACATATTCCAAAATGCCCTAAAAATTTAAATATTCCAAAAACCCTAAAAATCATAAAACTTGAAAAAATCAAAAATAGTCCATTGTGTCTTGTTTTATGCCTTATCTCCTAGTCGCATCCATCTTCATCACATCATCCTAAGCCACATCCAATACTTATCCCATCTATCATGTTGTCAATATCCCCATCCTAAATGACATCTAATATCCCATCCATCATTTTATTGTAGAACCCACTCCTAATGGTCACCCACCTATGTCTTCATCATCATCCTTTTTGAAAAAGGCATTATCGACATACACGCCCTTGTCAAAGAATTTATTCTAGCACCCATCACTTATTTATCATAGCCTCTTCATATCTAACACCCATCCAATCACTATTTTTCTAGTATGAAAGGTATATGATCCCATCCCTTCTCTGTCATTACCTCTCCATACCTAGCACCCATCCAATCACTATTTTGCTAGTATGGAATGTATTTGATCCCATTACCTCCTAATGCTCTTCCTAGATTGGAATATTTCAGGGCCTTGTCTTTTAGTAGTCTTTGGTCATCTTCATATCCAAGTCCTCATCTAGATCCCTAAATCCATATCCTCATCCAAGTCATTAGCCTAATCCTAATATATATCTATATCATTACCTAATTCCTAATCCTAATTATGATCATCCTATCCAAAATCACATCATGATCATCCTAGTCCATCTTATCACCCAATCACTCATCCCATCATTATACAAGACATTGTGATGGTACATGTAGATACTTGTTTGTTTTATTTGGCTTATTTACATCATGTATATTTGATTGCCTTATGTTACGTCTATTTGTATTTATTTATTTTTCATCTTACATCATGTCTTTTTTTGTCTATTGGGAAATGAACAAGGATGTTATGGGGTCACCAAAGTTATAATAATGCTTATAAGTGCCCTTGATGATGTAGAGTTCACTATTTACCCATACACTTTGGCATAACATCCTCTTGGTCATGTATATATCATGGGACATACTTCTAAGTTCCATATTTATTGGATTCCTTATATTTTTATTAATCTTATGATAATTATGATGGCTTGATCATATATTCCCTCATCATTTCTATCATTGTCTCATCATCTTTATTCCCATCACTAATCTAATCCTCATGATCTATTCGACTAACGTCCAATATTTCATCATCTAAATCATATCCTTGAATCACTAATATCATCCTCTCATCACTAATCATCATCATTAACATCATATTCTACTCCATCCTTATCCTTTATCCTCTAGTCAGAACTACATCAGCCTGAGGTCTTTTTAGACTATGTTTGCAAAACTTGCCCACTTTCAAGTGCCTAAGGATAGCTTGGAAACTATCTCTCTTATCCCTTATCAATAAAATCCTTGAGATATAATATAAATTATCAAATAATTAGTCTATTGATCGATCACCATCCTCATAATCATCTCTTTAATATTTTCATCAATCTCTCGCACCTGTCGATTGGGATCGACAAGTCATAACATTTATACTTTTTCTATCTATCATCCACGATCATTGATTGGATAATTTATCATCATATGTCATTTCCTTACATGTGTTCTTGATAGGGGAATCATTATTATTAATCACATTGTGGCTCATTGATTTGACTATTTGCCTTCATATTTTGGCCACTTGATCATAACATTCTTATTTTGCATCTCTTTTATCATATCAATCAACTTTAGATTCGAGCTACACCTATCATTAATATTATCAAATCATCATCTTATCCTTGCCTACATCTCTCCATTGCATGCATATTTACTTGGGATATATCAAAAACTTGTGGCTTTTTAATCGTTTCATCATCATGTTACAATTGATTTCCCCTTGAGATGTGTCGACAATCATGATACAGTCATTTTTACTCCCTATCCATGTGTCTTTTCTAGGGGCATCATCAATTTGTATTTCATAGATTGATTTAAATTCATCTTCTTCATCATCTATGTCAAATCTCCTATCCCATCCATTTATCTATCCATTGTATCCCACCCCTCATTATTTATTTTGAGTGGCCATCCATATCATTCTTCCCCACATGTCCCCTCAAAGGGGCATCATATCCCTTAACATCATCTACTAACATTCATGATGACATGGTTTTTATTTGAAATACCATTACTCCTTCCACTTAGGTCCACTTGAAATTCCCTTTCAAAGAGGGATAAAATTTATGTATCTAGATTTATTCACTTCTTTTAATGTCATTAATATTGCTATTACTCAACACTAATTCTACTTAACTAATTTATCTCCCTTCATCCCTTCCTAAAATCAACCCCTTCTAATCAATTATATCATATCTCCCATCAATATTTCTTCATTCACTAACATTTTTTCTACCCCACTAATTTATTAATTCCTCTAATCATATTTTTATCCCATCTTAATCGTACTTACCTATTATTTAGGAATTTTAAATACCCATGACCCACCTACCCACCTACACTAGCTTACTCATAGGCTCTCCTACACCACTACTACTTAATTACTCACCTAATTCATATCTAACCCCACATATAATCATCATTAACCCCTAAAAAGGATTCTAGAATTCTCTAATTCTAAAATCCTATCTATTCTCACCCCTCCTCTCTAGAAGCCTCCAAATCTAGAGGCTTCCAAGGAATTTTAAATTCCTTTTAATCCTCAACCCTTGATCTCCTTCATCCAAACTTCAAATCTCATCCATTGATCTCTCCCTCCAAGATATATTTAAACAACCTCATCCCTCTATGTGAGCTAACTTATGAATCCACAAAGCCTTCATGTCCATATGATCAATAAGAAATCAAGTGATGAATATATGTCCAACCAGTCATTCAATCATCCAATCATGCCATCATAATGTCCAATTTGAGTCAAAAGCAAATATAATCCTTTCATATTGTATCCATTTAATCATGGTGTAAATAATTTAGCTTTAGGATCATAGTACTGGTTTTGAATTATGTTCATCCATTTGCATTTTGGTTCTAATGGCTCTAGACACTAACTAGGTAGTTTGATTTATGGGTTTGAATTGTTTAGTTTAATTCAAATTTTCTCAAAATCCTACTACAAAGTAGATCAAATAGTCTAATTATATGATTTTTAAATATACCTTTTAGTTTCACTATTTTGATCTTTATTACACACATTACCAAATCATATAATTTTAAAATGCATTTAAACATTTATTTACCCAAGGCCTACCTACTTAAATTTTATCACCAAGTGGGGGTTGACTTGGTTTTTTGGTCCAGTATAAACATGTGGTTAATGGTATATATTGGCAAATAAATTGACATACTTCTCACTATGGGATTATGAAGTGAGGGGGTAGGCCCCATACCAAGCCAGTACAATTGCCAACATAGATCCCTTTCAGCCTAAACATCCTGAAACCATCCAAAGATTACTTTCTAGTTACCTATTTTCAGCCAACTTCCCTATCACACTTAAAATAAAACTTTACAATAATAACAACATTCAAGATGACCACTTAGTTAACACTTTCTTTTCAGTTGACTATTTGTTGTTTTCTCATTGTTTATTATATAGTAAAAATTTGCATTGGCTAGTATTGGTGTAAGGTTTTATGCTGTGTGCCTTAATTGGGATAATTCTCATTGACCTAATTGATTGTGTGTTTTCTTCTATTTCTTGCTTTCAAGTACATTAAAATATATTTCCCTATTTTTAGTATACTATCATTCTATTTGACATAGTCTCTTACAGATTGTTTTTATTCCTTTTGTCATACTAAGTCGACCTAGTTGACTCTATATCTCTTTTATCAATTTGATTACAGTAATAGTTAAACCAAGTTGACTCTATACTCTTATTAGACTCTATTTTTTCCTAGTTTATAGTACTAGGTCAGCCTAGTCGATTCTATACTCTTATTGATATCCTATCTATCTGACTTAGTTCTCTATTTCTCCTTCCTTAACATTCTATTCATTTTTTTCAAATTATAATGAAGTCCTCTATTGCAATCTTCTTGGAAAACCTAAATCCATTTAGATACTATATGGGATGCTTATTTCTCCCTCTCTTTTCCTCCCAATAAAACCCTCACTCTTGGAGCACCTCTTCCCCTCCATCTGTGGATTGTAACATGGTTCAAATCACATGTCAAGATGAAGTAGGTAGATCCAATCCAATTTGTACCTATCAAGACAATTCTCATTTTCAAACTCTTCAATATAATGTGAGATCAATCAACACAAATCTATCTAATAATCCCACTAATAATCCATTTTCTAATAACCCTCCCCTAATATCAATTTAGGGAGTTCTCCTACAAACACTAACCCACCAATTGATATGACTCAACTTATTTCACAATTAATATAACAAATGAACATAATGAAAACTTATAATACTTCTATAATGATTAAATTACAATGTTATTTGATAAATATGGCTAATCAACCTCTGACTCTCAATCTTCAAGCTAATCCAAATTTTATTCCTTCACCTCTTAGAGATGCCTCATGAAATGTTATTCCTCAAAATACAATTAATAAAAAAATGATTCAAAACATAAAAAATGATCATTTATCTCTTTTAATTTTATCCATTTATCTTGGTAATATATCTCCAATTATCAAGTATGATGGGACTAAAGACCCTGCATCCTTTCTCAAAGCCTTTGGCAATCTTTACAAAGAGTGGATCCAAAACTTCACTAGTGATGTATTGGAATGGTACAACCACCTTCCCCAACATTACATTTAGAAACTTGAGGATTTAGTTAATCCTTAATTAAATATTTTCAACATAATGATCTTTTTAAAAATTGTCTTACCCATTTCATCAATGCTAAGTAATCTCCATCCGAATCAACTCATGATTTTATTAAAAGATGGAAATATCTAGCCCATAAAGTTGATCATAAAATGATTGATGATAAAATTTTTAAACTCTTTATAACTACTTTAACTCCTTCTCTTCAATATAAGGTTCACACTTTTTCTCCTCAAACACTTAATGAAGCTCTTGACTAAGCTAAACGTCAAGACTTTATCATGAAGAAATTTGAACTTAATCATAAATTAATTAAAGGATTTATTCCAACTTCTACTAATGCCATCACTAAAAAATACTCCACAAACCAAACCAAGAGTTGTCAAAGCCAACACTCCCTCATCTTATCACATACCACTCACTGTGTAGCAAATGAAACAATTATTATCGCCCTCTAAACCCTTACTTATCCTAATATTCCTCCTAAGTGGTATGACCCTAATCAATTTTTTTAGTTCCATATCAAAATTAGTCATTCCCATGAATATTTTAGAAGGATTACTAAATTTTTTGTCTTCTACATGCTTGGTGATTCATTTAATCATGAATCCATGATCAACCTTCATCTTCAAGAGTACAATACTGCTTCTCTTAAATGAAAAACTTCCAAAGCTTATTCTTCCAATAACCAAAAATATTTTTCCATAGCTAATAATAAAAAAATATCAAGGATGTTTGATACATTGATATTGACCATGACCAATATTACAATAATTCTCAATATGTTAACACCACTAAGGTCAATTATCATTGTAAACTGGCTCACAAAGATCTTATCACAAAATCTAATAAACCATATTTAGAAGAAAAATTCTCAAAGATTATACAACCACTCCTTTAGCTTAAAAATCCCATCAGGAACCACCTCCTTTCAAACCCCCAATAGCTTTCATTCCTTCCAAATATATCTTACCTTCCAAAACTTGCTCTAGTTCTTCTTCTAAATCCCATTGGAACTTTCTTGAAGAACTTAACTCCATACCTTGAAAGATTCCACTTATGGTGTTATTTTGTAATTCCTCTTATCATTTTAAGTTACTTATGCAATAATTACAAGAAATTGAATATCCATATCCTATAAATGAAGAACCAACTTTTATTGAGCCTCACCCTACCATCGTGCATACCATTAAAACTATTATCCTTCTTTCAAACCTTTTATTGAATTTATTGAAGAAGACATGATTAATGATGAAATCCTTTTTTGTGCCAATGATCTTCCACTATTCAAAAATATCCATTAATACTACCCTTATCTATGAAGTCTTAGTTGATTAAGGCTCTGGTATTAATGTGACATCTTTATGGCTCATATAATAACTTGGTTATAATAAGGATCATCTCAAGTAAACCCTCCTTAATTGTCATGGATTTGATAAAAATAATCAAAATCCACTTGGTTGTATTAGGCTTCCCCTAAAAATCAGACCTAAGACCATTCAAACTAAACTTATGGTCCTTGATTTGCCCTTATCTTATAACATACTCCTCGATCACCCTTGGACTCATAGAATTAGGTCCATCACTTCTACCGGTAGATAATGCATCAAATTTCTACATAATGAAAAATGATATAAGCATGAAGTTGATCCCAACCCTTTGAGTATTCAACTTCCTAATCCAAAATCTCAATATTGTATTCCTACCATTCCTACCATTAATAGTGCTCTCTTACCTGAGTTCATCAATGCCAATCCAGACTTATAAGTCACTCTTGATGATTTAGATGATGATGAACTTAATGAGTTGTAACATACTTGAAACACTACCAAGCTACCTCCCTATATATCAGAGTGGCTTCCTCCTTTATTACCTCATGACCACATTATACCTCTCATTGATGAGATCACTAATTTTTCGCCTCTATGTAATGTTCAAGAGCCTTCTCTACCAGAATATGCCTTCACATGCAATGAATATGGAGTGGAAAAATTATTTCAAAACCCTCTAATCATGTCTCCACATAAATTTAATAATATTGGGATTTCACATTTTAAAACTCCCCCTACATCTAAAGCATGTACAATTTATCCAATGTATGATGATAATTACATCATGGCCCAAGCTCAATCTTGAGACTTAGATGTTCACATTATCAGTAGCTCAAATACATGATTTTAACTAGGATGCCTGTACCATTTCCATAGATCGTGAATTATATCCTGAAGGTCATGTGCCTCCTATTAATTCTCTACTTCTTGATACTCCTTGGGTGGTAGAACAAATCTTACCTTCTAAACCTCCATAAATTCTTACATCTTCTTTACCACCTATAGATCCCATCACTACACCTAATTCTTGCCCTACCAAAAAACTAATGATATACCAATATTAGTTGATCAATCTCCTCCTCTTACTATCGATATTACATTAAATACCAAGGCCGTAGATATCCATCAGATACATTTTGAATATGATCACCATGGTAATCAAATTCTTGATCTTAAAGTAGATGTTGAGTATTATGGTCCTCTTCCCACTTTGCTTAGCAATGAAATTATTCTTGAATTACCTCATTCCCAATAACCTCAACTTCCTTGGAAACATCACAAACTTAGGAATTTCAAAAATAAATCCCCTTGTTTTAATAACTTCATCGCTAACATTTACCCTAAAACTAATCCAATTTATTCTTTACCTAATGCACCCTACCACTTCTACGATGGCAATGTTATGTATATCAAAGAAACTACTCATATTGAATATGGTACTCCATCATGCCCTCACCCAGTTACAATTTCTCATGAACTTTCATCTACTAAACATGATAACTTTAGTTTATATTTTGATAAATATCCTGAGATATTTGCCTAGTCCTATGAGGACATGCTTGGTATTGACCCTAGTATTATGGTTCACAACATCATCACTTATCTTGATGCCAAACTTGTGCATCATAAGTAATAAAATTTTTCACCCAAAGTTTCCACCTTATGTCATAAATAAATCATCAAACTTCTCGATGCTAAGTTTATCAAACTAGTGGACTACTCTCAATAGATTTCTAATATAGTCCCTATTAAAAAAAAATCACCATGGTCATTCACATCTACATTGATTTTTGTAATCTTAATATCACTTGTCCCAAGGATAATTTCCTTTTACCTTCAATAGATGTCATTGCCTATTCCACAAGTAGTTATGAAATGTTGTCTATTATGTATGGTTTTTCAGGTTATACTCAAATTCACATTGCCTCCAAAGACCAACATAAGACAACTTTAACCATGGAATGGGGCACCTATTACTATGCTAAAATGCCCTTCAACTTAAAAAATGTTAGAGCTACTTATCAATGAGAAATGACTCATATCTTTCATGATCTTATCCATAAAATTATAGAAACCTATGTGGATGACCTCCTTATTAAATTAATAAGTCACAAAAGTCATCTTTATGATCTTGCCATTATCTTCGACCATATTATCAAATACAAAGACTAAATCCATAAAAATGTGTCTTTAGTGTCACATCTGGCAAACTGTTAAGATTCTTAGTCTCCCTCCACAACATTGATGTTGACCCTACTAAGATTAGTGATATCATCAACATGCCCATACTTCATTCCATTCTAAAAATTTGCACTTATCTCGATAAACTTGGGGAAATTAGATGATTCATCCCTAAAATGGCTTACAACATCCACTCTATCAATTCTCTTCTTACGAAAGGTAATGCTCTTGAATGGATGGATTCTTGTCAAAAATCACTTGATAGCACAAAAGAATAATTACTTCACCCACCTACGCTTCATCCTCCTTCAAATGATCAAATTTTAATCTTATATACTTCTTCCACACCTATATCAGTTGGGGCAATGCTTACCCAACAAGATAATACTAGAAGAGAATATGACATCTACTATATCAGGTGAGGCCTCATCAATTATGAAAAATGTTACACAAAAGTTGAATGTGGTTGCCATCATATATTTTACAACTGAAAAGCTTTGACATTACATGCTTTAGTAGACCACTTATGTCATCATTCACTCTGACCCCCTTCATCATTTATACTCCAAAGCCTTTATTCCTAGAGAAAGAAATGGCAAATGGATGGTCCTTATCATGGAATTTGATCTCTGAATTATTAGTCAAAAATTTGTCAAAGGACAAATCATAGTTGATCAACTCATTATTGCTCATGTTCTTGTTATTGAACACCTTCAATATAGTCTTCTCGATGAAAATATTCTCTATATTGAAGGTCTTAACCAAGCCATATCCCTTAAAGATTACTTCCATAAATTCACTGTTGATCTTGAAGCAAGTAATCTTGATGAAACTTTTATTCTCCTGATACAACTAAACCAAAAGTAGTTATCAAAAACTTTCTGAAATTAATGTTGATTTACATGAGGATACTTGGACCCTTTATTTTTATGGCATTAAATTACTTCAAAGAAATGGAGTAGTTTGTATTCTTACAAGTCATTTTGGAAAAATTATCCCTTTAGCTTTTTTATTAACATTTGACATCACTAACAACATGAAAAAATATGAAGCTTTAATCTTAGACATGAGAGTTTATATTAATTTAGATATCCAATACCTATATACTTTAAGAGATTCCCAACTCATTTGCTACCATGTGAATGGTGATTACCAATGCAAAATCGATAATCTCATTACTTATCATAAAATTGCAACTACTCTCACCAAAGATTTTATTTCTTTCACCATTGAACCTATCCCTCGAGATCAAAATTTTATTGTTGATTACATTGCTTCTTCAACATCTCTTTTTCATCTACACCAAGTTCTTACCAATCCTACTTTTCTTATCCAAATAAGAAAATCTTTGTCCTCTATTTAAACACATGATTCACTTATCTTCCACATCAAGGTTGTCACCATTCGACAAAGCCCATGGTATAAAGGCATCATTCAATTTTTGGAACACTAAACTTATCTTCCCAAATTAGATTCCTGTGAAAGGACTCATATTCACAAACAAGATTTTAAGTATGTATTTCGATATAACATCCTTTATTATTGTAATGATGAAGGTACTTTGATCTATTATGTTATGTCAGATGAGGTTTCTCCTGTTATTGAACAAGCACATGGGGGCATTTGTAATGGCCATTATAATAGGCATGCTATCACCCATAAATTCCTATGTATGGGATACTTTTGGCACACTCTTGAAAAAGATGCTATTGAATTTACTAAAAAGTGTACTCCTTGCCAACTCTATGATGATTTGATTCATTCACCTCCAACTAAGCTTCAAACTATTAAATTTTCCTGGCTATTCTCCATGTGGGGATTAGATCTCATAGGCAAACTACCTTGATCTCAAGATGGGCATGTCTTTATAATCACATCCATAGAATACTTTACCAAATGGGTCAAGGCTATGCCCTTTGTTAATCTCACTGATACTACTATCTCCAAATTTATTTTTAACGAAATCATTTTCCACTTTAGTGTCCCTCATACTACAATTTTAGACAATGGTGGTAATTTCAAAAATAAAGATGTCAAACAAATCTGTGCTAAATTTAAAATCAATCACAAATTTTACACACCCTGTCATCCATAATGTAATGACTAAGATAAGGCCACTAAAAAAATTATTAGTAAAATTCTCCAAAAGATCATTCATAAAATCCACACAGATTGGCACCTTCATCTATATCCTGCTCTTTGGGCCTATCATACTAGCATACATATTATCACTAGGGTAATGCCATTTTCTCTAGTCTATGGTTTTGAGTCAGTTATTCCATTAGAACTTATTATATTCTTAAACATATTACATATTATGTTTCATCAACGAAGAAATTATAACCAACCTTGATCTCTACCTCAACACCAAGCTGCAAATATAAATTTTCAAGTGTTAAAGCCACCTCTTATAGTCTATAAAATTCTAAACAAAGTAGAATAAGGTCCAAGAAAGGGACTAGAACTTGCCATTACTCCAAAAAAATAGTAGGGGAATAACTATAGTATGATAAATAGAGAATAGACAAATAGTCTTTAATATAAGAAAATAACATTTCTTAAGCTCACAAAAAATAAAAAATGAAACTAATTCCAAACATTACTTACCAGTGTAACAAAAACCAAGCCTAAAATTGCTTAAAAGTTGTCTAATTAACCTGATAACTCACCGAGGAGCCTGAGCAAAAATAACACTCACACTATCTCTGAGACCACATAAGCACCTTAAACTACACATAAAAAGACTGATGATAAGATTGGAGAGCAAAAAATCCACAAAACTTGCCACAGACAAGCACCTAAAACATCATAGCAAAAATGCCATTTTTTTCTTCTAAGCAAACATAGAGAGATTCAATGAGAATAAAACATAGCCCAAAAATTAAATCACTCAAAATCAAATGCTTCCAAACATAAATACAAATGTAATATACTAAAAAACCAACCCAATCTCACAAATATTCAAGTATACTTTGAAACCTAACAATCATAATATCATAATCTAGAATTAACCAAAATTCACATGCTTTTTTTCCCATCGATTGTTCCAAAGGAAAACATCAACAAGCAAAAGCCATAACCAAAACATCTACATTACATATCTTTTCAACTCAAACCTTGACTACACAAAAAACTACATAAACCTTACAAATTAATAAAAAAAGAGCCTAGATTAGCCCATATTATTACACATTGAAAGTGATTCCCTTTTTTGTCATATAAAGCCACAACCAAAAAATAATAATAAATAGAAGAACAATGTATTATTAAATATCAACCACGCCCCTCATATTTAGATTAATACCTCTATGGTGTCTCTTTAAATTAATACATAGTCTTAATTTTCCTTATAAATGTGTTTGATTAAAACTTTAATAGTGATAGCATGTGTGAGTAATTATGTAGATTAATACTGTTACGTGACATAAATTATTATTTTAAATTATTTCTCCAATGTCCCTATGTTTTTTACCCTACTCATACAAAAGTCTATATTTTCAATACAAGAATTCCACATTTTTCAAGTTAATGTTCATATCAAAATGTAATTAATAGTCTCAATTATCGTAACCAATACAATTTTTATTAATACCTTAAAAGTAACCACATGTGCAAGTAATTATTTCAATTAATATTCACATTGAAATGTTTCAAACCCAATGTTAAGATAAAAAATCACTCAGCTTTCATTGCCTGTAATCAGTTAAACCTATTTGGATCAATATTTCCCCAATGTCATATAGGTACTAGTTATTATATTAGGTTTAATAGACTATAATAGATACCTATCAAAGATTCAAGGGATGGGGAGATCTTGAATAAATAAATACGTGACACATTGCCAATTATCAACACAACCACTCCCCAAAACCTATCAGATATTTCAGGGCTTGGGAGAACTAGATCGAATGAAAAGGCATGACATTGCTAACTATCAATCCAACCAATCCCTGAGACCTATCATAGAGGTCAAATCTTAGGAAAGCCTAGTCAAATTAAGAGGCACCAAGTCACTAGTTGTCAGTGTGACTAGTCCCCCAAAATTTTTAGAGATCTCAAGGCTCAAGAAAGCTTGACCCAATGAAGTGGTCTCAGGTTGATAATTGTCAATGTCTCCACCTCCTGGACCTCCTAGAGATGTCAAGGTGTAGAAAATCCTAACCAAATGAAGAGGTGACATGTCAACATATTTCAATATGCTGAGTCCCCCAAAATTATAAAAGATGTCATAATTGAGGAGAGCCCAGATGAATAAAAATATGCCACATTACTAATTATTAGTGCAACCAGTCCCCCTAACCTGATTGAGATGATAGATCCAAGTAAATCCCAATTGAATGAAAAGGCACCATGTTGCTAGTTGTTAGTGTGACTAGTTCCCTTGACCTGGCAGAGATGTTAGAGCCAGGGAGAACCTGACCTAATGAAGAGGTGCCACATCAATACTTGTCAGTGTGATCAATCCCTCCACTAGCAAAAATCTCATAGTTGGAAGAAAATTAGCCTAATGAAGAGGTATCATGTCACCAATTATTAGTGTGGCCAATCATCAAAACCTTTCAAAGATGTCAAATCCAAGAAAAGCTATGTCAAATGAATATACAACACATTACCACTTGTCATCATGGTGAATCTCTCACACCTATTAGATATGTCTGAAACAACCCCAAAAAATTTAGAATTATATATTAGAGTACATTTTTGGATGTGTGTCAAACCCAATACCTCACCTGTTAATGCAAGTGATAATCATTTAATATACTCACATACATGTAAATAAAACTAAAGGAAGTGAATTGAGGTAATTAACAATGGGTAACTACACACAAAGGGTGTTATATATAAGTAGGTTGCCTTTAAGGGTGTTTATGGGGTTTGGAATGTATCGATGTATGCATATATGAATAGGTATTGATCACCATATGTGGTACTTGTCCTTCCACATAGGACCATTTATAGGTCCTTATCTCTTGGTCAATACCTCACTCTCCTCAATGGGTTTTGATTTCACATGAGGTTGAATAAGTAGTTAAAATTAGTCTAACTAAAAAGGATAATGCTAATAACCTATGTTATCATTTTGGTTAAACAAGTATTTAATAAGAGTATAGGATATAATGTTGTACTAATTTTATAATTAGGTATTATTTTAAAAATGTGAATCATAAGAAGCAACCAAAAATAAATTTAACACATACATATTATGTTAAATTTCCATAAGTATACAATAGAATATCATTGCATAAAAGAGAGCACAATCAAGAACATAATAGGTATTATTAATTGCCACTAGCCAAGGTTGCTAACCACCTCATGACCTAAAGGTCATTGCACCATTTCCAACATGTTCCTTTTTAGTTTACATAACACTTAATTGATAAGCATGAATGTCTTTATCTGATTAAATGAATAATGATACAATTATGATCAAATTTTTTATTCATCATATAAATTTTATCGATAGCCTATAAGTGAATATATGTTAATGATATTATATTGGCAATAGCCAATGTGATATAATCAAATAAAAGAGAATTTAATGTAATAAAAAACATATTACAACCAAGAGTATATTCCATTAATCATTTAATATACAATCGATTATAAAGTTAAAATATAAGAACATATTCAGTTCAATTAACTTTCACATATACTTTATTATTTTGCAGCCATAATTTAACTCATAATTTTATTAAAATAATGAACAACTATCTCATTAACTATTCTTATAAAGAGTTCATTAAAAAAGAATCCACCTTTATATGACACCTTCCAAGTATGATCAATATAATAGAGTACATGTTTCAGTTGCTAACAAATATAATTTATGCATGCATACACCTAGTTTATAAGTGAACTAGAATTGGAAGTACATAAGCAATAATTTTTTGCATAATTAAATGCATACAAAATTCATACAATCAAAAAGTGTCATATACAAAATAAGAATTCCAATCAAGTTTTCAATTGAGTAAAACCCAAATAAAATCTTCAATTTAAGGAACTCTTACAAAATAATATTGATCACGTCATGGCACAGTGGTGCAATCAAGTTCAAATGATAAGAAATAAGATGATAATACATTAAGTTTATATAAATAAATATCAATAAGTATACATTCAACCATCATTTGTTTGTACAAACATCAAATAAGAGAGAGTATCTCACTTAACAATTCCATTTCATACTACAAATAATCTAAGATAACATCTCTAATCAACTCTATATCAATCCATTCTAGAATTATAATTCCAACTTAATTTCATACTAGGTAGCCCTTCGCATAATAATTAAATGCAAAAATTTTACTCATTCAACAATGTGTCTACTATCAAGTTTACGAAAAAAAAATCAACACTAACATATTTAATAATAACATTATACATACCTTTATACACAGCCATCTATGTCTGAGGTATGAAACATAGAGAGGAATTTAGTTATGTTTATGCATATAACATTAGCAAATATAACTGGACTAATTTACATAGTCTATGTATAGCTAAAAACATCTAAAAAAATCCCTATATTCATGTTGCTTCAAAGGTTAAAACATTTTATATATATATATATATATATATATATATATATATATATATAAAAGCTAAAGAGGGTTAACTAAATGATTCAATAGAGACCATTTATTCAAGTTAAGAATCTAACTTGTTAACAATCAAACCAACATATTTATGTATGCTTTAACATCAAAGTTAAAAAACATGTATATACCGGAGCAAACCCCTACTCATATATACCGTCAAGTATTCTCGTCTAAACTAAACAAAATCTTATAACTTAACAAGAGATCAAGGTTGTACTAATATTATCAAATGAATATTAAAAGTTAATGATAGGAATGATGTTCATCTAACATCCAAAATAACTTAGTACATGTAAATGAATTAACTTTAGCAATTATAATGTAACTTCAACATCTTACCGCATAAGCAATGTTATAAGTTCTACTTTCTTCTTCCACATATTTCATTTGTAAAACCCCCTCAAATTTTACTATAAAATGCAAAAATTTATTTATATATTTAAAAAACTAATTATTTAACATCTTAAACAAATAACTCAAAATAGTAGTACTTCTAAATTTAAATACTAAAATATATATCTTATTGGAGCTCTAAAGAAATTAAATACAGTAGGACACATCTACAATTGATCCCATATAAAGTAACTATTTTTCAAATCTAACAAACATATATTACAATTATGTTTTATTTAGGCTTTAATCTAATACAATAAATAGATACCAAGCTCTCTGAAGCTCAAGTTGAACCAACTCGTATATTGTTGATAATTTCAAGTATTGTCTCCAAGTAAATACTGTAGTGGGGGATGAAGAACATCATCTGAGAACTTTTTTACATCAACCATAAAAAAATGATCCCACTCACATCTCCCTATCAGATAATGGCCCTACCTTGATAGATAGGTAGATAGAATGGTGCAAAAATCCAAAGATATGTGCTAGTACCCTGTGTGTTATAAGATTTGTATTACATGATGTGTATCATAAAAAAAATATGTATCTAACATGATATTTCACAATATGTAAATCAAATATATGAAATGGTAATGTATATCTAACATTAATTTGGTCAAAATTTTCAAATAATATATGATCATCTAGATCGGTCAATTTCATAACACACCACTTGATCGGATTATCTACTTCCAGTATTGGTGGTGCTATCTAGGCTAGTGGAGTCCATCTCACAACCTATTAATATTATCAATTCAGAATCTATAATAAACATAGATAGCATAGTATAAAACTTAAAAATATTCATTCAAATTTTTTCTATCAATAATACCACATCACATGCTATATATAGTAGTAAGCAAAGTATACTTTTATTCCATCAACAAATGAATAAATCATACATTATTATTTAACTCAAACATGAAATAATACTACAACTTATATCATCTAAGTATTTTTCACATTCATAAAAAATTGTAGATTCCTAACTGCTACAATAAGATCCTAACAACTACACCTCATGATATCCCATAATATCATAGTCTAGTTTTCTAAGACATTACTACTAATTTTTCCTAAAATCAATCATACAAAGTAATCATAAATACATGAAATCATAAGCTTTTATTCAAGTAAGTATATATAACAAAATAAGTCATACAAATACATAAAAGTCTATCTAAGACTCATTTACATTCCCAAGGTTATATACATGCAATCATGATGTCCTACTAACTATTATTAAACATACTAATCAAAGTAACAACAAACATACATATAATTACATAGGTGTGTGTTTAGGCATACAACTACAATATATATCATCTAGGCATATATATTTAAGCTGAATTATTTTATGATATCCCATACTATCATAGCTCAATGTTCATGAGCACCCTACTCAAATTTGAACAAATAATTTCACACTATAATTAATAAACAAGCAAGTACAAGATTATACCACCTAGATATACTCTGGATTATACTGCATAATAATTAGATGGAAATATAATCTATAGACACATCATAATGCATTATTTTATTCTATAGATGTTAATCATTTCTACATATTAATATTCTCACAAAATATATTCCACACACAAGATTTTATCATTAGCAAATATCATAATTTTAGATAACTCTAAATCAAGTTAAACCTCGTATGAATATAACTTAAGTACAATATTCATAGGGTTGAAGTTTTCTCATTTCTCAAAAATTTATATCATATTAATAATCTATTACGTTAGACATAGGCATATTATCTAAAGTAACTATGTAAGTTATATGTTTATATGAATACCCTTATACATTTAGTTGTTCTGAAAAGTACTTATTAAATACATATATAGATTACAAGGCTCAACTATCATTTGAAATTTTGAACAATGTTTTAACATGATTTTATCAACCATTATTGACATATCACTCTTTCATGGATATAATACTCAATAATAATTGATATCTTTAAAAGCATTACAACTCCTAACTCAACATTCTATTTTTAACATTCAACATTTAATATTTAATATTTTAACATTTTACTAAATTCTTTCTAAATCAGGTATACAAATCATTTCAACATTGATTACCGATCAAAGGGACAATACAAAGAATCAAATTAAATTTGAGAGTATAACTTGGCCAATTAAAACCGCTATATAAAAATTTGAGGCATAATAAAGTTTCATAGAATATTTCATTTTGCATATAGGAGATACATCATTGTAGTTATTAATGACTTGATATTCTTCTTATATATACTTAGTGTTTAACTTTATATTCACGGGTTTCAATTAAATACACCATGGTTTCAATTAAATGCACAATGATTCAATTTAATCGCTTAGCTCTCCAATTAAACTCTCAGCCTTCCAATTAAACACTCGATGCTACTTAAAGATTATGCACTTCTTATATCGACTCCATGTTAACTAAAGATTAAATGCTTTGTTTTAAAGATTTAGCTTTTATTAAAAAAAACTTAGAGATTGGGTAAAAACTCAATGTATAAACTTTAAACTCAGTGTTTGGGTAAAGACTCAGCTTATATACTTTAAACTCAATGTTTCAAGATATGATCAGGCATTATAATTACTTGGCATTTCAATATTTTACACTTGGCATTTCAATTTCAACCTTGGCATTCCATATTAAAGGCTCAATGATTTCTAATTGCATACTCTAGTTCTATTTAAAGGTTATGCATTTCAAAACTAATGTGACCTAGCATTTCAATGAATGACATCAATGATATGCATCCAACAAAATACTTTTGCATTATAATAAATGACTTTAGTGATTTACTATAAACTTAGCTATTTCTATTTTATACATGGAACTTTTACTTATAACCTTGGAGTTTCAATATGTATTCAATGTTTAATATTAGATACTTAGTAATCAATCTATATGCCTCAATGTTTTATCATTTGATTGAGTGTTTCAAATAAAATAGCTCACCATTGTAATATCTGAAGACTTAGCATTCACCTAAAAGACTCAGTGCTCTTATTAAGGTGACTCAGTTTATTAATTATAGACATAATGTTGAGTTTATTACACAGCGTTTTAATTTATAACTCATCGCTAATATATCTTACCCACAATGTTTTAATCTTTATAAAATGTTGCTCGATTAATAAATATAAAATCCTACTCTATTTATGATGTTACTCAATAAAATAATACTAAAACACTAGAAAATTTATATTTTAGGATGCTACTTGCCATATCCACATATGATTCTTACTCCTTTTCCTTTATTTATGATGTTATTTTCTAAAACATTTGACCAAGTAATGATATGCAATCTTATGTGGATAAAACACAAACCATATGAATGAAACGCCTAACTAAATGCTTATCACAAGTCTAATCAAATGAAATGTTGGTCTCACAATGCAACGTAGACCTATTTTGGATAAGAGGTAGACCAATAATAACATACTACATATCCAAGTTATTCTACGGTTCGCTTGTTGTGAAGGACACTGACCAAAGTTTTTCCTAAAACTTATATTTTAGACACTTCCTTAAACTATGTAAACATGGTCTATAATTTTAGTCTTAATTATATAAATGAAACTCTTAACATTCCATGTATTATTTGGAAATACATGACCTACTTGATCAATATATTGAAAATGCTAGAATAGGATGGAGATGGCTTCAAAGTTTCGAATGCCACCTTTCCCAATCTTCATCGTATTCTTTTTCCTCCTCACTACGCTTATTTCCCCTTCATTTATAATAATTTTTTTTACTATCTCTTTCTATTTAGAGTTTCAATTCATAATTTAATTTCATTACTTAACTTGAGTTTTATTATTTTCTTAAATCATGCAAGTTTAAATCCTCTTTTTAATGATAACGATAAACCTTGATTACTTAATTCAATTCATGTATTGACATTTGGGATTTAAGTTAGCTTGATCTTCGATAATTAAATAAAGATATTAATTTATAATTTTTAATGAAATCTCATATATACTTTAAAAAGATTAAATTTAGTTATGTTAACTTAAGGTTAGAACTCTACGGTAATTCAGATTTCATGAAAACACTCATTACAAAGATAATTATTTATTTAACTAATATATATTAAGTTATTAATTAATTTTTATTGTAATATATACCTGTATCTACAATAATTAATATCTATATAACAATTAAATATCTATTTTCCCGACTTCAATTCGAAAATCAAGATAATTTTAAATTAAAAAATCTTATGTAACCAAAAACTAAATCTACTTAGAAATATAATCACAAAAATATTTTTTAATTACCTACTAACATTTTATACATATAACATTTAAAATTTAATGTGTGTGTGTAGGGTCACTAGCAATTTTCTCTATTAGTCTCTCAATTGTCCCATCTAGTCTATCATATCTGATGATGCGCTCCCTCATCAAGCTCAGAGGTTAGGATTTATCCTGCTTCCACCTCTCAACAAGTAGGTAGTTAGTCTGAGTCTTCATAAATATCAATCAATGATTTAAAAACTAATAGATATATATCCATAATATATAAAATATAAAATATAATTATCATATCATATATTTTAATCATCAATATTATTATCCCATTACAATATGTCATAAAGTTGAAATCAAAGCAATAATAATAAGATGATAACCATAATAATACATGAAATCAAAGGTCATAAATCATAGGGTGAAATTATGATGTAACATCCCCCCTAAAAATGGTCACTGCCCTAATGATTCTTATTCAAAAAAAAAATCTGAATAACGAATAGAGTTTAACAGAATAAAAACATAGTATCAAATCATGTAAATAAATATAAAATTTTACATGAAGAACTCATCATAGTTATCCCAATTAACAATACTCTTAGAGTATTGGTCCCATAAGACTTTACACTGATACACTTCTCTATTATGCAAATAAATTTTGTGAGTGTCAATTACTTTGATTGGTTCTACCATGACCACCTCAGAGTTCAAAATTGGCAAAACAAGCTTAAAATAAATCAATAAAAATTTTATTGACTTTCCAAAACACATGAGATCGTGATAATAACCAAAAAAATGAATAGGGAGAGTTTCACAAAACTTTTCAGTTCTTATGCACATCTCTCTAACCTAAAGAGTATATTTCTCATATTGGAGAAAAGTATTTACGAAACTTGGCAAGAATTATGTGTATAAGTCAATACTATCATGACTCCATATATCTTCAGATAAGTATAGAATGTCAATACTATTACTACTCAATCAGAGCTCCAAACAAGTAAGATGATGAATAAGAATTGAAAATAATGTATATAAAATCATAGAATACCCATTCATAGTATACATGTGTATGGTCATATGAATCAATTTAACAAGTCTGTTGTCAAATTCTAGATTTGATAAGTCCATATATTGGATCCAAACTCAGTAATAATAGAATCAATGTGAGGATAAGTAAGATACTATCATATCACTCAGAACTCATGTTCTTAATTCACCACTCTTCCCTCAGGTCTCTACCACCTGATGATATCTAAAATGTGCACAAAGTTCAATGAAAAATAAATCTATACTAATAGAACATAGAAATTTGTAATATATGTTAAATGATTCCAAATGTAATAATATACATATAATAAATTTTTTACAATCATCCTAAGATTGTATCAAATTACCACTAGCTAAACATAACTAGTACCATAATTCACAACTTTGCCTATAGTGTTATATTTATAGTAAAGAGGAAATAATATAAAAATTAACATAACATACAAAGGCTAAGAATTATACCATCCTTGATACTTTAAAAAGGAACAAGCGACATAATGTCTCCCTACTTACTCAGCTTGCACTAAACAAGTTAAAATTTTTTATCTAAACCTTTTAGACTAAAAATATGTTCTGCACATCATACACCTTACTTATTTTCAGAGAAAGGTACAATAATTAACTCTTAAAAATAATATGTTTTCAACAAAATAATAATATCAAACTAAATAAAGGTATATAATAACATAATAATTATAACTAGAATTATTATAAATTTAATGTCAACCACTCCTCGTGGTCAATCACACAAGTTTAGATAAAATAGTGACTCTAAAAAGTCACAAAGTGGAAAGTAGATAATTTGACTTCTCATTAAAAAACTCTTACATAAATTCATAAGGTAAAAGGAAACATTACAACCCAAGTTTTCAAATCATTATTCACATACCAAACTTGTAAGGGTAGTATCATAACCTACCTTCACAATCAGAAGAAAAATACTAAACTCAAGGATGCATCAATATATCTAATCATACATTTTCTCTCAATAAGAAGTAAAAAATATTATTTCATGAACTCAAGGGAATAATATCAGATAACATTTCAAAAATAAATTTGCTTTTTAAGAAAGCACTTAAATCAACATCCTAAAAAATATGAATATGAATCTTCTTGGTAGTTTAAAATGATGTAAGAGGAGAGTGATAATAACAACTCACCTCTAAGCTAACTAAGAGAGATGATACTTCTTCTCAAGTATATATAAATATAAGGATGTTAATCTACATAACAAACTCCTAACACAAAGGAATATCAAAGAAGATATCTATATTTAACTACAAGAAAATTTTCACCGTACTAGGTGGTGTCAAACTAGAATGGTCTTATAGGATTTCTCACTCCTAGGATTTGTGTAAGACACACAACTAAAGTATATGTACTTAAGTGATAAGAATTATATGATTCTACAACACACAACACAAAAAAAAAAGTGGTGAAGGTGATTTGATTAACAAGAAAGACATAATCACACTCGAGATGTTCAATCTAAAAGATCAATAATATGGTAGGGACCTTTTGTTCACACTCATGAAATAAGCTATATGTTAACCTACCGAATCCCTTAGATGATAATCACTAATGAGAAACTCAATAAACTAACCCTTTAACAACTCTAAGGGGGTACAAATGATCTTTAAAGTACACACTCAATATACCATACATACATTCATAATCTTTCTTTCTAATAAATAGAGAGGTACAAAAAAGCTAACAAACTTAGTTCAAATCATAGCTCTGAAACAACATATAACAATCCCTCAAGTTGTACTTAGAAAATGTTGTAATTTTAAAAAAAAAACTTACTTAATATCTTAACCAAAAAACTCATAATAGTAGCACTTCTAAATTTAAATACCAAAATATATATCTTATTACAACTCCAAAGAAAGTAAATACATTAAGACACAACTACAACTGGTTCCATATACAATAATTATTACTCAAATATATCAAACATATATTACAATTATATTTTCTTTAGGTATTTATCTTAATACAATAAATAGATACTAAACTCTCTGTAGCTTGAGTTGAATTAATTCATGTATTATTGATAATCTCAAGTGTTGTCTCTAGATAAGTACTATAGTGGGGGAGGGAGAGCATCATCCAAGCACTTTTTCAAACCAACTATAGATCAACAATCCCTTACACAATCTTCTATTAGGAAATTTCCCTCCCTTCACAGATAGGTAGATAGAACAGTGTGAGAATCTAGAGATTTATGTTAGTACCTCATGTGTTGTAAGATTTTTACTACATGTGTATCATAAATAAAATACATTTCTAATATGATATCATATAATATGCAAATCAAACATATAAAATGATAATGTATATCTAATATTAATTTGGTTAAAGTTTTTAAAATATAGATGATCACCTAGATCAATTAATTTTATAACACACCACTTGATCAGATTATCTACTTCTATCATTGGTAGTGTTATCTAGGCTAGTGGAGTCCATCTCACAACCTATTAGTATCATTAAAGCAAAATCTATAATAAACATAGATATCATAGTATAAAACTTTAAAATATTCATTCAAATTCTTTCTACCAATAATATCACATCACATGCTATATATAGTAGTAAGCAAAGTATACTTTTATTCCATCAACACATGAATGAATCATACATTATTATTCAACTCAAATAAGAAATAATATCTACAGTTCATATCATCCGAATATTTTTCACATTCATAAAAAATCGTAGATTCTCAACTACTATAATAAGACCTTAACAACTACACCTCATGATATCTCATAATATCATTGTCTAATTTTTTAAGACATTGCTACTAATTTTTCTTACAATCAGTCATACAAAATAGTCATAAATACATGAAATCATAAGTTTTTATTCAAATAAATATATATAACAAAGCAAATCATATAAATATATAGAATTTTACCTTACATTCATTTACATTAAAAAATTTGTATGCACACAACTGCGATGTGTTACTAATTATTATTAAACATACTAATCAAAGTAACAACCATCACACATATAATTACATAGGTGTGAGTCGAGACATAAAGCTATAGTATATAACATCTAGGTATATACATTTAAGTTAAAGTATTATATGATATCCAATACTATCAAAAATTAGTGTGCATGAGTACTCTAATCAAACATGAACAAATAAACTCACATCATAATTAATAAATAAGTACAAGATTATACCACCTGGATATACTCTGAATTATATTACACAATAATAATAATATGAAAATATAATCTATAGGCACACATCATGATGCACTATTTTATTCTAAAAATGTTAATCACTTTCATATATTAATATTCTCACAAAATATATTATGCACACAATATTTTATCACTAACAAATATAATAATCTTGAATAACTATAAATCAAGTTGAACCTTGTATGAACATAACTTAAAGACGATATTCATAGGGTCGAAGTTTTTTGTATTTATTAAAATTTTATATCATATTAAAAATCTATTACTTTAGACATAGGCATATTATCTAATGCACCTATGTAAGTTATATGTTTATATGAATACCCTTATACACTTAGTTGTTTTTAAAAACACTTACTAAATATAAATATGGATTACAAGGTTCATTTATCATTTGAAAATTTGACCAATGTTTTAACATGGTTTCATCAATCATTAATGACATATTACCCTTTGATGGATGTAATACTTAATAATAATTGGTACCTTCAAAAACATTACAACTGCTAATTCAACATTCATTTTTTAACATTCAACATTTAATATTTAATATTTTAACATTTTATTAGATTATTTTTGATTTGGGTATATAGATCATTCCAACATTGATAACCAATCAAAGGGACAATACAAGAAATTAAATTAGAGTTGGAAGTATAACATGGCCAATTATAAATGCTATATGAAAATCCGAGGCATAATAAAGTTTTACCAAACATTCCATCTTGCATGTAAGAGATACATCACTGCAGTTATTAATCACTTGATGTTCTTCTTATATATACTCAGTGTTCAAATTATATATAGTCATGGATTTTAATTAAATACACCATGTTTTCAACTAATTACATAATAATTCAATTTAAGCACTCGGTCTTCCAATTAAACTCTTAGCCTTCCATTTAAACACTCAACGTTACTTAAAGATTTTATGCTTCTTGTATTGACTCCATGTTAACTAAAGATTCCATGTTTTATTTTAAAGATTCAAATTTGAATAAAAAAAATCTGTGTTTGGATAAAGACTTAGCATTATAAACTTTAAACTCAGTGTTTGGGTAAAGATTTAGCTTATATATTTTAAACTTAGCATTGTAAGATATGATTAGGTATTGCAAATACTGGACGTTTCAATATTTTACACTTGGCATTTCATATTAAAGGCTCAGTGATTTCCAATTGCATACTCTGATTCTATTTAAAGTTTATTTGTTTCAAAACTATTATGACTTAGTATTTCAATGAATGACATCAAAGATTTGCATCCAATAAAATACTTATGAATTATAATAAATGACTTCAGTGATTTGCTATAAATTCAACTATTTATATTTTATACATGGAATTTTTAGTTATAAACCTAGAGTTTCAATATGTATTCAGTGTTTAATATTATATACTTAGTAGTCAATATGTATGCCTCAGCATTCTATCGTTTGACTAGGTGTTTCAAATAAAATAGCCCAACATTGTAATATCTGGAGACTTAACATTCACCTAAAAAAACTCAATGCTCTTATTAAGGTGACTCAGTATTTTAATTATAGACACACTGTTGAGTTTATTACATAGTGTTTCATTATTTTAAATGATAATTCAACACTAATATATTTTAACCACAACGTTTTAATTCTTATAAAATGTTTCTCAATTAGTAAATATAAAGCACTACTCTATTCATGACATTGCACAATAAAAATAAATACTAGAATGTTGGAAAAGGCATATCTAAGATGCTACTTGCCATATCCAGATATGATGCTAACTCTTTTTCTTTTATTTATGATGTCATTTTTTGAAATGTTTGACAAAGCAATGATAGGCGGTCTTATGTGGATAAAACATAGCTTGTATGAATGAAACTTTAAACTAAACATTTATCATAGGTCTAAGAAAATAAAATGTTGGTATAATGATGTAGGAGCATCTTAATGTCTTCAATGTATTTTCATTATTTTTGGTTGACTCTAGGTTGCTTTGATATGCTTAGTTAGTTTTCCCTCCAAAACTATGATGTTCAAATTTTCAAATTTGAGAATATGTCTATTAAGCTTGTAATAAGGCCTAAACGTGTCTCAAGGCCAAGAATGTATATATTTTCATCTAAAATAGTTTTAGAGATCATATTCCATATGATCTTAGGTTGGTTGAATAATATTTAGGTCGGTTAGAATCTTATTTGTTTGGAATAGTTGTTAGTTCCATTCTTAGAGTTTGTTGTATGAGTCTATGAATAGAGATTTGGTGCCTAAGTTGATTTTTTTAGTTTTGTTGAGGGATTCCTTTAACCAAAAAATATTTAATATGTTTATTTGAACATGTATTGAAGGTGTGGAATTTTTGATAACAAAATTTTATGCTTTGTTAAGGCTTTTCTCATGACTGTAAGTGCATACTAGACAGGGCAATGAGCTCAGTTTTGATAGTCAATGTTTAAGGGGTTTATTTCTTAATTTTTAGTGTTCAAAATCTTAGTAGAGACAAAAAAAATATCAATAAAATTTATTTGAAGTCTTGACACCTTAGGATGTTCTCTGTAGCTTTATGTGTATGTTGGTTGTGCCCTAACTAGGGCTTGGTTGATCTCCAAATCCATATGGTGAAAAAATTCAAATTTTTTAAATATTGATGCCCTCAATGTATGTGCTTACTCTCTATAGTTTCAATGCCTAATTAAAAAGGTAAGGGTGATTTAAAATTCAAACTTATTTTTAAGCCTTATATGTATTGGTTTGACTGAAACAAAGGGTTTTGGTCATGGTTTAGATTGAAAACCAACTAATTTTTAGTCTTAATAGTCATATTATGTCATTTTACACTTATTATATGATTCTTAGGTCTTAGATCAACTATTTTATTCATATGCCTTCCTCGATAGGGTGCTTAGGAGACCTAATTAAGTCTAACATAGCTGTTATTAGCCCTATTCTGTACACAATAACCTTATCTACATTTCACACATGTTACATAAATCCTTAATGGGTATCGAAATAATATTAAATTTCTATGTTATCAATAATCTAAGAAAAGTTATGCAGGAAAAATAGGGTCAACAAAGCTACAAGTCCATGAGTCCCTCTACAAGGCAAGTATGACCTTATGGTCTTGGTTTTGTGTTTTGATCATTCAAAATTATCAAAATAGGTGAAAATAGTTTAGATAAGTTGTTTTTATTATTTATATATTAGTAATTATTTTATATAAATTTTTTTATAGAATTTCATATAGAGACCAAGTCTAAATATGCTCATGTATTGTCAAAAAAACATCTAGTCATGAATATTGTGTAAGAATAAAGTTCCTAATTCATTTTAGGAGTATTAAAGATGTCTTTAGATGGTTTGAGGGTGACACCATATAACAATGCAGTGTAGACCTATTTTGAATAAGATGCAGACCAATAATAACATAAGACACAACCAAGTTATTCTACGATTTGCTCGTTGTGAAAGATGTTGGCCAAAGTTTTTCTTGAAACTTATATTTTAGATATTTCTTTAAAATATGTAAACACAATCTATAATTTTAATCTTAATTTTATAAATTAAAATCTTAACATTCCATGCATTATTAGAAAATACATGACCTACTTGGTCAAGATATTGAAAAACTTAGAATGGGATGCCAATGGCTTTGAACTTTTGAACACCACCTTTCCCAATCTTCACCATATTCTTTTTTTCTGTACCTTTTTCTTTTTCTTTTTCTTTTGTTGCCTCATTTTTTTCTCCACTACGCTTCTTTTCTCTTCATTTATAATGATTTTTTTACTATCTCTTTCTATTTAGAGTTTTAATTCATAATTTAATTTCATTACTTAACTTGAGTTCTTTTATTATTTTCTTAAATATTTCATGTTTAAATCCTACTTTTAATGATGATTTTAAACATTGGATAGTTAATTCAATCCATGCATTGGCATTTGGGATTTAAGTTAGCTTTATCTTTGATAATTAAATAGAAATATTAATTTTTAAATTTTAATGAAATCTCATGCATACTTTAAAAAGACTAAATTTAATTGTCTTAACTTAAAGTTAGAATTTGAAGATAATTTAGATTTCATAAAAGCAATCATTACAAAGATAATTATTTATTTATCTAATAGATATTAAGTCATTAATTGATTTTTATTGTAATATACCCGTATCTATAATAAATAATATCTATATAGCATTTAAATATCTATTTTCTCAACTTAAACTCAAAAATCAAGATAATTTTAAATTAAAAAATCATATGTAACAAAAAACTAAATCCACTTAGAAATATACTAACCAATATTTTTTAATTACGTACTAATATTTTATTCATATAAGATTTAAAATTTAACATGCATGTGTGTAAAGTTACTAGTAATTTTCTCTATTAGTCTCCTAATCATCCCATATAGCCCATCCTTTCTGATGATGATCTCCCTCATCAAGCTCTGAAGGTAGAATTTATCCTGCATCTACCTTGTAACAAGTAGGTAGAGTCATCATAAATATCAACTAATGATGCAAAAACTAACATATACATTTCCACAATGTACAAAATAAAATATATAGTTATCAAATCATATATTCTAATCATCAATAGTACTATCCTATTATAGTATATATCATAAAGTTCAAATCAAAGAAATAATAATCAGATAATAACCATACTTATAATCAAATTCAAAGGTCACAAATCATAGGATGAAATCAGGATGTAACATCTCCCCCTTAAAATTGGTCACGCCCTAATGACTCTTATTCAAACAAAAATTCTAAATAAAAAATAGAGTTTAACAGAATAAAAACATAGTATCAAATATCAAATTATGTAAATAAATACAAAATTTTACTTGAATAACTAATTATATTTCTCCTACTTAACACTATTCTTAGAGTATTTTTCCCACAATACATTACACTGATATACACTTATATTATGCAAATGAAATGTGTGAGTGTTAATTATTCTAATTGGTTCTACCATAAGCACTTCAAAGACAAGAATCGATAAGACAAGCTTAAAATAACTTGATAAAAGTTTTATTGACTTTCTAAAATACATCAAATCATTATAATAACCAAAATAAATGATCAAGAATAATTCCACAAAAAAATTTAGTCTATATGCACATCCCTCTAATCTAGAGAGTATATTTCTCATACCAGATAAAAGTATTTAGGGAACCTAAAAAAATGATGTGTATAAGTTAATAATATTTCTCCTTCATGAAGCTTTGGATAAGTATAACATGTTAATAATATTAATATTTAAGTGAATCTTCGAACAAGTACGATGATGGATAGGAACTAGAAATAATGTATACAAAATCATGGAATACCCATCCACAATATACATGTGTATCATCATACAATTGAATTTAACAAGTCCATTATTAAATCCTAGATTCTATAATTTCATCTATTAGATCCAAACTCAGTAACAATTGAGTCAATGTGAAGTTAAGTAGGATATTATCGTATCACTCATAACTCATGTTCTTAATTCACCACTCTTTTCTTAGGTCTCCATGACCTGATGATCTCTAAAATATGCACAAAATTCAATGAAACATAAATCTATACTAACAGATCATATAAATCAATATTATATGCTAAATAATTCTATATGTAATAATATACACACAAGAAAAATATTACAATCATCCTAAGATTGTATCAATTTGCCACTAGCTAAATATAAATAGTATCATAATTCACAGCTTCACCTATAATATTATATTTATAGTAAAGAGAAAATAATATCATAATTAACATAACATACAAAGGCTAAGAATTATACCATCCTTAATAACTTAAAAAAGAATAAGCGAAACAATGTCTCCTTGTTTGCTTAGCTAGCACACAAGTTAAAAAGTTTTATCTAAACCTTTTAGACTAAAAATATGTTCTGCACATCATACGCCCTATTCATTTTTGGAGAAAGGTATAATAATTAACTCTTAAAAACATGTTTTCAACAAGAGAATAATATCAGTCTAAATAAAGATATATAATAACATAATAATTATAAATAATTATAATTATTATAAATTCAATATCAACCACTCCTTGTGGTCAAGTACACAAGTTTAGATAAAACAGTGACTCTAAAAAGCCACAAAGTGAAAATTAGAGAATTTGACATCTCATAAACAAAATTCCTACATACCCTCATATGATAAAAGGAAACATTACAACCCCAATTTCTAAATCACTATTCACTTACCAAACTTGTAAGGGTAGTATCATAACCTACCTCCTCAAATAAAAATAAAATACTAACCTCAAGGATGCATCAATCTATCCAATTCTATAGCTTCTCTCAACAAGAAGTAGAAAACACTATCCCATCAACTCAAGGGAATAAGATCAAACAAAATTTTAAAAACAAATTTTCTTTTTACGGAAACACTTAAATCAACATTCTAAAATTATGAATCTTATTAGTAGTTTAAAATGATGTAAGATGAGAGTGAGTATAACAACTCACCTCTACACTAACTAAGAGAGATGATACTTATTTTGAAGTCTATATAAATATAAGGATGTTGATCTACATAACAAACTCCTAACACAAAAGAATATCAAATAAGACATCTATATTCAACTACAAATTTTTTTCTTACTGCATTAGGTGGTGTCAAACTAGAATGGTCTTATAGTATTTTTTCACTCTTATTATTTGTGTAAGACATGAAACTAAAGCATATGTACTTAAGTGAGAATCACTCCATGATTTTAAAACACTCAAAATAGAAAACACAAATGGTGAAGGTGATTCAATTAACAAGAAAGACATAATCACACTCGAGGTGTTCAATTTAAAAGATCAATAATAAGGTAGGGAACTTGTGTTCACATAGATGAACTAAGCTATGTACTCATCTACTCAATACCTTATATGATCATCACCAATGAGACACTTGATAAACCAACCCTTTAATAACTCTAAGGATGTATGAATGCTCTTTAGGGTACACACTCAATTTATCATATATACATTCACAATCCTTCTTTTTGATATATAAAAAAATATGAAAATGCTAATAGACTCAATTTGACCATAGATTTGAAACCACATATAACAACTCCTCAAGTTTTATTGAAAAAAATTAATAATTTCTAGAAAAAAACTAGTTAATATTTTAACCAAATAATTCAAAATAGTAGTATTTCTAAATTTAAATATCAAAATATATATCTTCTTACAACTTCAAAGAAATTAAATACATTAAGACACATCTACGGTTGATCCCATATATAATAATTATTGTTCAAATGTAATAAATATATATTATAATTACATTTCTTTCAGGCCTTAAACTTAATATGATAAATATATATCAAGCTCTCTAGAGCTCAAGTTGAATCAATTCATGTATCACTAATAATCTTAAGTGTTGTCTCTACATAATTACTACAGAGAAGGAGAGCGAGCATCATCTGAGCATTTTTTCACACCAACCACAGACCAATGATCTCCCACACAATCTCTTATCAAGGAATGGCCCTCACTTCATGGATATGTAGATAGAATGGTGTGAAAATTTAGGGAGACGTGTTAGTACCCCATGTACTATAAGATTTATACTATATGATGTGTATCATAAATAAATATGTTTCTAACATGATATCACATAATATATAAATCAAACATATGGAATGATAATGTATATCTAGCATTACTTTGGTCAAAAATTTTATATAATATATGATCATCTGGATCGATCAATTTCATAACACACCACTTTAATCGGATTATTTACTTCCAACATTGGTGGTGCTACTTAAGCTAGTGGATTCTATCTCACTACCTATTAATATCATCAATATGAATTCTATAGTAAACATAGATAACATAGTATAAAACTTGAAAAGATTCATTAAAATTCTTCATAGCAATAATATCACATCATATGCTATATATAGGAGTAAACAAAGTATAATTTTATTCTATCAACATATGAATGAATCATACATTATTATTTAACTCAAATATGAAATAATATTTACAGTTCATACCACTCGAGTATGTTTCACATTTATATTAAACTATAGATTTTCAACTACTACAATAAAATCTTAACAGCTACAGCTCATGATATTCCATAATATCATAGTCTAGTTTTCTAAGATATTACTACTAGTTTTCTCCACAATCAATCATACAAAGTAGACATAAATACATGAAATCATTAATTTTTATTCAAGTATATATAACAAAGTAAGTCATAAATAAATAAAATTCTACATAACATTCATTTATATTCTTAAGCTTGTATACATGCAACCATGATGTCTTACTAGTTGTTCTTAAATATACTAATCAAATTAACAACTAACATGCATATAATTACATAGATGTGGGTCTAGATATATAGCTATAGTATGTACCATATGGACATATACATTTAATTTAAATTAACCTATGATATCCCATAAAATCATAGCTTAGTGTGTATGAGCAGCCTACTCAAACATAAATAAATAATCTTATATTATAATTAATAAATAAATACATGATTATACCACCTAGGTATACCCTGGGTTATACTTCGCAATAATAATCAGATAAAAACACAATCTCTAGACACACATCATGATGTACTATTTTATTTTAAAAATATTAATTATTATTTTATTCTATAAAAGTTAATCACTTTCACATATTACTATTCTCACAAAATATATTCTGCACACAATATTTTATCAGTAGCAAATATCATAATCTCAAATAAATTTAAATGAAGTTAAACCTCGTATAAACATAACTCAATGATAGTATTCATAGGGTTGAAGTTTTTCCATTTCTTAGAATCTTATATCATATGATCAGTCTATTACTTTAGACATAGATATATTATCTAATGCACCTATGTAAGTTATATGTTTATATGAATACCCTTATACACTTAATTATTTTTATAATTACTTACTAAATACAAATATGGATTACAAGGTTTATTTATTGTTTGAAATTTTGACCAATTTTTTAACATGGTTTCATCAACTGTTATTAACATATTACCCTTTCATGTATATAATATTTAATAATAATTGGTATCTTTAAAATCATTACAAATACTAACTCAATGTTCTATTTTTAACATTCAACTTTAATATTTAATATTTTAACATTTTTCTAATTTTTTTTTGAACTAAGTATATATATCATTCCAACATTGATTACCAATCAAAAGGAAAATACAAGAAATTAAATTATAGTTGGGAGTATAACTCAACCAATTAAAACCAATATATAATATTCGAGGCATAATAAAGTTCCACCAAACATTCCATATTGCATGTAGGAGATACATCGCTACAATTATTAATGACTTAGCATTCTTCTTATATATACTTAGCATTCAACTTATATATATTCACGGGTTTTAATTAAATACACCAAGATTTCAACTAAATATATAATGATTCATTTTAAACACTCAGCCTTCCAATTAATCTCTCAACCTTTTAATTAAACACTCAATGTTACTTAAAGATTTTATGCTTTTTATATTGACTTTGTGTTAACTAAAGATTCAACACTTTGTTTTAAAGATTCAATATTTAATAAAAACTCAACATTTGGGTAAAGACTCAATGTTATAAACTTTAAACTCGATGTTTGGGTAAAGACTCAGTTTATATACTTTAAACTCAGTGTTGCAAGATTGACTAGGCATTATAATTACTTGGTGTTTCAATATTTTACACTTGGTATTTCAATTTCACACTTGATGTTCCATACTAAAATCTCAATGATTTTCAATTGTATACTCTGGTTCCATTTAAAGGTTGTACATTTTAAAACTAATGTGACCTAATATTTCAATGAATGACATCAATGATTTGCATCCAATAAAATACTTTTGCATTATAATAAATGACCTTAGTGATTTACTATAAACTCAGCTATTTTTTTTTTATATATGGAATTTTTAGTTATAAACCTAAAGTTTCAATATGTATTCGATGATTAATATTATATACTTAGCAATCAATCTATATGCCTCAATGTTCTATCATTTATCTGGGTGTTTCAAATAAAATAACTCAGCATTGTAATAACTAGAGACTTGACATTCACCTAAAAGACTCATTGCTCTTATTAAGGTGACTTAGTATTTTAATTATAGACAAAGTGTTGAGTTTATTACACAGTGCTTCATTATTTTAATTTATAACTTAGCACTAATATATTTTACCCACATTATTTTAATCCTTATAAAACATTGCTCAATTAGTAAATAAAAAGCGCTACTCTGTTTATGACGTTGCTTAATAAAAATAAATACTAGAATGCTAAAAAATGCATATCTAAGATGATGCTTGTCATATCCAAATATGATTCTTACTCTTTTTCCTTTATTTATGATGTTATTTTCAAAAACCTTTGACCAAGCAATGATATGTGGACCTATGTGGATAAAACACAACCCGTATGAATGAAACACTTAACTAAATGCTTATCATAGGTCTAAGCAAATGAAATGTTGATCTAACAATGCAACATAGACCTATTTTAAATAAAATGTAGACCAATAATAATATAAGACACAACCAAGTTATTTTATGGTTTGGTCATTGTGAAGGATGTTGGCCAATGATTTTCTTAAAACTTATATTTTTGATGCTTCCTTAAAATATGTAAACATGATATATAATCTTAGTGTTAATTATATAAATGAAAATCTTAACATTCCATGCATTACTGAGAAATACATGACCTACTTAGTCAATAGATTGAATAGTTACAATGAGATGCCAATGGTTTCAAATTTTTGAACACCACCTTTACCAATCTTCACCGTATTCTCTATGTCCATACCTTTCTTCCTTTTCTTTTGTTGCCTCATTTTTTCTTCCTCCACTACGCTTCTTTCCCCTTCATTTATAATGATTTTTTTACTATCTCTTTCTTTTTAGAGTTTTAATTCATAATTTAATTTCATTACTTAACTTGAGTTCTTTTATTATTTTCTTAAATCATGGATGTTTAAATCCTCTTTTTAATTATAATTTTAAACCTTGAATATTTAATTCAATCCATGCATTGGAGTTTGGGATTTAAGTTATCTATCTTTGATAATTAAATAAATATGTTAATTTATAAATTTTAATGAAATCTCATGCATACTTTAAAAAGATTAAATTTAGTTGTCTTAACTTAAGGTTAGAACTCTAAGGTAATTTATATTTTATAAAAGCAATCATTACAAAGATAATTATTTATTTAACTAATAGATATTAAGTCATTAATTACTTTTTATTGTAAGATATTCATATATACAATAAGTAATATCTATATAGCAATTAAATATCTATTTTCCTGACTTAAACTTGAAAATAAAAATAATTTTAAATAAAAAATCTTATGTAACCAAAAACTAAATTCACTTAAAAATATAATCACAAAAATATTTTTTAATTACGCATTAACATTTTATGTATAATATTTAAATTTTATTGTGTGTGTATATATGATCATTAGTAATTTACTTTGTTAGTTTCCCAATCATCCCATCTAGCCCATCCTCTCTTATGATACTCTCCTTCATCAAGCTATGAAGGTAGGATTTATCGTGCATCCACTTTGTAACAAGCAGGTAGTTATTCTAATTCATCATAAATATCAACTAATAATAAAAAAACTAATAAATACATATTCATAATGTACAGAATATAGAGTACAATTATCATATCATATATTCTAATCATCAATATCACTATCCCATTACAGTATATGTCATAAATTTCAAATAATAATAATAATAATAATCATACTAATAAATGGATTCAAATGTCATAAATCATAGGGTGAAATCAAGATGTAACATCTTCCACCTTTAAAATTAATCATCACTCTAATAAATTTTATTCAAATAAAAAATTTGAATAATAAACAGAGTTTAATAGAATAAAAACATAGTATCAAATATCATATCATGCAAATAAATGCAATATTTTATCTGAAAAACTCATCATAGTTATTCCAATTAACACTATTCTTAGAGTATTTATCCCACAAGACCTTATATTGATACATTTTTCTATTACATAAATGAAGTTTGCAAGTGTTAATTACTCTAATTGATTCTATCAAGACCATCCTGAGGTCTACAACTGGTAAGACAAGCCTAAAATAAAACAATAAAAATTTTATTGACTTTTTAAAACACATGATATAATTATAATAGCCAAAACAAATGATCATGGAGAGTTCCTTAAAACCTTCCAATCCATATGCACATTTCTCTAACTTAGAGAGTATATTTCTCATACTCGAGAAAAAGATTTAAATAACCTGACAAGAATGATGTGCATAAGTTAATTATAATCATTACTTTGCATAGATTTAGATAAGTATAACAATATCAATACTGTCACTACCCAATCAAAACTTTAAATAAGTATGATGATGAATATAAACTATAAATAATGTATACAAAACATCGAATGCCCATCCATAGTATACATGTGTATGGTCATATGATTGAATCTGATAAGTCTATTATCAAATTTAAGATTCAAAAAGTCTATCTCTCATATCCAAACTCAGTAACAACTAAGTCAATTTTAAGCTAAGTAAGATAATATCTTATCTCAAAAATTATGTTTCTAATTCACCACTCTTCACTCGGGTCTATGACCTAACGATCTTTAAAATGTGCACAAGGTTTAATGAAACATAAATATATACTAACATATTATAGAAATCAATAGTATATGTTAAATGATTCTAGATGTAATAAAATACATACAAGAAAAATCTTACAATCATCTCGAGATTGTATCAAGTTACCACTAGCTAAACATAACTACTACCATAATTCACAGCTTAAC
The DNA here is from genome assembly GCA_037957365.1 of Torreya grandis. Lineage (NCBI taxonomy): Eukaryota > Viridiplantae > Streptophyta > Pinopsida > Cupressales > Taxaceae > Torreya > Torreya grandis. The sequence goes on from JARHVA010003363.1 coordinate 712,765, forward strand.
CTATAGTGTTATATTTATAATAAAGAGGAAATAATATCATAATTAACATAATGTGCAAAGGTTAATAATTATACCATCTTTAATACATTAAAAAAAGAACAAGCAAGACAATGTCTCCCTACTTGATGGACTAGCACACAAGATAAAAAGTTTTATCTAAACCTTTTAGACTAAAAATATGTTTCGCACATCATACATGCTACTCATTTTCAAAGAAAGGTACAATAATTAACTCTTCAAAAGAATATGTTTTCAACAAGAGAATAATATCAGTCTAAATAAAAGTATATAATACCATAATAATTATAAATAACTAGAATTAATTTAAATTTAATGTCAGCCACTCCTTGTGGTCAAGTACACAAGTTTAGATAAAATAAAGACTCTAAAAAGTCACAAAGTCTAAAGTAAATAATTTGACATCTCATAAACAAAACTCATACATACCCTCATATGGTAAAAGGAAATGTTCCAATCCAAGTTGCCAAATCACTATTCACTTACCAAACTTGTAAGGGTAGCATCATAACCTACCTCCACAATCAGAAGGAAAATACTAACCTCAAGGATGCATCAATCTATCTAATCCTACAGCTTCTCTCGACAATAATTAAAAAATACTATTTCATGAACTCAAGAGAATAAAATCAAATAACATTTCAAAAACAAGTTTTATTTTTAAGAAAACACTTAAATCAACATCCTGAAAATATGAATCTTCTCGGTAGCTTAAAATTATGTAAGAAGAGAGTGAGCATAACAACTCACCTCTAAGATAACTAAGAGATGATAATTCTTCTCAAGTATATATAAATATAAGGATGTCAATCTACATAACAAACTTCTAACATAAATAAATATCAAACAACACATCTATATTCAATTACAAGAAAATTTTCACCACATTAGGTGGTGCTAAACTAGAATGGTCTTATAGGATTTATCACTCCTAAGTTTTATGTAAGACACAAAACTAAAGCATATGTACTTAAGTGAGAAACACTCCATGCTTTTAAAACACTCACAACACAAAACATAAATAGTGAAAGTGATTCGATTAACAAGAAATACATAATCACACTCAAGGTGTTCAATCTAAAATATCAAGAATATGGTAGAAAACTTTTGTTCAAATTCATTAACTAAGCTATGTAATCACCTCCCCAATAATTTATATGATCATCACCAACAAGACATTTGATAAAATAAATTTTTAATAACTCTAAGGGGTTATGAATGCTCTTTAGAATACACACTCAATGTACCATACATACATTCACAATCTTCTTTATGATAAATAGAGAGGTACAAAAATGCTAATGGACTCATTAGGTCCTAGAGTTTGAGCCATAACTCTGAAACAACATATAATAACCCCTCAAGTTGTATTTAAAAAATATAATATTTAAAAAAAAAATTAATTACTTAACATCTTAACCAAATAATTCAGAACAATAGTACTTCTAAATTTAAACATCAAAATATATATCTTATTACAACTCTAAGAAAATTAAATACATTAAGACATAACTACGACTAGTCCCATTTACAAAAATTGTTGTTCTAATATAATAAACATATATTACAATTACATTTTCTTCAGGTATTTAGCCTAATTTAATAAATAGATATCAAGCTCTCTAGAGCTCGAGTTGAACCAATTTTTATATCACTGATAATCTCAAGTGTTGTCTCTATATAAGTACCAAAATAGGAAAGAGATAACATCATCTGAACACTTTTTCACACCAATAATAGAATAATGATCCCCCACATAATTCTCTACTAGAGAATGGCCCTCCCTTCACTGATGGGTAAATAAAATGGTACGAGAATTCAAGGAGACATGTTAGTACCTCCTGTGCTATAAGATTTTTACTACATGATGTGTATCATAAAGAAGATACATTTTTAACATGATATCACACAATATATAAAATAAACATATAAATGATAATGTATATCTAACATTACTTTAGTCAAAAATTTTAAATAACATACGATCATCTGAATCAATCAATTTCATAACACACCACTTTGATCAAATTATCTACTTGCATCATTAGTAGAGTTACTTAGACTAGTGGAGTCCATCTCACTAATTATTAGTATCATCAATACAAAATCTATAATAAACATAGATAGCATAATATAAAACTTAAAAATATTTAATCAAATTCTTCTTAGTAATAATATCACATCATATGTTATATATAGGAGTAAGTAAAGTATAATTTTATTTCATCAACACATGAATGAATCATACATTATTATTTAACTCAAATAGGAAATAATGTTTATAGTTCATACCACCTAAGTATGTTTTACATTCAGATTAAACTCTAGATTCTTAACTACTACAATAAAATCTTGACAGTTACACCACATGATATCTCATAATATCATAGTCTAATTTTCTAAGACATTATTACTAATTTTTTATATAATCAATCATACAAAATAGTCATAAATATATGAAATCATAAGATTTTATTCAATTAAATATATATGACAAAATAATTCATACAAATATATAAAAGTCTACCTAAAAATTATTTACATTCTCAAGGTTGTATGCATGCAACCATGATGTCTTATTAAATGTTATTAAACAAATTAGTCAAAATAATAACCAACATGCATATAATTATATAGGTGTGGGTCTAGATATACAATTATAGTATGTATCATCTGAACATATATATGTAAGATAAAATATACTATGATATCCTATACTATCATAGTTTAGTGTGTATGAGCACCCTACTCAAATATGAATAAATAATCTCATACTATAATTAATAAACAAGCAAGTACAATATTATACCACCTAAATATAGTCTAGGTTACACTACACAATAATAATTAGATGAAAACATAATCTATAGGCACACATCATGATACACTATTTTATTCTAAAAATGTTAATCACTTGCACATATTAATATTCTCACAAAATATATTTTGCACACAAGCTTGTATCACTAGCAAATATCATAATCTTGGATAACTATAAATCAAGTTAAACCTCGTATAAACATAAATCAAGGGCAGTATTCATAGAATTGAAGTTTTCCTATTTCTCAAAATCTTATATCATATTAATAATCTATTATGTTAGACATAGGCATATTATGTAATGTACCTATGTAAGTTATATGTTTATATGAATACCCTTATACACTTAGTTGTTTTCAAAAGTACTTACTAAATATAAATATGGATTGCAAAGTTTATCTATCGTTTGAAATTTCAACCAATGTTTTGACATGGTTTCATCAACCATTACTAACATATTATATTTTCATGGATATAATACTTAATAATAATTGGTATTTTTAAAAACATTACAACTACTAACTCAACGTTCTATTTTTAACATCTAATATTTAATATTTTAACGTTTTACTAAATTATTTTTTAATCAGGTATATAAATCATTTCAACATTTATTACCAATCAAAAAGATAATACAAGGAATCAAATTATAGTTAGGAGTATAACTCAACCAATTAAAACCACTATACAGAAATTTGAGGCATAATAAAATTCTATTGAATATTTCATCTTGCATGTAGGAGACACATCACTACAATTATTAATGACTTGATGTTCTTCTTATATATACTCAATGTTCAAATTTTATATATTCATGAGTTTCAATTAAATACACCATGGTTTTAACTAAATCCATAGTGATTCAATTTAATCACTCAACCTTATAATTAAACTCCCAACCTTCTAATTAAACACTCAACATTACTTAAAGATTCTAGGCTTCTTGTATTGATTCTGTGTTAACTAAAGATTCAATGTTTTATTTTAAATAATTAGAGTTTAATAAAACAAACTCAATATTTGGATAAAGACTCAACATTATAAACTATAAACTTGATGTTTGGGTAAAGACTCATCTTATATACTTTAAACTCAGTGTTGCAAGATATGACCAGGGATTGCAATTACTTGGAATTTCAATATTTTACACTTGGCATTTCAATTTCACACTTGCTAATCCATATTAAAATCTCAATGATTTCTAATTTCATACTATGCTTCCATTTAAAGCTTCTATGTTTCAAAACTATTGTGATCTAGCATTTCAATGAATGACATCAATGATTTGCATTCAATATTTTACTTATGCATTATAATAAATTACTTCAATGATTTACTATAAACTCAGGTATTTGTATTTTATACATGAAATTTTAATTCATAAATTTAGAGTTTCAATATGTATTCAGTGTTTAATATTAGCTACTTAGTAATCAATCTATATGTCTCAATATTCTATAATTTGAATGAGTGTTTCAAATAAATAGTTCAACATTATAATATTTGGAGACTTGGCATTCACATAAAAGACATAACACTTTTATTAAGGTGACTTAGTATTTTAATTACAGACATAGCATTGAGTTTATTACATAATGATTCATTATTTTAATTTATAACTCAATGCTAATATATTTTACCTATAGCATTTTAATTCTTATAAAATGTTGCTCAATTAGTAAATATAAAACATTGCTCTATTTATGATGCTGCTCAATAAAAATAAATACTAAAACACTAGTAAATGCATATCTAGGATGCTACTTGCCATATCCAGATATGATGTTACTCCTTTTATTTTATTTATGATGTTATTTTCTAAAATGTTTGACCAAGCAATGATATGCGGTCCTATGTGGATAAAATACAACCTGCATGAATGAAATGCTTAAAGAAACACTTATCACAGTTCTAAGTAAATAAAATTTTGCTCTAATAATGCAAATATGACTTATTTTGAATAATATGTGGACCAATAATAACATAAGACACAACCAAGTTATTTTATGGTTCACTCATTGTGAAGGACACTGGCCAAAGTTTTTCCTGAAACTTATATTTTAGATATTTCTTTAAAATATGTAAACATAGTCTATAATTTTAATATTAATTATATAAATGAAACTCTTAAATTTTCATGCATTATTGGAAAATAAATGGCCTACCTGATCAAGATATTGAAAAGGTTATAATAGGATGCCAATGGCTTCGAAGTTTTGAGCACCACCTTTCCCAATCTTCACTGTATTCTCTACGTTTGTACCTTTCTTCTTTTTCTTTTGTTGCTTCATTTTTTTATCCTTGAATACACTTATTTCCCTTTCATTTATAATGATTTTTTTACTATCTCTTTCTCTTTAGAGTTTCAATTCATAATTTAATTTCATTACTTAACTTGATTTCTTTTATTCTTTTCTTAAATCATGCATGTTTAAATCCTCTTTTTAATTATAATTTTAAACCTTGTATACTTAATTCAATTCATATATTAGCATTTGATATTGAAGTTAGATTTATCTTTGATAATTAAATAAAGATTAATTTTTAATTTTTTATGAAATCTCGTGCATTCTTTAAAAAATCTAAATTTAATTGTCTTAATTTAAGGTTAGAATTCTAAGTTAATTCAAATTTCATGAAAACAATCATAACAAGGATAATTATTTATTTAACTAATAGATATAAAGTCATTAATTGCTTATTATTGTAAAATATTTGTATCTACAATAAGTAATATCTATATAACAATTAAATATCTATTTTTCTACTTCAACTCAAAAATTAAGACAATTTTAAATAAAAAAATTTATGTAACCAAAAACTAAATCCACTTAGAAATATAATCATAACAATATTTTTAAATTATGCATAAATATTTTATGCAAATAACATTTAAAATTTAATGTGTGTATGTGTAGGGTCACTAGTAATTTCTTCTGTTAGTCTCCAAATCATCCCATCTAGTCCATCATCTTTGATGATGCTCTCTCTTATCAAGCTCTAAAAGTAAGATTTACCCTGCATCCACTTTGAAACAAGTATTTAGTTAGTTTGAGTCATCAAAAATATCATTCAATGATATAAAAATTAATAAATACGTATCCACAATGTACAGAGTATAAAATACAATTGTCACATCATATAATATAATCATCAATATCATTGTTCCATTATAGTATATGTCATAAATTTCAAATCAAAATAATAATAATAATAATAATAATAATAATAATAATAATAAATGGATTTAAAGGTCATAAATCATAAGGTGAAATCAGGTTGTAATATCCTCTCCCTTAAAATTGGTCATCATCTTGATGACTCTTATTCAAACAAAAATTTTTATTAACAAATAAAGTTTAACAGAATAAAACCATAGTATCAAATATCAAATCATGCAAATAAATATAAAATTTTACTTGAAAAATTTATCATAATTCTCTTAATTAACACTATTTTTAGAGTATTGGTCCCACAAGACCTTACACTGATACACCTCTCTATTATGTAAATAAAGTTTGTGAGTGTCAATTACTCTTATTGATTATACCATGACTTCTTCGAGGTTTAAAATTGGAAAGACAAGCCTAAAATAACTCAATAAAAATTTTATTGAATTTTCAAAATCCATGAGATCATCATAATAGCTAAAACAAGTGACTAGAGAGAGTTCCACAAAACCTTCTAGTCCTTATACACATCTTTCTAATCTAGAGAGTCTATTTCGCATATTGAAAAAAAGTATTTAGGAAACCTAGCAAGAATTATGTGTATAGGTTAATACTAACACCACTCTGCATAGCTTCATATAAGTATAACATGTCAATACTATCACTATTCAATCAAAGCTTCAAATAAGTATGATGATAAATAAGAACTAAAAAAAATGTATATAAAATCATATAATACTCATCCATAGAGTACATGTATATGGTCATATGACTAAATTTGACAAGTCTATTGTCAAATCCTAAATTTGATAATTTCATCTGTCAGATCCAAACTTAGTAACCATTGAGTCAATGTAGGGCTAAGTAAGATATTGTCCTATCGATCAAAACTTACATTCTTAATTCATCACTCTTCCCTCAGATTTTTACAACCTAACGATCTTTAAAATATGCATATGATTCAATTAAACATAAATATATACTAATAAATCAAATAAATCAATAATATATGCTAAATGATTTTAGATGTAATAATATACATACAAGAAAAATCTTACAATCATCCCAAGATTATATCAAGTTGTCACTAGCTAAACATAACTAGTAACATAATTCACAACTTAATCTATAGTGTTATATTTATAGTAAAGAGGAAATAATATCACAATTAACATAACATGTAAAGGATAAGAATTATACCATCCTTAATATCTTAAAAAGGAACAAGCGAGACAATGTCTCTTTGCTTGCTCGATTAGCACAAAATAAGTTAAAAAGTTTTATCTAAACTCTTTATACTAAAAATATGTTCCCCGTATCATACACCCTACTCATTTTTGGAGAAAGGTGCAATAATTAACTCTTAAAAACAACATGTTTTCAACAAGAGAATAATATCAGTATAAATAAAGGTATATAATAACATAATAATTATAAATAATTAGAATTATTATAAATTCAATGTCAGTGACTCCTCGTGGTCAAGTACATAATTTTAGATAAAATATCAACTATAAAAAGTCACAAAGTGTAAAGTATAGAATTTGATATCTCATAAACAAAACTCTTACACACCCTCATATGGTAAAAGAAAACATTACAACCCAAGTTGCAAAATCACTATTCACTTACCAAACTTGTAAAGGTGTTGTCATAACCTACCTCTATAATCAGAAGGAAAATACTAACCTCAAGGATGCATCAATCTATCCAATCCTATATCTTCTCTCAACAAGAAGTAGAAAACAATATCTTATGAACTCAAGGGAATAAGATCAAAAAATATTTCAAAAGCAAGTTTTCTATTTAAAAAAACACTTAAATCAACATCCTAAAAACATGAATCTTCTTAATAGCTTAAAATAATTTTAGAGGAGAGTGATCATAATAAATCACCTCTAAGATAAATAAGAGAAATGATACTTCTTCTCAAGTCTATATAAATATAATGATGTTAATCTACATAACAAACTCCCAACTCAAAAGAATATCAAACACAACATCTATATTCAATTATAAGAAAATTTTAACGACACTAAGTGGTGCCAAACTTGAATGGTTTTATAAGATTTCTCACTCCTACGATTTGTGTAATACATAAACTAAAGCATATGTACTTAAGTGAGAAGCATTCCATGCTTTTAAAACACTCATAACATAAAACACAATTGGTGAAGGTGATTCGATTAACAAGAAAGACATAATCACACTCGATGTGTTCAATCAAAAAGATCAAAAATATGATAGAGAAATTTTGTTCACACTCAATAACTAAGCTATGTACTCACCTTCCCAATAACTTATATGATCATCACCAATGAGACACTCGATAAACCAACCCTTTAACAACTCTAAGGGGGTATGAATTCTCTTTAGGGTACACACTCAATATACCATACATATATTCACAATCCTCCTTTCTGATAAACAAAAAGTTACAAAAATGTTAATAGACTCATTAGGTCCTAGAGTTCAAACCACAACTCTAAAATCACATATAATGACCCCTCAAGTTGTACTTAAAAAATATAGTAATTTAAAAAAAAATTAATTACTTAAAATCTTAACCAAATAAATGAGAATAATAGTACTTCTAAATTTAAATACCAAAATCTATATCTTATTACAACTCCAAAGAAAGTAAATACATTAAGTCACATCTACAACTAGTCCCATATAGAACAATAGTTGCTCAAATATAAAAAATATATATTATAATTACATTTTATTTAGACATTCAACTGAATACAATAAATAGATACCAAGCTCTCCAGAGCTCGAGTTGAACTAATTTATGTATCACTGATAATCTCAAGTGTTGTGTCTAGGTAAGTACTATAATTGAGAGGGAGAACATCATCCGAGTAGTTTTCCATACTAACCAAAAATCAATGATCCCTCTCACAATCTTCTATCAGGGAATGACCCTCTCTTCATGGATAGGTAGATAGAACGATGCAAGAATTTAGATAGACATGTTAGTACCTTGTGTGCTATAAGATTTATACTACATGATGTGTATCACAAATAAAATACATTTCTAACATGATATCACACAACATGAAAATCAAACATATGAAATGACAATATATATCTAAAATTATTTTGACCTAAAAATTTAAATAACATACGATCACCCATATCGATCATTTTTATAACACACCATTTTGATCAAATTATCTACTTCCAACATTGGTGGTACTACCCAAGTTAGTGGAGTCCATCTCACCACCTATTGATATGATCAATGTGAAATCTATAATAAAGATAGATAACATAGTATAAAACTTAAACATATTCATTCAAATTCTTCTTAGTAATAATATCACATCACTTGCTATATATAGAAGTAACCAAAATATACTTTTATTCCATCAACACATGAATGAATCATACATTATTATTTAACTTAAAAAGGAAATAATGTCTACAATTTATACCACCCGATTATGCTTCAAATTCTTAATAAACTGAAGATTTCTAACTACTATAATAAGATCTTAACAAATACACCTCATGATATCCCATAATATCATAGTCTTATTTTTTAAAATATTACTACTAATTTTCTCCACAATCAATCATAAATACATGATATCATAAATTTTTATTCAAGTCAATACATATAACAAAGCAAGTCATACAAATACATAAAATTATACCCAAAATTAACTGATATTTTCAAGATTGTATGCACACAACCGTGATGTACTACTAACTATTATTAAACTTGTTAATCAAAATAACAACTGACACATATATAATTACATAGGTGTGGGTCTAGATATACAACTACAATATGTATCATTCAAATATATACATTTAATCTAAAGTATTCTATGATATCTCATATTATCATAGTGTAGTGTGCATCAGCACACTACTCAAACATGAATAAATAATTTCACACTATAATTAATAAATAAGTATAAGATTATACCACCTGGATGTACCTTGGATTATACTACACAATAATAATTAGATGAAAACATATTTTTTAGGCACACATAATGATGCATTATTTTATTCTATAAATGTTAATCACTTGCACATACTAATATTCTCATAAAACATATTTCACATACAAGATTTTATTACTAACAAATATCATAATCTCAAATAAATCTAAATCAAGTTAAATCTTATTTGAACATAATTCAGGGTAGTATTCATAAGGGTAAAGTTTTTCTATTTCTCCAGAAACTTATATCATATTAACAATCTATTAATTTAGACATAGGCATATTATCTAATGCACCTATGTAAGTTATATGTTTATATGAATACTCTTATATACTTAGTTGTTTTCAAAAATACTTGCTAAATATAAATATGGATTGCAAGGTTCATCTATCATTTGAAATTTTGACCAATGTTTTAACATGATTTCATCAACCATTATTGACATATTACCCTTTCATAGATATAATATTTAATAATAATTGGTATCTTTAAAAGCATTACAACTACTAACTCAACATTTTATTTTTAACATTCAGCATTCAATATTTAATATTTTAATATTTTACTAAATTATTTTTGAATTAAGTATACAGATAATTTTGACATTGATTACTGATCTAAAAGGCAATACAATAAATTGACATAGATATTGGAGTATAACTCAACCAATTAAAGCTTCTATATAAAAATTTGAGGCATAATAAAATTTCACCAAATATTTCATCTCGCATATAGGAGATACATTGTTGCAGTTATTAATGACTCTATGTTCTTCTTATATATACTCAACATTCAACTTATATATATTCACGAGTTTCAATTAAATACATCATGGTTTCAACTAAATCCATAATGATTCAATTTAAGCATTCATCCTTCCAATTAAACTCTTAGTCTTCTAATTAAAAACTCAACATTACTTAAAGATTCTATGCTTCTTGTATTGACTCCATGTTAACTAAAGATTCAACACTTTGTTTTAAAGATTCATCTTTTAATAAAAAAATCTCAATATTTGGGTGAAGACTCAATATTATAAAACTTAAACTCAATATTTGAGTAAAGACTCATCTTATATAATATAAACTTAGCTTTTTAAGATATGCCCAAGCATTACAATTACTTGGCATTTCAATATTTTACACTTGGCATTTCAATTTCACACTTGATGTTCCATATTAAAATCTTAATGATTTCTAATTACATAATCTGGTTCTATTTAAAGGTTATATGTTTCAAAACTACTATGACCTAGAATTTCAATTAATGACATCAATGATTTGCATCCAATAAAATACCTCTACATTATAATTAATGAATTTAGTGATTCACCATAAAATCATCTATTTCTATTTTATACATGGAATTTTAATTTATAAATCTAGAGTTTTAAAATGTATTCAGTATTTAATATTAGATACTTAGTAATCAATCTATATGCCTCAGTGTTTTATCATTTGACTAGGTGTTTCAAATAAAATATCTCAGCATTGTAATATATGGAGACTTGGTGTTCACCTAAAAGACTTAGTGCTCTTATTAAGGTGACTCGTTATTTTAATTACAAACACATCATTTAATTTGTTACACAGTGTCTCATTATTTTAATCTATAACTCAACACTAATATATTTTACCCATAGCATTTTAATCCTTATAAAATGTTGCACTATTAAGAAATATAAAGCATTCTTCTATTTATGATGTTTCTCAATAAAAATAAATACGATAACGCTGGAAAATGCATATCTAAGATGCTACTTGCCATATCCAGATATGATGCTTTCTCATTTTCTTTTATTTATGATGTTATTTTCTGAAATGTTTGACCAAATAATGATATGTGGTCCTATGTGGATAAAATGCAGTCCGTATGAATGAAATGCTTAACTAAACACTTATCACAGGGTTAAGCAAATGAAATTTTGGTCTAATAATGCAACATAGACCTATTTTGAATAAGATGCAAATCAATAATAACATAATACACAACCAAGTTATTATACGGTTTACTCGTTATGAAGGATGTTGGCCAATTTTTTTTTGAAACTTATATTTTAGATGCTTCCTTAAAATATGTAAACACAGTCTATAATTTTAGTCGTAATTATATAAATGAAACTCTTAACATTCTATGTTTTATTAGGAAATAAATGACCTACCTGATCAAAATATTGAAAAGGTTAGAATGGAATGCCAATGGTTTCAAAGTTTCGAACAACACCTTTCCCAATCTTCACCATATTCTTTTCATCCTACCTTTCTTCCTTTTATTTTACTACCTCATTTTTTCTTCCACTACGCTTCATCATTTATAATTATTTTTTTATTATCTCTTTCTCTTTAGAGTTTCAATTCATAATTTAATTCCATTACTTAACTTGAATTTTTTTTTTCTCTTAAACCATAATTGTTTTAGTTCTCCTTTAAATGATAATTTTAAACCTTTAATACTTAATTCAATCCATTTATTGACATTTGAGATTTAAGTTAGTTTTATCTTTGATTATTAAATAAAGATATTAATTTCTAACTTTTAATGAAATCTCATGCATGTTTTAAAAAGATTAAATTTAGTTGTCTTATTTTAAGATTAGAAATCTAAGGTAATTGAGATTCAATGAAAGTAATCATTGCAAAGATAATTATGTATTTAACTAATAGATATTAAGTCATTAATTTCTTTTTATTATAAGTTATCTATATCTATAATAATTAACATCTATATAGAAATTGAATATTTATTTTTCTGACTTAAACTCAAAAATCAAGATAATTTTAAATAAAACATATTATGTAACCAAAAACTAAATCCACTTAAAAATATAATCACAATAATACTTTTTAATTACACACAAATATTTTATGAAAATAACATTTAAAATTTCATGTATGTACATATAAGGTCACTAGCAATTTTCATTGTTAGTCCCCCAATCGTTCCATCTAGCCCACCTTCTTCGATGATGCTCTTCCTTGTTAAGCTCTGAGGGTAGGATTTATCCTGCATCCATCTCGTAACAAATAGGTAGTTAGTCTAAGTAATCATAAATATCAACCAATGATCTAAAAACTAATAGATATCTATCCACTATATACAAAATATAAAATATAATTGTTCCATTATATATTCTAATCATCAATATCACTATCTCATTATAATATATGTCATAAATTTTAAATTAAAGCAATAATAATCAGATAATAACCATATTAATCAATGAATTTAAAGGTCGTAAATCATATGGTGAAATAAATATGTAACATCCTCCCTCTAAAACATGTCATCATCATGATAATTCTTATTCAAACAAAAATTCTAAATAACAAATAGAGTTTAACAGAATAATAACATAGTATCAAATACCAAATCATATAAATAAATGTGAATTTTTTTTTGAATAATTAATCATAGTTATTTAAATTAACATTATTCTTAGATTATTTGTCCTATAATACCATACACTAATACACCTCTCTATTATGTAAATAAAGTTTATGAGTGTCAATTACTCTAATTGGTTCTACCACGACCACCTCAAGGTCTAAAATCAGCAAGACAAGCTTAAAATAACTCGATAAAAGTTTTACTGACTTTCTAAATCCCATGAGATCATCATAATAACCAAAAAAAATTATCAAAGAGAGTTCTATAAAATATTAGTCCTTATACACATCTCTCTAATCTATAGGGTATGTTGCTCATATCAGAGAAAAATATTTAGAGATCTTGACAATAATAATGTGTATAAGTTAATACTATCGCTACTCTACATAACTTTGAATAAGTATAACATATCAATACTGTCATTACTCAATCATAGATTTAAATAAATATGACAATGAATAAGAACTAAAAATAATGTATACAAAATCATGGAATACCCCTCCACAATATACATGTGTATGGTCATACAATAGAACTTGACAAGTCCATTATCAAATCTTGGATTTGATAAGTCCATTTATCATATCTAAATTTAGTAACAACTGAGTCAATGTTAGGCTAAGTAGTATATTATCTTATTACTCAGAACTCACATTCTTAATTTACCACTCTTCTCTTGGGTCTCTATGACTCGATGATTTTAAAATGTGTATAAGGTTCAATGAAACATAAATCTACTAACACATCATAAAAATCAATATTATATGCTAAATGATTCCAGATGTAATAATATAAATATAAAAAAATATTATAATCATCCAAAGATTGTATCAAGTTGCCACTAGCTAAACATAATCAGTACTATAATTCATAGCTTAACTTATAGTGTTAATATTTATAGTAAAGAGGAAATAGTATCATAATTAACATAACATGAAAAGTCACAAAGTGAAAAGTATATAATTTGACATCTCATAAACAAAAATCCTACATACCCTCATATGGTAAAAGGAAACACTACAACCCAAGTTGCTAACTCACTATTCACTTATCAAACTTGTAAGGATAGTATCATAACCTACCTCCACAATCAAAAATAAAATAATAACATCAAGGATGCATCTATCCAATCCTACAGATTCTATCAATAAGAAATAGAAAACACTATCCCATGAACCCAAGGGAATAAGATCAAACAATATTTTAAAAACAAATTTTATTTTTAAGAACACTTAAATCAACATCTTGAAAATATGAATCTTCTCGGTAGTTTAAAATGATGTAAGCAGAGAGTGAGCATAAGAACTCGCCTCTAAACTAACTAAGAGATATGATATTTTTTCTCAAGTATATATAGATATAAGGATTTTAAAATACATAACAAACTCTTAACATAAAAGAATATCAAACGAGACATCTATATTCAACTATAATAAAAATTTCATCGCACTAAGTGGTGTCAAACTAGAATGGTCTTATAGGATTTTTCACTTTTAAGATTTATGTAAGACATAAAACTAAATCATATGTACCTAAGTGAGAATCATTCTATACTTTTAAAACACTCACAACACAATATAAATGATGAAGGTGATTCGATTAATAAGAAAGAATAATCACATTCAAGGTGTTCAATCTAAAAGATCAAGAATATGGTGGGGAACTTTTATTCATACTCATGAACTAAGCTATGCACTCACCTACCCAATACCTTATATGATCATCACCAATGAGACACTTGATAAACCAACCCTTTAACAACTCTCAAAGGGTAGGAATTCTCTTTAGGATACACACTCAATATACCATACATACATTCACAATCTTCCTTTCTAATAAATAGAGAGGTAAGAAAATGTTAATGGACTCATTAGATCATAGAGTTCGAGCCACAACTCCGAAACCACATACAACAACCCCTCAAGTTGTACTTAGATAATACATTAATTTAAAAAAACTAATTACTTAACATCTTAACCAAATAACTCAAAAAAATAGTATTTATAAATTTAAATACCAAAATATATATCTTATTACAACAAGGAAAGTAAATATATTAAGACACATTTACAGCTAGTACCATATACAACAACTGCTACTCAAATATAACAAACATATATTATAATTATATTTTTTTCAATCATTTAGACTAATATAATAAATAGATACCAAGCTCTCCAAACTTTGAGTTGAACTAATTCGTGTATCGATAATAATATCAAGTGTTGTCTTCAGGTAAGTACTATAATAAGAGAAGAAGAGCATCATCTGATCACTTTTTCACATCAACCATATATCAACGATCTTTTGTATAATCTTCTATCAGGAAATGAACTTCTCTTCATAAATAGGTAGATAAATAGTGCAAAAATTAAAAGAGACGTGTTAGTACTCCGTGTGTTGTAAGATTTATACTACATAATGTGTATCGTAAAGAAGTAAGTTTCTAACATGATAACACACAACATGAAAATCAAACATATGAAATGGCAATATATATCTAACATTATTTTGGTCTAAATTTTCAAATAACATACGATCATCTAAATAGATCAATTTCATAACATACCAGTTAATTAGATTATCTACTTCCAATATTGATGGTGCTACCTAGACTAGTAGAGTCCATTTTACTACCTATTAATATCAACAATATGGAATATATAATAAAGATAGATAACATAGTATAAAACATAAAAAGATCCATTCAAATTCTTCCTAGAAATAATATCATATCACATGATATATATAGGAGTAAGAAAAGTATACTTTTATTCCATCAACACATAAATGAATCATACATTATTATTTAACTCAAATAAGAAATAATGTCTACAGTTCATACCATCCGAGTATGTTTCATTTTTATATTAAACTACAAATTCTCAACTAATACAAGAAGACCCTAACAACTACACCTCATGATATCTCATAATATCATAGTCTTATTTTCTAAAACATTGTTACTAATTTTTCCTATAATCAATCATACAAAGTAGTCAAAAATACATAGAATCATAAGCTTTTATTCAAGTAAGTATATATAATAAAATAAGTCATACAAATACATAAAGTTTTACCTAACATTCATTTACATTTCTAAGGTTGTGTGCAAGTAACTATGATGTCCTACTAATTGTTATTAAACATACTAATAAAAGTAACAACCAACACACATATAATTATATAAATGTGGGTTTAGAAGCTACAGTATGTATCATCTAGGTATATACATTTAATCTGAAGTAGTTTATGATATCTCATTCTATAATAACTCAGTGTGCATGAGCACCTTACTCAAATATGAATAAACAATCTCACATTATAATTAATAAACAAACAAGTATAGGATTATACCACTTAGATATATCTTGGGTTATACTACACAATAATAATCAAATGAAAACAAAATCTCTAGACACATAATGATGCACTATTTGATTCTAAATAATTTAATCACTTGCACATATTAATATTCTCACAATATATATTATGCACATAATATTTAATCACTAGCAAATATCATAATCTCGTATAACTCTAAATCAAGTTAAATCTCATATGAACATAACTCAAAGGTAGTATTCATAAGGTTAAAGTTTTTCTATTTCTCAAAATGTTATCTCATATTAACAATATATTACTTTAGACATAAGCATATTATCTAATTCACCTATGTAAATTATATGTTTACATGAATACCCTTATATACTTAGTTCTTTTCAAAAGTACTTACTAAATACAAATATGGATTACAAGGTTTATTTATCGTTTGAAATTTTGATCAATATTTTAACATGGTTTCATCAACCATTATTAACATATTACCCTTTCATGGAGATAATAATTAATAATAATTGGTATCTTCAAAATCATTACAACTACTAACTCAATGTTCTATTTTTAACATTCAATATTTAATATTTTAAGGTTTTACTAAATTCTTTTTGAATCGGGTATACATATCATTTCAATATTGATTATCAATCAAAGGGGAAATACAAGAAATTGAATTAGAGATGGGAGTATAACTCAACTAATAAAATCCACTATACAACAATTTGAGGCATAATAAAGTTCCACCAAACATTCCATATTGCATGTAGGAGATACATCACTGCAGTTATTAATGACTCAGTGTTCTTCTTATATACATTCAACATTCAACTTATATATTCACGTGTTTTAATTAAAAACACCATAGTTTCAACTAAATCCACAATGATTCAATTTAATCACTTGACCTTCCAATTAAACTCTTAACCTTCTAATTAAACACTTAAAGATTTTGTGCTTCATATATTGACATTGTGTTAACTAAAGATTCAACACTTTATTTTAAAGATTCAGCTTTTAATTAAAAAATTCAACATTTGGGTAAAGACTTAGAGTTATAAATTTTAAACTCAGTGTTTGGATAAAGACTCATCATGTATACTTTAAACTCAACGTTACAAGATATGACCAGGCATTGCAACTACTTGACATTTCAATATTTTACACTTGGCATTTTAAATTCATACTTGGCACTCCATATTAAAATCTCAATGATTTTCAGTTGCATACTTTGGTTCCATTTAAAAGTTTTGCATTTCAAAACTACCGTTACTTATAATTTCAATGAATGACATCAATGATTTGCATCCAATAAAATACTTCTACATTATAATAGATGACATCAGTGATTTACTATAAACTCAACTATTTTTAATTTATATATGAAATTTTAATTTATAAACCTAGATTTTCAATATGTATTTGGTGTTTAATATTAGATACTTCCTAATCAATTTGTATGCCTTAGTGTTCTATCATTTGATTGGGTGTCTCAAATAAAATAGCTCAGCATTGTAACATCTAGAAACTTGACATTCACTTAAATGACATAGTACTCTTATTAAGGTGATGCAATATTTTGATTATAGACACATCTTTGAGTTTATTATACAATGTTTCATTATTTTAATTTATAAGTCTATGCTAATATATTTTACCCACAACGTTTAATCTTTATAAAATATTGCTCAATTAGTAAATATAAAACATTTATCTATTTATGATGTCGCTCAATAATAATAAATACTAGAAAGTGTGCAAATACATATCTAAGAAGATACTTGCCATATCCAGATATGATGCTTTCTCTTTTTCCTTTATTTATGATGTTATTTTCTGAAACATTTGACCAAGCAATGATATGTGATCCTATGTGGATAAAACACAACCCATATGAATGAAACGCTTAACTAAACTCTTATCACAGGTCTAAGAAAATAAAATCTTGGTCTAATAATGTAATGTAGACCTGTTTTGAATAACATTTAGACTAATAATAACATAAGATAGCCAAGTTATTCTACAATTTACTCGTTATGAAGGACACTGGCCAAAGTTTTTCTTAAAACTTATATTTTAGATGCTTCTTTAAAATATGTAAATATAGTCTATAATTTGTCTTAATTATATAAATGAAACTCTTAACATTCCATGAATTATTGTGAAATAAATGACCTAACTGCTCAAGATATTGAAAAAGTTAGAATGTGATGTCAATGGCTTGAAAGTTTTAAACACCACCTTTCTTAATATTCATCGTATTCTCTCCGTCCGTACCTTTCTTCCTTTTCTTTTGATGCCTCATTTTTTCTTCCTCCACTACGCTTATTTCCCTTTCATTTATAATTATTTTTTTAAATATGTCTTTCTCTTTAGAGTTTCAATTCATAATTTAATTCCATTACTTAACTTGATTTATTTTATTATTTCTTAAACCATGCATGTTTAAATCCTCCTTTTGATGATAATTTTAAACCTTGACTACTTAGTTCAATCTATGTATTAGAATTTAGGATTTAATTTAGCTTTATCTTTGATAATTAAATAAAGATAATTATTTCTAACTATTAATAAAATCTCATGCATATTTTGAAAAGATTAAATTTAGTTGTCTTAACTTAAGGTTAGAACTCTAAGGTAATTCAAATTTCATGAAAGCAACATTACAAGAATAGGTAATTATTTAACTAATATATATTGTCATTAATTGATTCTTATTATAGGATACTTGTGTCTATAATAAGTAATATCTATATAGAAATTAATTATCTATTTTTTTGATGTAAATTTGAAAATTAAGACAATTTTAAATAAAAAATCTTATGTAACCAAAAATTAAATCCACTTGAAAATATAATCACAATTATATTTTTTAATTATGCATAAATATTTTATGCATATAACATTTAAAATTTAATGTGTGTGTAGGGTCACTAATAATTTCTTCTATTATTGCCCCAATGGTCCCATCTAGCGCATACTCTTCAATGATACTCTCTCTCATCAAGTTCTGAGGGTAGGATTTATTTTACATCCACCTCACAACAAGTAGGTAGTTAGTCTGAATCATCATAAATATGAATTAATGATGTAAAAATTAACAGATACATATCCATAATGTATAAAATATAAAATATAGTGTCACAACATATATTTTATCATCAATAACATTGTCCCATTATAATATATATAATAAATTTTAAAACAAAGCAATAATAATCAGATAATAACTATACTAATCAATGGATTTAAAGGTCATAAATTAAGTTGAAATTAGAATCTAACATCCTCCCCTCTAAAATTAGTCATCATTTTGATGACTCTTATTCAAATAAAAAATATGAATAACAAAGTTTAACAGAATAAAAACATAGTATCAAATATCAAATCATGTAAATAAATATAAAATTTTACCTAAAAAATTCATCATAGTTCTTCTAATTAACACTATTCTTAGATTATTGGTCCCATAATACCTTACACTTGTACACCTCTCTATTATGCAAATAATATTTGTAAGTGTCAATTACTTCAAATGGTTCTACCATCGCCACCCCAAGGTCCAGAACCAACATGACAAGCCTAAAATAACTTGATAAAAGTTTTACTAACTTTTTAAAACCTATGATATCATCATAATACTCAAAATAAATGACCAAGGAGAGTTCCATAAAACCTTCTAATTCCTATGCACATCTCTCTAACCTAGAGAGTATATTGCTCATAATAGAGAAAATTATTTAAGGAACCTGAAAAGAATGATGTGTATAAGTTAATACTATCGCTACTCTTTGTAGCTTCAAATAAGTATAACATGTCAATACTCTCACTAATCAATCAGATCTCCAAATAATTATGACAATGAATAAGAACTAGAAATAATGTATACAAAATCATGGAATACCCATCCACAATATACATGTGTATGCTCATAAATGAATTTGACAAGTTCATTGTCAAATCCTATTGCTAAGTCAATGTGAGGCTAAATAAGATATTGTCTTATTATTCAAAACTCATAATCTTAATTCACCACTCTTCCCTTGGGTCTCCATGACCTGAAAATCTCTAAACTATGCATAATGTTCAATAAAACATCAATCTATGCTAACAGATCATAAAAATCAATACTATATGCTGAATTATTTCAGATGTAATAATATACATACAACAAAAAAATTACAATCATCCTAAGATTGTATCAAGTTGCCACTAGCTAAACATAACTAATACCATAACTCACAGTTTAATTTATAGTGTTATATTTATATTAAAGATTTAATTATATCACAATTAACATAACATGCAAAGGTTAAGAACTATATCATCTTTAATACCTTAAAAAAGAACAAGTGAGACAATGTCTCCCTGCTTGTTCAGCTAGCACACAATAAGTTTAAAAAGTTTATCTAAATCTTTTAGATGAAAAATATGTTTTGCACATCGTACACCCTACTCATTTTTAGAGAAAGGTACAATAATTAACTCTTTAAAACAACATGTTTTCAACAAGATAATAATATCAGTCTAAATAAAGGTATATAATAACATAATAATTACACATAACTAAAATTATTATAAATTTAATGACATCCACTCCTCGTGGTCAAGTACACAAGTTTAGATTAAAAAAAGTGACTATAAAAAGTCACAAAGTGGGAAGTAGATAATTTGACATCTCATAAACAAAACTCCTACATACCCTCATATGGTAAAAGAAAACATTGCAACTCAAGTTATCAAATCACTATTCACTTACCAAACTTGTAAGGGTAGTGTCATAACCTACCTCCACAATAAAAAGGAAAATAATAACATCAAGGATGCATCAATCTATCCAATCCTACGTCTTTTCTCAATCAGAAGTAGAAAACACTATCTCGTAAACTTGATAGAATAAGATCAAACAACATTTTAGACACAATTTTTTTTTTAAGAAACACTTAAATCAACATCTTGAAAATATGAATCTTCTCGATAGCTTAAAATGATGTAAGAGGAGAGTGAGCATAACAAATCACATGTAAGCTAACTAAGAGATATGATACTTATTCTTAAGTCTATATAAATATAAGGATGGTAATCTACATAACAAACTCCTAACACAAAGAAATATCAAACAAGACATTTATATTCAACTACAAAAAAAATTCACCATTCTAGGTGGTGCCAAACTAGAATGAATCTATAAGATTTCTCACTCCTAAGATATGTGTAAGACATAAAATTAAATCATATATAGTTAATTGAGAATCACTCCATGATTTTCAAACACTCACAACACAAAACACAAATGGTGAAAGTGATTTGATCAACAAGAAAGACATAATCACACTCGAGGTGTTCAATCTAAAAGATTAAGAATATGGTAGAGAAATTTGTTCACACTCATGAACTAAGCTATGTACTCACCTACCCAATACCTTATATGATCATCACCAATGAGACACTCAATTAACCAACCTTTAACAACTCTAAAGGGGTACAAATGCTCTTTAGGGTACACACTCAATGTACCATACATACATTCACAAACCTCCTTTCTGATAAACAGAGAAGTATAAAAATGCTAATGGACTGATTAGATCTTATAGTTTGAACCAAAACTTTGAAACCACATATAAAAACCCTTCAAGTTGTACTTAGATAATACAATAATTTTAAAAAAAAACCTAATTACTTAACATCTTAACCAAACTTTTTAGAACAATAGTACTTGTAAATTTAAATACTAAAATATATATCTTATTACAAATCTAAGAAAAGTAAATACATTAGGACACAACTACAACTAGTCCCATATACAACAATTACTGCTCAAATATAACAAACATATATTACAATTATATTTATTTTAGACATTTAACCTAATACAATAAATAGATATCAAGCTCTCTGATGCTCAAGTCAAACAAATTTGTATATCACTAATAATCTCAAGTGTTGTGTCCAAGTAAGTACTGTAGTGGGATAAGGAGATCATCATCTGAGCATTTTTTTACACCAACCATAGATCAACAATCTCCAACACAATCCCCTATAAGGGAATGGTCTTCCCTTCACGGATAGGTGGATCAAATAGTGCAAGAATCTAAAGAGATGTGTTATTACCTTATGTTTTATAAGATTTATACTACATGATGTTTATCATAAAAAATATATGTTTCTAACATGATATCACACAACATGTAAATTAAACATATGAAATGACAAAATATATCTAGCATTACTTTGGAGAAAAATTTCAAACCACATATGATCACTCGAATTGATCAATTTCATAACACACCACTTGATCGGATTATCTACTTCCAACATTGGTCGTGCTATTTAAACTAGTGAAGTCTATCTCACTACCTATAAATATCATCAATACAAAATCTATAATAAACACATATAATATAATATAAAACTTAAAAAGATTTATTTAAATTATTTTTATAAATAATATCACATCACATGCTATATATAAGAGTAGGCAAAGTATACTTTTATTTCATCAATAAATAAATGAATCATATGATATTATTTAACTCAAACATAAAATAATGTCTACATTTCATATCATCAGAGTATGTTTCACATTCATATTAAACTATAGATTCTCAACTACGACAATAAGATTCTTACAACTACACCTCATGATATCTCATAATATCATAGTCTAATTTTCTAAGATATTTGTAATATTTTTTTCACAATCAAACATATAAAGTGGTAATAAATACATGAAATCATAATCTTTTATTCAAATCAGTATATATAACAAAGCAAGTCATAAAACTACATAAAAATCTACCTAAAATTTATTTACATTTCCAAGGTTGTATGCATGTAACCATGATCTACTAACTATTATTAAATATACTAATCAAAGTAATAACTAACACACATATAATTAATGAACATATATTTAATTTAAAGTATTCTATGATATCTCATACTATCATAGCTCAGTGTACATGAGCACCCTACTCAAATATGAACAAAAAATATTACACTATAATTCATAAATACGTACAAAATTGTACCACTTAGGTATACCTTGAATTATATTGCACAATAATAATTAGATGAAAATATAATCTCTAGACACACATCATGATGCACTATTTTATTCTAAAAATTTTAATCATTTGTGAATATTAATATTCTCATAAAATATATTCCACATACAAGCTTTTAACACTAACAAATATCATAATGTAAGATAACTCTAAATCAAGTTAAATCTCATATGAACATAACTTAAGGGAAGTATTCATAGCGCTGACATTTTCATATTTCTGAAAATTTTATATCATACTAACAATCTATTACTTTAAATATAGGCATATTATCTAATGAACTTATGTAAGTTATATGTTTATATGAATACCCTTATACACTTAGTTATTTTCAAAAGTATTTCTTAAATACAAATATGGATTGCAAGGTTCATCTATTGTTTGAAATACTGACCAATGTTTTAACATGATTTCATCAACTATTATTGACATATTACCTTTTCATGGATATAATACTTAATAATAATTGTTATCTTTAAAAGCATTACAACTAATAACTCAAAGTTCTATTTTTAACATTCATCATTTAATATTTTAATATTTTACTAAATTCTATCCTAACCAGGTATACAGATCATTCTAACATGGATTATCGATCAAAAGAGAAATACAAATAATCAAATTAGAGTTGGAAGTATAACTCAATCAATTAAAACTGCTATACGAAAATCTGAGGCATAATAAAGTTCCATCAAACATTTCATCTTGCATGTAGGAGATACAACACTATAGTTATTAATGACTCAACATTCTTGTTATATATACTCAGCGTTCAACTTATATATATTCACGAGTTTCAATTAAATACACTATAGTTTTAACTAAATACATAGTGATTCAGTTTAAACACTCAACCTTCCAATTAAACTCTTGGCCTTCCAATTAAACACTCAGTGTTAAAGATTTTGTGTTTCTTTTATTGACTCTATGTTAACTAAAGATCCAACATTTTATTTTAAAGATTCATCTTTTAATTAAAAAAATCAATGTTTGGGTAAAAACTCAATGTTATAAACTTTAAACTCAGTGTTTAGGTAAATACTCAACTTATATACTTTAAACTTAGCATTGCAAGATATGAACAAGCATTACATTTATTTAGCATTTTGATATTTCACGCTTGGCATTTCAGTTTCACACTTGGCATTTCTTATTAAAGGCTTAGTGATTTCCAATTGCATAGTCTGGTTCCATTTAAAAGTTCTGCATTTCAAAACTACTGTGACCTAGCATTTCAATAAATGACATTAATGATTTGCATCTAATGAAATACTTCTACATTATAATAAATGAATTCAGTGATTTTATATAAACTCAACTATTTATATTTTATACATGGCATTTTTAGTTATAAACCTATAGTTTCAATATGTATTTGATGTTTAATATTAGATACATGACTTAATGTTCTATCATTTGATTGGATCTTTTAAATAAAATAGCTCAGCATTGTAATATATAGAGACTTGAAATTCACCTAAAAGACTCAACGCTCTTATTAAGGTGACTTAGAATTTTAATTACAGACACAACATTGAGTTTATTACACAGTGTTTCATTATTTTAATTTACAACTCAACGCTAATATATTTTACCCATAATATTTTAATCCTTATAAAATGTTGCTCAATTATTAAATATAAAGTGTTGCTCTATTTATGATGTTTCTTAATAAAAAAATACTAAAATACTGAAAAATGCATATTTGGGATGCTACTTGCCATATCTGAATATGATGCTTACTCCTTTTCCTTTATGTATGATATTATTTTTTGAAACATTTGACCAAGTAATGATATGATGTCCTATATAGATAAAATTTAGCCCGTATGAATGAAACACTTAACTAAATGCTTATCACAGGTCTACACAAATGAAATATTGGTCTAATAATACAATGTAGACCTATTTTGAATAAGATGCAAACCAATAATAACATAAAGACATAGCCAAGGTATTCTATGGTTTGCTCATTGTAAGAGACATTGGCCAATGTTTTACCTAAAACTTATATTTTAGATGCTTGTTTAAATTATGTAAACACAGTTTATAATTTTAGTCTTAATTATATAAATGAAACTCTTAACATTCCATGCATTATTAGGAAATACATGACCTACCTAGTCAAGATATTGAAAATGTTAGAATGGGATGCCAATGGCTTCTAAGTTTCAAATATCACCTTTCCATATCTTCAACATATTCTCTCCATCCGTACCTTTCTTCCTTTTATTTTGTTGTCTCATGTTTTCCTCCTCCACTATGCTTATTTCCCCTTCATTTATAATTTTTTTTAACTATCTCTTTCTTTTTAGAGTTTCATTCAAAATATCATTCCATTACTTAACTTGAGTTCTTTTATTATTTTCTTAAATCATGCATGTTTAAATCCTCCTTTTAATGATAATTTTAAACCTTAAATACTTAATTCAACCCATGCATTAGCATTTGGGACTTAAGTTAGTTTTACCTTTGATAATTAAATAAAGATATTAATTTCTAACTTTTAATGAAATCTCATGCATGCTTTAAGAACACTAAATTTAATTGTCTTAACTTAACGTTAGAACTCTAAGGTAATTTAGATTTCATAAAAAAAATCATTACAAGGATAATTATTTATTTAACTTGTTAGGATTATGGAGCACACAATTGATTACCTTTGTATAAGCAACTAAATGTAGAATTAAACTAGAAGTAACAAGTAACTAAAATTCAGAAATAACACAGAATATGAGAGACAATACCCAATTGTATTAATACTCTTCCAGAAAAGAATTACAATGAAGAGATGCCACACTCTTCCACACCTTACAGGCTTGCCACACCAAGTGTACAGTAATTCACCTTCAAGAGTTATCTCTCTCAATTACGGTTCCAACACACAACTCAAACACAGAGTTGGTGTTCACCTCTAACCAGTCAGTATCACTACTGCAAGTACCACTAGTCAATATCACTATTGCCAGTACACAAGTACTCCACGTACTCCACGACTGAGTGCACACTGTACTCCAAGTAGATCCCACCTGATATTACTACTTGTTGTGTTGTTGATCTCCCTAATCTTGCTACCACCTGCAGATCAACTTGATTTTGCAACACCTGCAAACCTAGACCACGCACACACATACACCTATAAATCAATGATCTTACTTACCATGTAGATCTCACCTGATCTTGCTACACTACAGATCAACCTAGCCTTGCACACTTGCCGATCGAGATCATAATGAAGAATCCTTCTAATTCTCCAAACCAGCACCCACACTTGGCACTATGGCACTAGGAGGAACACACCTTGATCTCTTCACTTTGAAGGAGCTAACCTTGCTCTCTCAACCAACACACCTTTACAATACAACCCATGAGTCTATTATATAGATCCCATGCAAACAATAATTAGACATCTAATTACAATAATTAGATCCGCAGTTCAAGTCTAAAATTGGCCTTTAACATGCAAACAACCAGTTCGTTAAACTAACTATTCATCAACAAGCAGTTCTAGAACCGCACAGGTGACCGACGTCGGTCCCTATCTGTCTGGAGATGACCAACATCGGTCGACTCCTGACCGATGTCGGCAGCCCTGTGCTCTAAATATGACTGACGTCGGTTGGCCTAATCGACGTCAATTTCTCTGCACCTCAACAACCTCCTCTATTTGCATTTTGGTGAAGCTTTTAGCTCCACAACCTAACAATCTCCCACTTGGAGATAAATAGCTACACTTGTACCTGTACCTGTACATCGTCTAATTTGTTTCCTGGCTTGTATCCCTCTTCAAGATCAATCTTGAAGACCACCCACCACAAAACTTGTGGTGAAGCTCCTGTCATCCAAGTAACCTGCCACATCCGCATCTACAAACCCATGTAGAAAAGAACTTGACCCTGCATCGCATGTCGACTTGTTGCTAGTCCCTCTCAGATACCTGAGAATCCACTGAACTGCCCTCCAGTGCTTCTTTTCCAGATTGGCTCCAAACTTGCTGACAGCTCCCACTATGTGGGCAACCTCAGGTCCAGTATGCATGTACTTAACCTCATCATGTGAATCAGGACACTGTTTATAGAATTGTCCAACCCATCAGCTTGCTAACCGGTTTCACACAATCAACTGGAGACAAAATCAACCTGTGACCTTCCATGTCTCTAGAACACACTCATGCCAAAGAATTTTGCTACTCTAAATTCTTCATGACATACCACTGAACTAACTTTACCTTTAGCTCAGCAACCCTGCATGTGTGACCCTGTAACAAGCAAACACACAACATACAGTAATAGGATGATGTTGCAATCATCACCCAACCTGGTAAAGAAACACAATGGTTACAATGACATTGACTAAAGCCATGCTTTGCCATCCACCTATCAAACCTCTATTGTCCTGCAGCTACCTCAAGACCATATGACCTGGCCTTCCATCTCATGTATCCATTCACTCTATTCTTTAACTAAGAAATCCATTCATCTTTCAGTGCTTTCATACCAGCTGGCAACCCTACCAAATCTCCTGTTTGGTTCTACATCCAAGGAATCAAATTTCTCATTCATGCCATGCTCCCACTATTTTTTGGATCCTTTCTGCTCTGCAGTGAGCAACGAGTATAAAGAAGAGGAACAATGAATTTGAGGCTTACTTACCTTTTCAGTCCTCCATATGGGCGTTTGAGACTCCTTGACAGTTTTTTGTCTATCCAAAATCTGTTCCAGTGACCGACCTCGATCACCACACAGTTTGCATCTGACTGACGTCAGTTCCATGCGACTGTCCTGACTACCAATGCCAATTTTATTGATCGATGTCGGTGTCTACTTATTGCTGATGTTGGTTCCCTGACCGACGTCGATCTTACCCTACCTGACACCATCGGCTCTAGTCTACACATGACTGACATTGGCACCTGTCTGTTCGATGCCAGTTCCTCCTAACCGACGTCGATCCCTGTGTTCTCCTGTGAGTGATGACTTTTTACCCGCAAGCTCTCTTTGGATCAAAATCCTGTCCAAACTGCCCTGCTTAGAGTTACTCAGCCTTCTCCACTAATCTCTATCCATCATCTCCTCCATAAATACCAAGGCTTTCCAGTTTTTAAGTTTGTCAAAGACATATGTCTTCTGCTTAAGAACATGCATCTCCTTCTTGCTCTTGTGACCAAGCCTACAAAGCCACGTCTTCGCAACAAAAGAAGAATCAGTAATATAAGTAGATAGATAAAGGATGCCTACTTTATTACCACGAGCTAATTCAAGTGCATCTGTTATGAGAGTTTTTGTGCATCTCTCATCACCTAACTTTTTTGAAGAAATTAGCCACATCTTCAAGACTGGGACCTGCATGACCTCCTTCAACACCCATGTGTTGGCCATCTACAATTTCAACCACACTTCTCCTTTGCCAAAACTTTGACAAGGCACACCAACCCCTAAATAAATCTTTCTAAAGTCTTCAAAAACCTTAACATGGAAAAATACTCTATTTTGGGCTACATGGAAAGAGGCAATAGAATCTATAAAACAAGATTCTACTTTATCCAAGGAACATACCAGAGCTTCTTGTGCAACAACACCTGCAACATCTACTTCTATAGTTCCTTCATGCTGATCTTGAACCAACCAACAATTTTTCTTTACCTACTCTTTCTTTTCATAACACCGTAATTGACCATTCTTGCTTTTCAATTCCTCCATTCTTAGTGTACTTTCTTCTGCCATTGCTATACTCCCACTCAATCAGAAACCCCTGAGAGTGGCCTTTAATCAAACACAAACTTGCTCCCTGCAACCTTAGCTCTGATACCACTTTGTTAGGATTATGGAGCACACAATTGATTAACTTTGTATAAGCAACTAAATGCGGAATTAAACTAGAAGTAACAAGTAACTAGAATTTATAAATAACATAGAATATGAGAGACAATACCCAATTGTATTAATACTCTTCCAAAAAAGAATTACAATGAAGAGACGCCACACTCTTTCACACCTTACAGGCTTGCCACACCAAGTGTAAATTAATTCACCTTCAAGAGTTATCTCTCTCAATTACAGTCCCAACACACAACTCAAACACAGAGTTGGTGTTCACCTCCAACTAGTCAGTATCACTACTGCCAGTACCACTAGTCAGTATCACTATTACCAGTACCTAAGTACTCCACATACTCCACGACTGAGTACACACCGTACTCCAAGTAGATCCCACTTGATATCGCTACTTGTTGTGTTGTTGATCTCCCTGATCTTGCTGCCACTTGCAAATCAACTTGGTTTTGCAACACCTGCAAACCTAGACCACACACACACACACACCTATAAATCAATGATCTTACTTACCATGTAGATCTCACCTGATCTTGCTACACTGCAGATCAACCTGGCCTTGCACACCTATGACTGAGATCATACACACATGAAGAATCCTTCTGATTCTCCAAACTAGCACCCACACTTAGCACTGTGGCACTAGGAGGAACACACCTTGCTCTCTTCACTCTGAAGGAGCTAATCTTGCTCTCTCAACTAGCACACCTTTACAATACAACCCATGAGTCTATTATATATATCCCATGCAAACAATAATTAGACATCTAATTACAATAATTAGATTCGCAGCTCAAGTCTAAAATTGGCCTTTAACATGCAAACAACCAGTTCGTTAAACTAACTGTTCGTCAACAAGCAGTTTTGGAACTACATAGACGATCGACGTCAGTCCCTGTTTGTCTAGAGGTGACTGACATCGGCCGACTCCTGACCGATGTTGGCAGCCTTGTGCTCTGAATATGACCGACGTCGGTTGGCCTAACTGACGTCGATTTCTCTGCACCTCAGCAACCTCCTCCATTTGCATCCTGGTGAAGCTTTTAGCTGCACAACCTAACATAACTAATATATATTAAGTCATTAGTTGATTCTTATTTTAAGATAACTGTATCTACAATAATTAATATCTATATAGCAATTAAATATCTATTTTCCTGACTTAAATTAAAAAATCAAGACAATTTTAAATAAAAAATACTATGTAACCAAAAACTAAATCCACTTAGAAATATAATCGCAAAAATATTTCTTAATTATGCACTAAAATTTTATGTATATAACATTTAAAATTTAATGTGCGTGTGTGTACGGTCAATAGTAATTTCTTTTGTTAGGCTCCCAATCATCCCATCTAGCCCATCCTCTGTGATGATGTTCTCCCTCGTCAAGCTCTGAAGGCAAGATTTATCCTACATCTATCTCGTAACAAGTAGGTAGTTAGGCTAAGTCATCATAAATATCAAATAATGATATAAAAATTAGAAGATACATATCCACAATGTACATAATATAAAATATAGTTGTGACATCATATATTCTAATCATCAATATCATTGTCCCATTTCAATATATGTCATAAAGTTTAAATCAAATTAATAATAACCATACTAATCAATGGATTCAAAGGTCATAAATCGTAGGGTGAAATTGGGATGTAACATCTTCACCCATAAAATTGATCATCGCACCAATGACTCTTATTCAAATAAAAAATTTAAATAATAAATAGAGTTTAAAAAATAAAAACATAGTATCAAATATCAAATCATGTAAATAAAATTGAAATTTTATCTAAAAAACTCATCATAGATCTCTTAATTAACACTATTATTAAAGTTTTAATCTCATAAAAACTTACACTAATACACCTCTCTATTACGTAAATGAAGTTTGTGAGTGTCGATTACTTTGAGTGGTTCTACCATGACCACAGTGGGGTTTAGAATCAGCAAGACAAGCTTAAAATAACTTGATAAAAGTTTCACTAACTTTAAAAAACATATGAGATCATCATAATAGTCAAAATAAATGACTAAGGAGAGTTACACAAAACCTTTGAGTCTCTATGCACATCTCTCTAACCTAGAGAGTATATTTCTTATACGAGATAAAAGTATTTAGGGAACCTATAAATAATGATATGTATAGGTTAATATTATCGCTACTCTGTGTTGCTTACGATATGTATAATATATTAATATTGTCACTACTCAATTGAAATTTTAGACAAGTATGACGATGAATAGGAACTCAAAATAATGTATACAAAATCATGTAATACCCATCCAAAGTATACATGCATATAATCATACAACTGAATTTGACAAGTCCATTATCAAATCTTAGATTCAATAAATTTGTCAATCGTATTCTATCAGATCCAAACTTAGTAATAACTAAGTCAATGTGAGGCTAAGTAGGATATTGTCCTATCACTCAAAACTCACATTCATAATGCATCACTCTTCTCTTGAATCTTCATGACGTGATGATCTCTAAAATGTGCACAAGGTTAAAGGAAACATAATTCTATACTAACAGATCATAGAAATCAATACTATATGCTAAATGATTCTAGATATAATAATATTTATACAATAAAAATCTTACAATCATCCTGAGATTGTATCAAGTTACCGCTAGCTCAACATAATTAGTACCATAATTCACAGGTTAACCTATAGTTTTATATTTATAGTAAAGAGGAAATAATATCAAAATTAACATAGCATACAAAGGTTAAGAATTATACCATCCTTAACACCTTAAAAAGAAATAAGCAAGACAATGTCTACCTACTTGTTCAGCTAGCAGACAAGTTAAAAAGTTTTATCTAAACCCTTTAGACTAAAAATATGTTTGCACATCATACACCCTACTCATTTTTGGAGAAAGGTACAATAATTAACTCTTCAAAACAACTTGTTTTCAATAAGAGAATAATATTATTCTAAATAAAGGTATATAATAACATATTAAATATAAATAATGAAAATTATTATAAATTCAATGTTAGCTTCTCCTCGTGGTTAAGTACACAATTTTAAATAAAATAGTGACTCTAAAAATTCACAAAGTGAAAAGTATAGAATTTGACATCTCATAAAAAAACTCCTACATACCCTCATATGGTAAAAGGAAACATTACAACCCAAGTTACCAAATCACTACTCACATATCAAACTTGTAAGTGTAGTATGATAACCTACCTTCATAATCAGAAAGAAAATACTAACTTCAACGATGCATCAATCTATCCAATCAAACAACTTCTCTCAATAAGAAGTAGAAAACATTATCCTATGAACTCAAGGGAATAAGATCAAACAACATTTGAAAAATAAGTTTTCTTTTTAAGGAAACACTCAAATCAATATCTTGAAAATATGAATCTTCTCGGTAGCTTAAAATGATGTAAGAAGAATGTGACGATAACAACTCACCTCTAAGCTAACTAAGATAGATGATACTTATTCTCAATTCTATATAAATATAAGGATGTTAATCTACATAAAAAACTCTAAATACAAAGGAATATCAAACATGACATCTGTATTCAACTACAAAAACATTTTCACTGTACTAGGTAGTGCCAAACTAGAATGGTCTTATAAGATTTCTCACTCCTAAGATTTGTGTAAGACACAAAACTATATAATATATACTTAAGTGAGACACACTTCATGATTTTAAAACACTCACAACACAAAACACAAATGGTGAAGGTGATTCAATTAATAAGAAAGACATAATCACACTCGAGGTGTTCAATCTAAAAGATCAAGATTATGGTAGGAAAATTTTGTTCACACTCATGAACTAAGCTATGTACTCACCTAGCCAATATATTATATGATCATCATCAATGAGACACTCGATAAACCAACCCTTTAACAACTCTAAGGGATTATAAATATTCTTTAGGGTACATATTCAATGTACCATATATATATTCACAATCCTCTTTTTTGATAAACAGATAGCTACAAAATGCTAATGGACTCATTAGGTCCTAAAGTTTGAGCCACAACTCTAAAACCACATATAACAACCCTTCAAGTTGTACCTAAAAAATTTAGTAAATAAAAATAATAATAATTACTTAACATCTTAACCAAATAACTCAGAATAGTAGTACTTATAAATTTAAATACTAAAATATTAATCTTATTACAACTCCAAGGAAAGTAAATACATTAGGACATAGCTATAGTTGGTTCCACATACAATCATGTTTGTTCAAATATAAAAAACATAAATTATAATTACATTTCCTTCAAGAATTCAGTATAATATAATATATAGCTACCAAGCTCTCTAGAGCTCGAGTCTAATCAATTCTTGTATTGCTAATAATCTCAAGTGTTATTTCTAAGAAATTACTATAGTGGAGGTGGGAGAGCATCAACTAAGTTCATATCAATCATGGACCAATGATCTCCTATATAATCTCCTATCAGGTAATGGCCCTCCCTTCATAGATAAGTAGATAGAACGGTGTGAGAATCTAGAGAGACGTGTTAGTACTTTATGTACTGTAAAATTTCTACTACATGGCATGTATCATAAAAGAAATATATTTCTAATATGATATCACACAACATGAAAATCAAACATATAAAATGACAATGTATATCTAACATTACCTTTCCAAAGTTTTCAAATAACATACGATCACCCAAATCGATCAATTTCATAACACACCACTTGATCTGATTATCTACTTTTAACATCCATGGTGCTACCTAGGCTAATGGAGTCCATCTCACTACTTATTGGTATCATCAATGCAAAATATATAATAAAGATATATAACAAAGTATAAAACTAAAAAAAATTCATTAAAAAAAAATTATGAATAATATCACATCACATGCTAAACATATGAGTAAGCAAAGTATACTTTTATTCCATCAACACATGAATGAATCATACATTATTATTGTTGACCAAATTTGAATTTTAGGTCAAATTAAGACACCCTTAGTAAAAAAATTATTCTTTAGGAATATAAGGGGGTATAATATATTTTCATAAGATGTTTCATAGGTTAATTAATGTCAATTAATGTTATAATAGCTTTGATCATTAGTTCTCTAGGTTTATTTATCATTTTGAGTCATTTTAGGGGGTCAAAAAGGGGAATTTAATGAGTTGTATAGGTTTTTTAGAAAATTTGTAAGTTAAAAAAGATGATTTCATACCTCATGTGTCTTTATAAGTCTTAGGATGCTGACATAACTGAAAAAATGGTAGGCTATTCAGAGAAAATGTAGATTTCTTAGGAAAGAGAGAGAAATGGAAACTTGTACAAATTCCATGGGAAGTGTGCCACTTGGAAACTATGTAAATGTGACTATTCACATTTTCCATG
This sequence comes from Torreya grandis, assembly GCA_037957365.1. Taxonomy (NCBI): domain Eukaryota; kingdom Viridiplantae; phylum Streptophyta; class Pinopsida; order Cupressales; family Taxaceae; genus Torreya; species Torreya grandis. The sequence goes on from JARHVA010003363.1 coordinate 747,734, forward strand.
CTCAAATACACATTTTATTTGATTTTAAATTGGCATTTCTTTCTCAAAATTGTTCTACACATTTTTTGCTCTTGTTAACAGACTAGAGGTGCCTTTAGGTTTTTACTCAGTACAGAAAGTATAGGCAGTATCAGATAGAATGATTTTGTAATGATATTATACACTAATAAACATTCAAATATATATAAGGATTTTTATAAATGGTTAACTTTGCCTCATGAATCATTCACTTGAAGTGGATTGTTCAGTATTGCTTGCTTATCTATGAACCCAACTGGTTTTCTTTTAGTTTGGACAACTCCATATAAACTAGCTATTCAAATTTGCTTGAGAGAATGTTAGATATGTATTATTATTCCTCCCATGATTTTTATCTACTTTCAAGGTGTTTTAATAGTCTAATGAACTCACTTTGTAGGATGATGTATCTTTGCTATCATAGGCAGTTTTTACTTCATTTTCAAGAATTCCATGCTTGTTTATGGTTTCACAAGGATATGATAGGTCCTTACACATGTTTTATAAACTATCTTGGTTTCCCCTTTTCACCTCTCATCCTCCATATATAATATTTTTTATGATTTTTAGTCATTCTATGCCTAAACATAGCTAAGCAACCATTAAAACACAATTTACAAGTATTTGAAAGCATCCAGACCTTTGAAATGGATTAGTCTTGACTTGGTATGAGTTTTAAAAAGTTATAATGGATTTATATTAGTATTTTAGAGAGGATGAAATGGTGGTTAGAGACTCATTCACCATGAATATGGTTCATAATCTCACTCACTGTCTATATACCTGTTAGGATGTCTATCTATAGGTGGTTACAAGAGAGATTCATGATGAATAGGAGATATGGACACTATTTCAAACCCTTGATAATGTGAAAATTATTTTTAGAAGATTATAATGGACTAAAAGTGATCAAATATCCATATATTATGCATTTTTGGAAAAATGGTCACACTATCAGCTTATACATTAGCATAATCATCTGCAAGCAGGGTTAAATAGGAGACTAAGAATGCATAGTAAAGGATTTTGTTATGATAGAGACTTCTATGGAATATTAAAATATTGGATAAATGAGGGCATACATGTTTGAAGTTCTAGATAGAATAAATTAAAGTAAAAACCTTGATCAAGAGCAAGTGACTAGTTCAGGGACTCAATCCCTAAAGGAGTAAAATAGTAACCTTTGTTATTTTTTTGAAATTATATAACAAGGTTACCTCTCCATTTCAGGAATCTAAATGACCTTGTCTTAGATTCCTTAATTGTATAACAACTATGCCAATAATGGGCTGAAGGAGATCAATGTAATATAAAGTTTGGACACCCCAAAGTTGTTCTTAAATGTAATATAAGTAGGCAAAGATGTCTACAATTTCAAGCTCAAAGTGAGATATTTGCCACTCAAAGTTGTAACTTAGCCCTAACATCATGATAAAATGACTAAAATATATGACAGTAATGTTATGACTCAATATCATCAACATAGAAATGAGTTGCATGTGTTTACCTCACACATTCACCCTTTGTTCGTATAATAGGCCTGAGACATCAATCTAAAGTAGGCAGGATAATATACGCAGTAGGTTGGAATATGAATTGAATGTTATTTTGGACTTTAAATTTAGTTTCAAATTTTAAAGGGTGTTATTAAACCTCAAAAGGTTCAAAGAGAGGGTTCTCCCACATCATGAAAGTAGACCTCGTGATGTAATTCCACCTATAGCTACAAGGCAAACAATAAACCTTTTGGTGATTTGATGATTTGAAAGGCATAGAGTGTAAGTGAAAGGATAGATAGTTGTTTTTTGTGACCTAGTAATGGTTCAATGTAATCTCTCCAACATAATTACTAGGCTTAGATTGGTCTCATAGACTCTTATAGGTCAAAAGGGAGAAGAGTATCTCAGTCAAGATACAAGAAACTCAACCTTGTTATCAAAGGGCTTGCAAAAGATTAAGGGAGGATTGGCATGATGTCTAATGCCTAGATAATAATAATTAGCCCTATGATATTCTCCATCAACTCCTAATTAGGGTAAATAAGTTTATCCATATTTTTTAAATCCAAATACACACCTACAGGCAAAGGTATGCAAAAAAAGAAACTAGCATAAGTTTTAAGTTTATCTTGAGACACTCAAGCTAGTTACAAAGTAAAATAATGATGTTTGATCTCAGAGATATTTAATATTATATCTAAACGTCATATCCAAGGTCCTTTTAGTCCATACATGCCTACAATAAGGTTTCAATAATAGGGTTGTCACAGTCAAGATAGAAGGCTCAGTTGGGTGAGTCCCATGTGTGTATGAAGGTGAGAAATAAGTATAAAACATGGATAAATGATCATAAAATATAAAATGGACCCTATGAATTATGTCCAAAAATGAATCACATTTATCTCCTATAGGCATTACCCCAAAACAATGAAACACAATCCATTTTTGAATTTCCTGCACATAGTGTTCATACATAATCAATTTTGGGAACTTGAGGTTTTAGAGGGTAATTTGACTTAATTAAGGGATAAAATTTTGTGTGGAGTGTCTCTAAAAATAACACCCTCCAATAATTTATTTTGGAGGTAAAATAGGGTAAGTTCCCCTTGTTTGTCTCAGATAGGGGGCATTCCCTCATACAAAAGACCTGCAGATTTATAAAATGGAGATAGCATGGTGGATCAAGAGTTGAGTGAGCATGGAATTGAGGTGTGATAAGTAATAATTCATAAATTAAAATGTGTATAATTACCCATAATAGTGTGTAATATGTTAGGATGATATAAAATGTTAGACTTGCAGGTAAGCCTACTAGGCATGAGTAGGCCTAAAGGTCCAAATGACAAGACATTAACAATTCCACATAAAAATGATATTTCCACCATGTTATATCATGTATATTTGAGGTATATAGATGTGTTAAATCTATTTAAATGAAATAAAACCAACATGAAATCTTAGAACACCATAAGTTGCAGACAAACTTCTAGGCAAGGACTAAACCTAGCATCCAAATTAGGAGTCTCTTTCATTTCCACCCTGAAACATGATTTGAAACCTATTGGAACATTTCCATAAGAAAAATATATAGGTTTTTCACCTTTTATTTTGTATATAAACCTAAGGAGAGACCATTTTTGGTCTAAAATCAACCTAGATATGCAGCAAGATGAGGAAACAAGCACGATATGCCAATTCAAAATACTAATATCTTTCATAAAGATATGTCTAGGAGAAAAAGGAGTTATGGGTGTTATCAAGGGTCTTATATTCCCATATTATGGAAAAAAATTCAAATTGGATGTCCCAACTTTATGAACAATCATTAAGACCAAAAAGTAGGCCTAAAACCCTACTAAACGCTTGCTAAGGACCAGTCTTGGAAATAGAGTTGGATAGCTGATCAAATGGAATGGTTTGATTATAAAACTTTTTTTAAATTGTATATGACTCCCTCAGGATACTCCACATATTTTTTAATTATACAAACTTGTATGGATCGGGACATAAATAGACTTTTTCTCATTATTTTATGTGTTGTGCAGGATATAGGAGGAGTTAATAAATTAAAAAAAGTTTGGTATAAATATTGACACTTATACTAACTCATAATATTCATTTAATTCCATTAAAAAGTTTCTAAGTGCTTCAACCAAGTCCTTACTTTTAGCCAATTGAAACTGGCCTAATGCACAAGCTAGAGAGAGGGGAGAAAATATTAAAGTAAAATGATTTTAAGGTTCCTTTAATGATTCAAAGGCCATGGATGGTATTTAAACATGTCAAAAACTTCATTTTATATACTTTAATGAACAACTGAAGCCAAATTTAAAGACAAGTGGCAAGGTGCATGAGAAGGAGGTTTTCTAGAGTGCAGGTGATGATGGCTCTCCTCCAGGTGATTCCAAAAGACCAAGCATGAAAATAATTCATGTATAGGAATTTTTGAGATCCTCCCCTTCCATTATAATCATTTTATCTTCTCTTAATTAGTTACAAGTCACTCAAATAGGCCTAATCATGAAGGCAATTTTTTGTGCAAGAAAAGGAGTTTTTAGGCCACTTTGAAAGAGTTTGATAATTTGAGATGACACTTATAGCTCCTTATATTACATGGATCAACCAATATCTCTCTCAAATTCATAAATAATTTATCCTCTCATATTTACAAGTGTCTTTGTGACCTTTGAACTTCTCTTTCTCTCTCTCAAACTCTATAAGAGTTGGCCAATTTGGCATTATATTCTATGTTCCACATGAGTATGGTGAAGCCATGCTCAATTTTACACCTTTTGATAAATAAAATGAATAATTTTTACCTCTTCCATGACTATAATTAGTGTGTTTACTTCAATGTTTTATCTTGTATAAGTGAAGACTAAAGATTCCTTAGCATGTTACTCATTCTTTTCACCTATTTGCATCTTCTTCTTGCAAAGTAGTTTTTTGTGAAAGAAAAGGAGTTTTTAAGCCACTTTGTAAGATTTTAATGATTTGATATGACACTTTTATCTCTTGGTATTTCATGGCTCACCCCATATCTCGCTCACATGCAAAAATAATTGATCCTCTCATATTGACAAGTGTCCTTGTGACCTTTGAACTTCTCTTTCTCTCTCTCTCTCAAACTCTATAAGATTTGGCCATTTTGGAATTGCATTATATGCTCCACCTGAGTATGGAAAATTTCTACTCAATTTTACACCTTTTGATCAATAAAATGACTAAGTGTTATCTCTTCCATGATTGTACTTAGTGTGTTTACTCGAATGTGTGATCTTGTATGAGTGAAGACTGAGGATTCCTTAGCATGTTGCTCATTCTTTTCACCTATTTGCATCTTCTTATTACAGGTCATGTGATGTGTTCCAGGATATTTCAAAGTTTAATTTAGTTATAAGTTTCATTAGTGTCATCATAGGCCTCTTGTCTAGTCCTCCTAGCTTTGTATATTCATCTATAACCCCACAATGTAACATTGATGCAAGAAGACATTGATTGGAGAGTGTATGTTTTAGTTGTCCTTTGATTTCAAGTGTGAAATACATATGGTTGGATATCATCAACATATCTGGTGTATCACCTCCATTAAATTATTTTACTTTCAGTTATCCTTCTCCCTTTTCACTCCCCCAAAACTAAACTAAATTAAATTAAATTAAACTAAACTAAACTAAACTAAACCTATATAAAATAAACTACACCTATATAAACTAAACTAAACTAAAATAAAATAAAATAAATTAAACCTATATAAACTAAACTAAACTCAACTAAACTAAACTAAACTAAGCTAAACCTATATAAACTAAACTAAACTCCCCATATATATAGAGAGGGGGGAGGGCGAGGGAAAACCTCGAGATAGAGATATAGTACTTGAATCAAATTCATTCATCTACTTGTACTCATATATTATCTCACTCACATATATATACCCCACTCATATATTGTCTTAGTTCTAATTCTGTTCCATCCCTAGTTTCAGTTCTCTTGGGAGGTCGAGGGGCTACTAGACTAGACTAGACTAGACTCGACTCTAGATGCCCACCCATGCCAACCAACATCTATATGCCCTGTTCAAGAGGCCAAGGGAAATAGATAAGGGCCCATGGATAGATAGATAGACTAGAGTCTATCTAGTCATAGAAGCCCCTATCATACCATTTATATATATAAGGGAGTCTAGATGGAACCCCTACCATACGTTATATATAGGGGAGTCTAGTCACTATGATATATCTATTGGTCAAGGTTGCCAGAACTTATCTATATTTTGAATTCATGTTCTCTATTTGCATAGAATAATCCAAAATAAGGTAACACTTTTGGATTTTCTCTACTTGATGGCCTTCCCATTGTTAATGTTTTGACTTGACATATGCATGGCCCTTATGGGTTGGGCAACACACATGTTATACTAGTAGTAGTCAAGTGGTACATCAAGGGAGCTAGACCTATCTAGAGACTCACCTCATTCCTTGGGATAAACACAAGCCTAGAGGTGATTAAATTGTGCCACTTGGATGAGGAGATATTTTCATCTCCTTAAAGGGTACAAATCTAAGTGACAATAGTTTTTGACATGCTCGATGGGACTCTTGTTCCAAGAGATTGAGAGATTTTTGTTGTCTCTCAATAATCAACCTTTGGAGGCATCTTTCAAAGCATCAATGGCAATTATAAAATTTTATTAGCTGGTCAAGCAGCCCAAGTATTCCATGTAAATATTATTGATCACTTTTCTTATGTTCTTGTTTCCAAACGAAGGTTTCATGGCTGACCTTGGTTTTGAGTTTTGTCCTCTACAAGTTGGTGAGACATATCCATATTTGTCCATTCCCTCTCAATATGAACAAGTCCTTTTTCAATATTTTCATGATCCCTATCAATCCCAATATGATCATATTCAACCCTACCATGATTCCTATTAGTCCTATAGTCAGCTTTCCCAATGCCTTATTTTTCCTACTCCACCTAATCACTTCTCAATTCAATCCACTTCCATCTTCAAAAAAACTCTTTTGGGATATGAGAAGTATGTGTTAGATCTTGATACTCAAAGGAGATGTGTTCATGTGATTCCTAATCATGTCATTCAAAAGGAAAGAGATACATTATAATTAGTCAAACGAGAGTGTGATCCTATTGAAAGAGCCAATTGGCAAAGGCTTACTAATGAGATGCTAGATATGAGTGGCTTGAATGCATCTTTGGAAGACAAGTTAAACATTCATGAGAGGTAGATTTATAAATTCTATCAACCTCCATATTCACTTTCTAAAATGTCTTATCAGCCATACATGAGCCCTACTTATGAGCCAAACCAAGCCTATCAAAGTCACCCTTTTCCCAATCATTTGGAGAAGAGAGTTGAGAAGAGAAACCTTGTATTTGAAGCCAATCTTGATAGGAAGATTGAGTTGGAAAATGTGCATTTTCAATAGTCCATGTTGGTAACAAAGGAAGTGGATTCCAAACCCTCATTACTCTCTCAAATTGCATCCCCATCACCCAAAAAGAGACCTCTAATCTTGGCATTTTAAGTTGGAATGAGATAATGGAGTCATGGGGAAAGAAGGAAGAGAATAATATTGATAAAGAATGTGAAATTGAAGAGAAGCTTGATATTATACAAAGACATCCCTTCCTCAATAAGATAATTCCAATCCTAATATCCTAAATTGGAGAAAAATAGTAGATTCATGGGGTAAGAAAGAAGATAGAAGCATCATCAAGGAGTGTGAAGTGGAAAATGAAGCTAATCTTTCTCAAGTCCCTCCCACCCTTCCTCAAGAAGCTTCTTCATGGCATCCCTCATGTACTCCCACTCAAAAAGAGCTTCAAAAAATACTCTTCCAATAAAATCTAGCTAAACAAATTAAGGAATTAGAGGCAAAGATGAAGTTGATTAGTCAAGGTGAGATGGAAGGTTTAGACTCAAAAAAAGATCCTATGCCTAAACAGACTCCATATACCCATCATAAAGAGAGTCCTAAAGATAATTTTGATGTTAATGAAATGTTGTTCAAGTAGAAGGAAGAAAATCAGGTGATTTTATCCCAAGATCTGCCTCCTCTTTCTCATGAGCTTTCAAAAGAACCCATTACATTCCATTCCCAATCTGATTTTGAGTTCTATGTGCCACCTCCACCAACTATTTCCTCTTACCTTCATCATATTACCCTTTACCTTGATGTACCTATGGTGTGGGAACCAAAGGAGGAATATTTGGTTGATGAATAAAGAGAACTCTTGCTTGAAGAAAACATGCCTCCTTGGTAGCCTCATTGGGCTAGATCACATGATTTCAAAACGCCTAGTCTTAGCATCACTAGAAAGGAGATGGAAAATCTTGCAGCCCTTGAGAACCAAATTACAGATGTGAAATTTGAAAAGTAAATTAAGAGTCCTCAATATCTCCTAAGTGTTGAAGAAGAGGTGAGTTCTTGTGTTGAATCTCCTTGCTTGGTTGATGATGAAGAATGTTTTCTTCATGTTGAAGAGCCTATCTTTAGAGAAACAAATCAAGAAGAGAAAGCCCAATTCATGATTAACCAAAAAGACCTCATGATTTATTATGAGGAAGATATTACCATAGGTACTCCCTTTGATGAATAAAAGTAAAATCCATAAACTCTTAGCTCCATATTTGAGGGTATGTGTATTCATGAAGCTAACTCTAATGCATTCATTTTTGAGGAGGAGTACATCCATGAAGAAGGTGGCCAAGACTTGAATAAAGAGTTATTTGATGAGGAATTACAAGAGGGTTTTCATGATAAATATGATATATTGGTCCTTGATCAAGAAGAAGAGCAATCAGAGTGGTATGGTTTGACATTGAGGAAGAAGACCTTGAGTAGATTGAACAAGCAAGCGATTACTTTTGGGATAAACTTGAAGATTTTTGTGTTAGTTGCAACATTATACTATCATCCCTTCCTTAAGAGAGCAATGAAGAAGTTAGATATCATTTTTTCAAGCTTCTTGATGAGATAGAGCAGTTGGAGAGAAATCAAAATACATATCTAGAAGAACATGCGCCAAATCAGCCTTCCAAGAATGAATTGATAATCATGAACACCTTAGGAGACTACACTAGTATTATAGACTAGAAATAGATATGTCTTTAAGATCATTCTGAGTATGTGTACATTAGAAACTTATTTGATGCTGATACATTTGGATCTTATCCAAGAAAAGTGGTAATTATGAAGGTTGAATCATCAAGCTTCTACTTTAACAAACCACTTGTCTAGCACCGTGAGAATTCTTGTCATGGAAGAGACCTAAGAAACTTCCCCTTTGATCGAAGAGGGAGAAGAACATTTTAGGTTATATGTACATAAGTAGTTTTTTTCTAATCTTGTTTTGCTTCCTAAGTGCTTAATGCACATGTGTGTGTTTACGTTCCCTATTGTGTGTGTCCTTTGCTTTGTATGGAGGAAGTACTCATTAATGTCTTGTTGACAAAAGGTCTAAGTCAATGGTCAATTTTTTATTTTTTGTCTCTATCCCTAGATGACTCCTAAACCTAATGGAATGATAAGGCTACTGGTCTAGTTAGTATAGCAGACATACTACCCCTATGAGTCACCAATTTGTTGACCAAATTTGACTTTTAGTTCAAATTAGGACACCCTAGTACAAAACATATTTTTTAGGCATATAAGGGGGTATACTATATTTTCATAATATGTTTCATAGGTCAATTAATATCAATTGTTTTTATAATAACTTTGGTCATTAGTTCTCTAGGTCTATTTATCATTTTGAGTCATTTTAGGGGGTCAAAAAAGGGAATTTAATGAGTTGTACAGGTTTATTGTGAAGTGTGAAAGTTAAAAAATCTCATTTCATGCCCCATGTGTCCTTATAAGTCTTAGGAAGCTCACATAACTAAATAAATTGTAGGTTGTTTAGAGAAAAAGCATTTTTCTTGGCCAAAGAGAGAGAAATAGGAACTTGTACAACCTTCTTAGGAAGTGTGCCACTTGGAAAATGTGTAAATGTGACTCTTAACCTTCCCCATGCTCAAATCCACATTTTTTTAATTTTAAACTAAAATTTCTTGATCAAACCTACTGCACATTTTTTGCTCTTTTTGGCAAACTGGAGGTACCTTCAGGTTTTTTATCAGTACAAAAAGTACATGTAGTTTTAGATAGAATGATTTTGGGAGGAGATTATAAACTCATAAAAATTCAAATACATATAAGTATTTTTATAGATGGTTAATTGTGCCTC